>JAHREE010000098.1:172323-222326 GCA_033628505.1 Tringa tobata
AGTCTGGCAGCTGTGTGGCCAGCTGATAGTATATTCCAAATCTTATGGACGTTTTACTACTTATGCTTCAAAGCACCATATTTTGTTCCTTATGCAATAATGGTAGCATGAGTGTGATTTCAGACCTGTGTAGATCTTATATGAGACACTGTTGTAAAAAGATATGAAATAACTTATATGCTTCTAGCCAGAAAAGAGGAACATATCAGGCAGGGCCGGGGGGGGGGAGCGGTGTGACACAGGGGGACAGAGATGTATTCATATTTCCAATAGGTGTTTCAAACAGTGGAAAATATTTTAATACCAAGCATGATTTTTTTAAATGTTTTTTTTTTCCAAATAGTATTGCTGTTAAGGAAAGATTTTGGGGAAGGTATAGCTGAAACTAACTTATGAAATAATGAATATAATATTCATATATATAAATTAACATGAAATAAAGAAATGCAATGAAAAGAATGGTGTATGTGTCAAAAAATCAGTAGTTCAGAAGGTATTTAGAGGTTCAAACTCTGTATATAATGAGGCTTACATGTAGCATAACTTACAAATACTTCAGCAGAGTAAATGTAACTTCCCACCCGCACTCGAGAATGTTTACATTAAAATAAAGCATACCCATGATGCATGGTCCTCTTTGCTTCCTAACATTTTTCCACCTTCACTCCTTAGTGTTGATACTTTCCAGACATTTAGATTTCTGACTGCCTCTTAACAAAGCTGCTTTTCTGTAAATGTCTCAATGAAGGGTAAGATGGATTTAATTACGAAGTCTTACTTTGGAAAAGAGTGAACACACAAGGCTTTAGTACCAAGTTTGGCTGTGTCAGCAAAGTTGTGTAATTACTAGACAAAGTCATGTTTTTGACTGTATGTTTATTTGCTGTGATGCTCAGTCAAAAAAACCAGAATTTATAAGCATTGACCTAAGAAAGTTCTTGAAGCATATGCTTAGCTTTAAATGTACGAGTACCCTCACTCACTTCAGTAGACTAAAGCGTGCTTTCAGAGTTGGGCATGTGTTTCTGGATGATGGATGAATGACTTTACCTTGATTGCATAACATTAGTGACTGTTATATCAATTTTAGGTAATACTTCACACCTTTCAAGTCTTACTAGTTCCTCACAGCTTCTGCAAAGATAGTTGTGGTCACCTTCAGGCTCTTGTTGCAGAGTAGAAGTGTGTGTTACAACGAGTACTATTTTCTGCATCCCTTGTGGCTGAGTGAATGCTTATGAACAGCCTGGCCATGAGTTCAGCGAGCACTTCAGGCTGCTGGGCAGTGCCAGAGCCATAATGAAAGACAGTTTGGAGCTGTAGAATGAGTTAATAATGTCTCCTTTGAAGGCAATACACGAGGTCTTACATAATTTTGAAAACTCCTTTTTGATTTCTGTGCACTTTCTTGAAGTTATAAATGTTCCAGCTGCTGGTTAAATAGCAACAAACTGAATATAAGTATTTCACAAATGGAGAAAAATAAATGGATAAACACATGTGTTTATGCAACAAATTGCAGCCTGTCTTTGGAAGGAGGGAGAAGGTGGTCTTTTTTCAGTGTAACTTTACTTCAACCTTCATATTTGCCCTCTTCCTTCTCTTCCCTGTTTGACTGTAGTTCTTGGCAGACACATGCCTTTCTTCTGCAAGCACACTCCCAGTGGCGTTCGGCTACGTTTTGATGACCCTGCTGCTTTGTTTCCTTGACTGTTACACTGCAGCTTTGGATCAAATTCTCATCGCTCTGCAGATCACTGTCTTTTCTCTGTCTGTTGGCCAGGTCCATGTGTAAGGAAGGGCATTTCTCTAACCTTAGTGTAACCTTGTGATCCTTTCTCCACTAACTTTCCTTTTGTCTCTGTTGTCACTTCGAATATACAGTCAGCTTCTCTGCGGCTATAAATGGGTCTATGCTGCTCTGTTGAGCTACTCCACTTTATATCATCCTAGGAACTGGTCTCATGTCTGAATTTAGGCAGAAATCTGCCGTGGGTTCTGCTTGAATAGAGTTTTTAGCTCTGACCCTGCTTTGAGAAAATATCCCCCAAGTGCACTTAGAGTACTGCTGGCTTGTATTTGGCCATGCTCTTAATAGGCATTTTCTTTTTTTTTTTCTTCCTAAGAGCATTTTTCCAGCATTTTTAGTATTGAAACCAGGGAATAAAACTGCAAATGAAAGTCTTAAGTCCTGGCCCTACTGGCTTGGAAGCCTTTGCTAACTGGAGCGAGGCTGGGGCTCTATCTGAGAGGAGTGGCAGGAGTTACCATCCACGTGCCTTTGGCTGCAGCTGCTTCTCTCTAGAAAAGATGTCACATATTTTTAAAGCTCTGATTGCAAGTGGTAAAGTCGAACATCTCCTTCCTTATTGTTCTTTCTGTGACTGAACAGTAATAAGGCTGAGAACTTTCGAACTTGCTGAGCAGTTAACTGTATCTAGTTTCCATCAGAAACTCCTCAGGAAGTGAACATCCAATTCTCTAGGTGGCTTTGAAAATTTCAGCATAACACTGAGCATCGATCTGTCTTCATTTAAACTGTACCTCAAGTGTACTTATTCCGGAAAGAGAAAATGTGCCTCACCGTAATGAAAAATAAAGGAGTATTGTTATTAGCCACATCCTATTTATGGAATTTCCCACCAATGACTCAGAATGAATCATTAATGATTCCAAGCAAGACCGATACCAGTCTGTCTCCTCTCTGCTTGCAGCGAGTGTGTGGGATTTAACAATCTGGTGAAATAGGCAGTGTTTTCTGCTCATGGGCTGTGGAATCTCAGCTTCTTCTCATTGGAACCATATGTTTGCTGTAACACCTACTCAAAGTTTTTGGAGTTGACCAAGTAAGTTTCTAGCAGCAGGTTACAAGAAATGACCTGGAGCAGAGCCCTTGCCGGCAGATAATAGCTCAGGGGCTGAGCAGCAGGACTACAGAGGTTTAGGAAAGTGGATGAAGGTGGAAAACATTCCACTTCTCATTCTGCTATTTCGGCTTTCAGAGCAGTGGAATTGCTCTCTGCACTGAAGTCAATTCAGAGACGTGGTTCCCTGCCATCGCTGCGGCTGGTGCAAAAAAGGGCAGATTTTGTTCTGTTTTGCCTAGTTGAAGGGTCGGAAAGATTCCCAGCACTTTAGAAGATCCTGTTCCTTGATACTTTGCCAAGTATTAAACCCTTAGATTGCAGTTTTCCATGTCAATTGTCTGCCTTGGTCTGGAGGTCAATTAATTCTCAATTGCTTCAACTGTCTGTCAGAGTGAAATGGAAAAGAAGTTACTTTTTTTCTACATAATTTTCCTATGTCACATAAGTCTCACAGAACAAAGCAATCTTTTTTGTGCTTCACAAGAAGGACTTTGGCAGTAGTATACTATGAAAGTGTGTATTGCTATCTTTAGAAAAAAGCAATCAACACGTGGTTTAATAATGAATGCAGTTGCCCATGTGATCTTTGCTTGGCTCCTCTTTGAGCTGCATTATGGTTATGGCTGAGACCATAAAGCAGATTTTCCACTGATGCCTTTTTAAGAAAATGTTTTCTGGTAAATTTGTTTCCCATGCTGAAAGTACTTGTATATGGGGCAAAGAAGAACAGTAATGATTTATTCACCATTTTAATGGACAGTAGTCAAGGAGATGTTTTGGTGCCTGTAAGATACTTGAGGTCTGGGGTTATTTTTAACAGACTAAAATTTTTACAACGTTTTGGGCATTTAAAACACAAAATCCATCAACTTCAGGTGAGTGGAGAGTGCAACACGGAGAGCTCAACATCTGCAGTTTCAGGTGTCCAGGAAATTAGGCACATGTTCACATATTGGTTGAACTGGCTCATTGTGCTTCAGAGGGCATTCTGGGACAGGAGCAGGGATTTAACCAACTTTTCAGTGCTGTTCAGCTGATTTAAACAGGTCCCTGTTTCAAAATGGGGAAGAGTAGCCCATACAAGTGAGCATACATGAAGTCTGCTTAGCCATTTTGAGGATGCAGGTTTTCATTTAGAGTGTTCTTGTATAATTACTTGATTTTTTTTTTCCTTACAATATTTATTACATATATATGTTTAGTTTGAAAACATAGGATTAATTCTGTTTCGATTGTGTGTGACTTACTTTAGGGGACCTGTACTCTTATCAAAGACACAGTATGATTATGTCCTTAAAAATTATACAATTAACTGCAAAATGAATTGTCTGGAATTAAAATTACACCCCTCTTTTCTTGGATGTGAGTAAAACCGGTTGGTTTTGGTATTATAAGGATTGAAATTAGTATCTTTGGAGGGGAAAGCAGTGTATGCAATCTGTCACCAGGTTGTTTTTCTCAAGATATACTGTTTTTTCTGCTGCTCTAAACTTTAGTATCATTTATTGAATCTGTTTCACTTGTTGGATAGACGATGGGAAGGTGGAGATCCAGGCGTATCCAACCAGAAGACACCAACTACTATCCTCCTAACACCAGAGAGAAAGTTCCATAGCTTTGGGTATGCAGCAAGAGATTTCTACCATGACTTGGATCCCACGGAATCAAAACACTGGTTGTATTTTGAAAAGTTTAAGATGAAGCTACATACCACTGGTGTAAGTAATAATCATCTCTCTTGGATAACTGTTCATTTGCTACTCAAATCACCTTTTAGATTTTGGCTAAAGATTGTGACCTAGGCGTGAAGCAGCTCTATTTTTAAGTTTAGAGAGTAAATAAAGTAAATTAACTTTCAGGTTAACATTATGATTCATTTTCTTCTCGTTGTATTTGGCAAGTGTATTTTGCCAGCCTTCTTTCTAGATCTTAAAAATTCAGTATCTGCTTTGCTTAGATCTTCATGTCCTGATTTTCCTGGGTGAAATTCGTAGCTGTCTAGGGACTCTGCAGGAGGTCAGTTTGTTCTATAAATTTACTCAGAAAGCAGAAGTAGAATAGAAGACCCATACTGAGCTCTAGAGCAGAGGAGCAAATTTAGCCAGGGTTCATTATCAAAACTGCAAGTGCAAATCATACTGTTAATTTGACATTATTCCTGCTGATTATACTTGTTTCTTAAACTAAGTCATTGTAGAGTTTTGGGACTTGGCCAGTACTTTCTGTATTGAGGTTTTTTCTGGTTTCATGTGTTGGTGGGAAGCCAAAAATCTATGCTTTTAAGTTGGATTAAAGATTTTGCATATGCCACTTTGTTAATTACTTACAAATACATTTAATGTAATTATTTGATATTTAGTCCATATTTCTCTCTCTGCCTGTAGTATTTGTAGACATGGTAGGTGTTTAAAAACAAAGTCTAAAATAAGCAGCAAATATCATGCTTCAGGAAATGCAAATGATGAGTTAGATCCTCTTCAGAACAATTTTGTCACTTTTTCCTGGCCAGGTGGATAAAGAATTCCCTCCTCTCAAGCAGTGGGAATTAATTTTATGTTTACCTTTTCCTTTTAATAACTTCCAGTTATTTTCTTTCATGTAGAATCTTACCATGGAGACAGAACTGACAGCTGCAAATGGCAAAAAAGTCAAAGCACTTGAGATATTTGCTTATGCTCTGCAATTCTTTAAGGAACAGGCATTAAAGGTAGGATAATGCTTCCTTATCTAGATTTGTCTGTATTTATAACTGGTGTAAATGTGACGTTAACACTTCTAACCTTGCCAAGCTTTCACCTCAGTAGTATTTGATGTAAACAAAGCAAGGCAGCTGTAGAAACTCTAGGCAGCCTGTGGACTCTGGAGGGCTCACAATAGCCTGAAGTGGTTTCCCCTCGCACAGAGGAAGCTTGATTCAATAATAGTGAGTGTATCACCATGATGCAGAGTTCTGCATATCTTCTTACTGGCTTAAATATTTTCTACTGCTTTTTTTTTTTTTTTTCCTGAAAAAAAACATTTATTTGAAAAGAAAATTTAAAAGTGCAGGAGCTGAAGCTCAGGAATTAAATTTGAGACTGGTTCCTGTCCTTGTCCCTTACACTTCTCCTGCTGGGACGGTGGATTGTTCTGCATCCATGCAAGGTTCTCTCTCACGTTAAAGAGTTGGTGCTGTGAAACGCAATAGGATGGGCACCTGCTGATGTCTCCTCCCTCAACCTGACTTTGTCTTCACTGATTAAGCAAAGGGAAGTCGGATGAGCTGGATTTATTTGTAATAGAAAGATTATTAAAAGCTCCTTTACAATTTGGTGGCTTGAATTTCACTGTAAGTCTGTACCAAGATGACCTGCTGAGGTGTACAAGCCATCTAACCATTATCCAAACCAATTTAACTACCTGGGCACAGCGCTCCTTTATTCTGTTTTACACAGCACAACTGTAGCGCGTGTGCCAAAGAGCTGCGACCAGGTGATGGTATTTTGGCCCCGTGCTGACCCTTTGCAGGGGTGAACTTCATGTTGTTGTGCTGTGGGATGTTAATTGGTTGCTGTAATCCTGAATGCACATTTATGCAGAAAATCTAACAGGTGTTTGAGAGAACCAAAAAGTAAGAAAGACATTTAATTTTAAAAATCATACTGTGTTCTGATGTACTGCCTCCATTTATGTTGCTTTTTTTTTTTTTTTATTTCCTTTTTTTTCTTTTGTTCCCTACTGTGGCTCATGTTGTTAGGGAAAATGCATTTTGTTTTCCATTTTCGATTTGAAATGTTAGAGTACTCATTTCTTGTAATACTATTCTTGGGTCACAAGTTTGGTTTTTGTGTTCTCCTGTGAAATACATGTCCCCAGTAAACAGTTTTTGAGATTTAAAATCTCATGTAAACAGTCAAATGTGACTTAAGTACACATTGGCTTCAAACGCCCCACTGTAACACCAACGTAAGCATAGTAGCGCTGGGGCGGATCCGAATCTTCATTCAAGCAAGCATTGTTTAAAATAGGCTTGTTAAAAAACTAACCTACTTTTTTGAATGGGTTTAATTTATTCTCTGTGAGATCTCAGTCTATCCTTTATGGCTACAGGGAAATAATCCTATCGTTACAACTCAAAATCCTCATCTTGTCAAAGACTGTGTTTAACTGGATTTGGGGGTTGATTCTGGAGTCACAGGCTTGAACCTGTGCATAGTCTGGGGAAATTCTTAGCGAATATGAGTGCTGTTGGGTACAATCCAATACATTTGCTCTCCTGCCTGTTCAGGGCTACATCCTTTCTAGATGTTAATAAATAAATTCCTGTGATTTGTGATTGCATGCTGAAACTAATTAGACAAGCGATGTAAATGAACTGTTACTTTGGACTATAATCTGTCTGTTTCTAGTGCCCTATGCAGCATAAAGGTACTACTTTTCCAGCATGGATTTTTGAACTGCAGCATAACTAAACAAATACAACACCTTGGCACAGCACATGCAGAAACGTTTTTATACATTCTAAAGGCCCGTTGTTCACCTTTCTGAACCTCTCCCTGTTTGGATGGAAATTTAGATAGGACATATGGTAGTGACATTTTACTTGGAACCTTTCCCAAAACATGTCAGTGTATCACCTAATTTGCAAATGTAATACAGACTTTCCTCTTTTTAAGGGAAAAAAAGGACAATAAAAGAACTAAACTAGTCTTGAATGTTTGCTTGAAGCAAAATTTTCAAGGAGCAATCAGTCATTTTTTAAAGGGTTTAACTTTAACTTCCCCTTATTAACTGAGTTGTAAAAATTTGATTTAAAGGTAAGTGAGGTATAAAGAAGTCATTGAAAAATCCAGATTGTAAAACATAATATTAATCAGTGATACTGTAAATATTTTTCTGCATCTTAATCAAGATGTAAGTGTGAATTCTTCAAGCTAACAGCAAATCCCACACTGTGACTAATAATGTACATAAACGTTCTGTAATATTCAGCAGTACATGAGCTGCTTTTGGAAAAACTAACTTTTCTACTTCACGTTAAGCAGTAAACTTTTCTATAGGCCTCCTTGAGAAGGCATCAACCTGAATCCCAGCTTTTAGCACAGTAAAGCATTTTGACAGGTTGGCAATAATTCTGATTTGTAGCACAGATGTAACAGTGAAAAAATTGAAAAGAAAGTTACTGTTACTGGAGCCAGCAGAAAATAATGCTTTCTTATAAAGCTGACAACCATAATTTTGTATTCACCTCTATTTTCATTTAGGAGCTCAGTGACCAAGGAGGCTCGGATTTTGAAAACACTGAAGTCAGATGGGTGATTACGGTGCCTGCTATTTGGAAGCAGCCTGCAAAGCAGTTCATGAGACAAGCTGCCTACAAGGTAAGATTACAGGCTGGATGTAGAAATGCCCCTTTAAACCCCTAGTTGATAGGCTAAATAGTAAACTGTATTTGGGACAATTAGCTTCAGCATAATCTATTTAAAAATGGTGTAGAAAAGAGTCTAGAAACATTGAAGGAGAAGTTAACTCTACCAAGCAGTAGCTTTAAGTCATACGTATTCACCTCTTATATGCCTTTTCTTGCTGTCCCTCACTGCAGACTCTGATGTTTTAGTCATCTTGTACACTGCTGAATTCAGTGCACATGGAACAGATGCAGTTTTGAGGCTCAAGGGAAAGCTGATTTTAAAATACTGGACACGGTTTTGTTTTGTTATTTTTTTAGGTCATCACAGACATTTTAAGTTAAAAAAAAAAAAAAAAGGAGTGAAAGCAAAGAGCCTCCTCAGTGGGACTTTTTTTCCAGTTCCCATTTTCCCACAGTAGGAATGAAAGGACTGTGAACCGGATAGTCTGGATATAAAATTAAATTCAAATGTTATTTTCATCAGTTAGAGGTTTATTTGCATTTAACCCTTTCACCCCAACCCCCCCAAATATGTGTGCTTTCCATATGCATGTCCTTTATTTCAAATTCAGTTTGCGTCTTTGATACGTGACATGTACACCTTCTTTTCATCGGGATATTCATTTTCCATTTTGTTTTATTTATTTTTGGTCAGAGACTTGCGTAACCCATTGGCAGCAGCTTTGCAATACAGAGTTTGTAAAATACTTAGTAGTCATGAGTAATTTGCAGAGTGCTCCTGGGAAGCACCCAGATTTTTCTCTGTTTCTAACTATCTCTAATGTTGAGCAACGTTTTTCTTAACAGTCTTTATTGTGGGATTGCTAATGCTAGTGCCAGAAGCAAAACACTCTTAAAGTTCTGATGGAACGACACGGTTTTAGGTAAATCTGAAACACTAGAGACCCATTCATTCTCTCTGTATATTGTTGTCTGCCTGCTGTCCGTGTGTGTGCATGTGTGCTCGTGAACCGGGAGCTGGGTAAGGAGCAGGGCAGGGTAAGGTAGATCTCTTGGCATTTCTCATTTGTGGCACAATGGAATGTTGTTAATTAGTGTCTGTGTCTGTGGTTGTGTCTGTGATTGTGTACTTTTATCGGCAAGCTTGATAAATAGCCAGGACTGACAAGGCTTTTAACTTGGTGTGTGTGATCAATTGCAGGATAACCTAAGTTTAGAGAAATAATTGATGTTTACTTGACACACAGTGGATTTTTTTTTTTTTTCAAGTAATGGGGATGAAGAAAAAAGTGCAGAAAAAGAGTTCTGCATTGCCATCCAGTCTTTCAGATTCCTGTTGCTGGATCCAACACGTCCCTCACACCAGTATGGACAGAGGGATCAGAAGTTGTAGCCCTTGTGTCTGGCTACTGGAACATGAAAGCATCATGAAAAGCAGAGCGTGTTGTCTTAAGAGTAATTGGGGCATGGAGTAGAGAAAACTGTGAAAACGCAGTGGTAGAAACTTTGTTACTGGAGACACACTGAGATAGAACGGGTAGTGTATGCTGAGAGTTAACTAGTGGGAAATGTTAATGAGCTGTGGAAATTTGCTTGAGTAATCTGTTGCAAATGACGTAGCTCTAAGAGAACAACAATATTAATGGCTTCAGTCATTGGGTCACAACATAAAGCCCAGCCTTTCTGGAATGGTTAACTAGTTGTCTAAGCCAAGCTTAATATTGCATGAAATCAACAAAGTCAACTAAGAAGTGTTGTGGGTTTGCTTCTGCGCTCAACATCCATCAGCTTTTGCAGAGCCTAGAATCTCGGCGTGACTCTGACATCCCCTCATCTCTGTCTTGCCTTAAACAAGCTGTTGCTAACCTGGAACTTGTAATCTTCCAAGGGCTCCCACCACGCTCCCTTCCACTTGCTGTGCTGCTCTCCCATTTGAATGAGTAATCTGGGTGTTCCCTTTGGCTCATGGTTCTCCCTCTCGCTTGCCATCCAGCCTATCAAAATCCTGTGCATTCTGTCTGCATGACAGCTTTTCCTGTCTGTACTGCAGAGCGTTCATCAAAGCTGTCACAGATTTTGCATCTTGGTTATTGCAACATCATGTCCTTGGCTTTGGCAGCTGTGATCTGGCCTGGTTTGTATCTCTTCAGAATACTGCCGCGAAAGGGTTTTGTAGCTTTGCATTTGACAGGGAATCAACCGACATTCGACTCCTTCATCTGTGTCACCTCAGACATAAGCTGCATGTCCCAGACATGAGCATTTGTAATGTTAACTCATTTTCCTTCTCTGAAATCTGCTCTAAAATGCAGTTTTTTTCACACCTACAAAAACTTGACTGTGATTGACTTACTGATATGTGAAGCTGCTTCTCATCGCTTCTTGCTGTTATCCTGCCTGCCCCATATTTATTCATTCGTTGTGCTTTTTTTATCCTTAACTCTTTTTATACTTGAATTGTTACTTCATTGAAGCGGGTATTTGTTTATTCTCATTTGTCTTGCTCTCCGGGGCCTCCTGAGGGACTAAGTCTGGATGTAGAGAGCTGCATGTCTTTACAGCTTCACTTTGCTGAATCAAAATTGCTTTCTTCCCGAATAACAGTTCACAGATGCTTCTTCCTGTCCCTCATGCTTAATTCCTGTGTGTCCAGAGACAGTTTTAAAACTGTCTGACGCTTGTTGAGGTGCGGGTCACACTTGGAGAGAGCTCTGTGGCAAGAGCAGGGTGTCATCTCTGAACGATCCACTTTGGCTTAAGTTTCCTTTCCCAAAGCATGTCTGCTGGGATTAGTGTGCATTGCATGTGTGTTTGTTGCATCCCGAATAATGACTCTGAGGATGCATCAGCCAGGTTCCTCATTGTCCCCCCCAGTGAAATATAAGGCATCATAAATAGTGTTAACTTTTCTTGTTTCTGTGTCCTAGTTGTTCTGTTCCAAATTCTTTGCTTTGGTGTAGTTCTGTCAGAAGTGCTGTATTTGCCAGTCTTAGAAGGAATCCCGTTCTCGTGAAGAACTCTCATCGTGAGTAATAAATTCAAATTGCTGATATGTTTTCTTATTTTGGAGACCTTGGCAGAGCGGTCTGGTTGGACAGTGTGTGGGAGGACTCCATCCTGCTCACGTGGGTGGGACCTGCCCTAATTCTTGTCCTTGCAAAAGCAGCCAAATGCAACATGCACTGGGCCTGAGGCTTAGACCCCACCGTGAAAAAATAGCTTAGGTGTGGAGACAAGCCACTTCTGCTCCTGAACATGGCCTGGCACCTACAGCCTCATCAGAATGGCGTGTGAACATAGACACAAAACCAGGATCCCACCTCTGTGTCACCTGAGTTTGTGCTGACACAGGAAAATTCAGTGTTTTGTTAATCTTGTATTACTGATGACAAAAAACAAACAAAAAAAGTGTATGTCCGGTTATGGAAAGGTGAAACTCTAAAAGTACTGAACACCATTTTTTTAGAAATCCATTGAATCTGGGTAGGTGAAAATAGTTGATTCCATCTTAACAGCACTTCTCTGTCTTAATATATTACTATGAACAGCACTTTTAATCCCTTATCCAAATGAAATTCAGGCACTGTAGATTGTTTATTAGAGGAACACAGGATCCAATATTCTTGGCAGAGTGTTTCTTTTTACTAAAGGCATTCTTCCAGCTCGTCTTTCAGGACACATTCTCTGGGCACAGTAAGTGCAGAGCAGAATCTGCAGGCTGGAATACCTTGAACATGCCAGTAGGAATAAGGTTTTAAGGAAGAGTTTGGAGTGCGACAGGAGTATGTGAATGCATAAACTATCAAATAAGACAGTCAAACGCAGCAAACCAAATGCACTCAGGGCAGAGCAAAGGAAAGGGAAGGATATGGAATTTTCATAAGCTTGCCTGAAATATTCTTTAATTGCAAACATCAGTGAGCTGGTCTACTTAGAGATATTGAGGGTTCTTCTCTTTCAGTATAAAGTGTTGATTTAGAAGTGGAGTTCTAGAGCTCTGAAGTAGATTTATCCTTCAGTTACAAATAGCAAATAAAGTAATTTGCATGGAAGCTCATATAAATAAAGAGAGGCAGTCTATGTTATAGGATTAAGGATGTGAACCTGGAATTCTAGATGCTTTCTTTAACCAGCTGTTACACTGAATAGTTATTGATATTTTCACATTAGTTTTGTCATGGATTGCACATGATGAGAATTATTTAACACACTGTGTTCCAGAGTTACATCACATTACATTGATCAGTACTAGCCTGCTCTGTAGAAACCTTCGGAGAAAAGTAAATGAATTTGGTGAAAGAGTAATGTGATGGCACATAAAATTCATTGCTAATAAAAACTCGACGTGAAGTATGTTTGATTTTTAAAAAGATAACTAGAGAGACTTAACCAGATCGATACCTGTGAAGCTGAACTACACTTAGTCCTTCGTAAATATTTTCTTTGGTACATAAAACACACATAACTGAAATTTATTTGTCTAGGCACAGTGTAACAGGCTTCTGCTATAAACTAAATAAAAAGGCCATGATGTTCAGGCATAAGCAGCACTGGGAAGCTGGTGATTTCCCTGAAACAGTACTTGTTAGTGGCAGCAGATGAGGCAGAAGTGTGTTTATGCATCAACCACCCTGATTATTTGTAGCTTCTGAGATTCTCTTGAGCCCATGCTTGCGCTTTTGTGATATTAAGATCTTTTTAATCATAAGGATTAAAATGTTTATTAAGTGATATGTTAGGGAGGACTCTGCATCTTGTTAGCGATATTTAATTAGGAAAGGATAACTAATTGAGGAGTGAAGATTACAGAGTGGGAACTCAGCACAGTGGGAAATGCGTAGTAATTGATCTTGGTTTACATGCTTTAATTACCCAGTCAGGTTCACAGGAAAGCAGAGGCAGTTGACAGAACCACCTGCTAATCCAGTTCTGTACATTTCTGTTTGTCCGCTTCTGTGGCACAAGTAGGAATATTTGGAGCTTTTCTTTTTGTTTTGCTAAGCAAAACATAGCAATAGGAAGTTTTCGTAGCATTCCAAGTAAGACTAGGTAGATGGATGGGTGTCTGTCTTAAAATCAGTGGAATACGTTTCTCAGGATCTTAGAAATTGCCTGAGAGGACACTGGAACCAACAGAAATAGCAAAAAATAAGAATAAGACTATGCTGGATGGGGTTTTCCAGCCAAAAGGCGAAAACGAGTCTGAAAGTCTTTAAAAGTACAATCAGGAGGAGTTGGGGGAGTGATAGAAGCCCACAAACAAATATAAATCAGTGTGGACAAGGTCTAAAACTAGTAGGTAGGATTGTTTGTAGTAAGTTCATAAAAAGGACAATGAAGGAGGGTAACAGATTGGTGCCGGTATTTAATTGCAAAGACAGATAAAAGAAACGCAAGCTGAAAGTGGAACTACAGGAAAAAATATAAACGCAAATTCAGAAAGTCCAATGTACAAAATAAGATACAACTAACGGAAAAGAGCAAGCATATAGTTTTCTCGATGAAACTGCTCTCAGTCAGGGCCACTTGTGTCTCTTTAACAAAATCAGCCCAAGCCATAAGGATCTGCAATGAGGATATTTTGAAACAAAGGGAAGGGGAGAGCTTGAGACACTGGGAGCGTGCTTAAATAGAGAGAGAGTGAGGCATTGCTGCTGTGGTAACTGGTGCATGCCCATGGTCCAAAGAGATTTCTAGAATAATATAACATGAAAAATTCAAAAGGTTATGAGAATTTAATGGCTCTAATGCATGCTAGTCATAAAGCTTGCAACTAATGTCCTCCTGCACTTTGGGGGATATAATGTAATGCAGCAAAAAATTCTTGGTAATGCCACTTGGAGCTAAGCTTTCATTTACTGCACAAGTATGATCTGCGGCAGCGGTCACTTGGGAGTGAGCGGCAGCAACATCACCCCAGTGGAAATATGGACTCGATGCCACTGCGGTCCTGTTTACCATCAACCTGGCAACAAACATAGGGTCCTTAGCACATTATAATTCAGTAATATGTGAATCAGATTAAAAAATGCTAATTCGGGTTTATTTGGGTCCCAATACCTGTGAAAATTTTGGAGGGCTGAAGGGGCAGGGGCACAAGAAAACAAGCAATTTGGAGAATTTGTGTAGCCTGTTGTGCAAAGAAGTAAGTTGGTGTTTTCAGAGTCTTGTTCCTTACCTTGTAAGGGATCTGAGATTCTTCCCCTTAGAAAATTCTTCTTTGAGTTGTAGAACAGGTCTGCTAGTTTTGGTGTGGGATGGCATTCCCCTGTCAGAACTATCACAGTACAGCTCATAAATTTCCTCAGGTTTTTGAACTAAGACAGACCAGTCAGAGGACTTCCTCTAACTGGGAGAGGAGGGTGGCATTTTAGAAGGCTTGACAGAGAGCAGCCTGTTTTGTTACTTCTATTGTTTTCTGCAAGAAGCCGCATTTACCTTAGCATTTGGACCAGAAGCATAGTCTTAATTCTTGTAACATTTCTATAGCAGATACTGTATTCTTTCACTATTCTGCAAGTGTCACATACAGGGATTTGACAGTATTTCCTGTTCTCTGTCCTCTCATTGCTCCTACTGCCCAGGAGAACAATGTTTCCCCAATTAATACTTCGTATTGCTCAGGAGCCCTTGAGATTATCTGCTTCTCTTCCTTCTCTGGATTCCATTATGCATTTTTGGAGTTTCAAAGGTTTGTATTATATCCTATGTAAATTTTACTGTTTTTTAAATTAAAAAGGGGAATTTATAATACAAAATCCAGAGGACCTGATGCATATGGATTTCAATAATAGAATCAAACAGTGCTTACAGTTCCAAAGAATTCTAGTATGTATGAAATATAAAGTATAGAAATGCACAGGTAAAGCAATCCGTACTCTTAGCTGGGTTACAGCAAGCCCAGGAAAAGTAAGTTGAGGCAATTGGCCGTGCTTAGCAAAGGCATTTATCTCAATCAGACAGCCTAGCTGTCTATAAAAAATTGGTTCATCTAAACAGTGACCACACAAATGCAGCAGTTCTGACTGTAGCCAGTGCAGCTTTACAAAATTCATTATTCAGAGTGTGCTGAAAGTAAAAGTCATGCTTCGTTGCAGTTCCAGGTGCTACATTTATCTTCCTGCTTTTCGGAATGGGATAACGCTATAGTTTCTAAACAGCTGGTAGGAGGGAGCAATGTTACAGGCTGTACTTTTATTTCTTATCATAGGAGTAGCTCTCTTGTTAGGTTTGTAAACAGAAATGAAGTATCGAACGGATACTGCTTTGGTGCAAACCAGGTTGGGAAGTAGCATGACCAGGTATGTGTATGAGAGACAACCAGCTTGATTGGTAAGAGTCCAGGCACCCTCCATTCCAACAAGTTTCAGCAGTAGCTCCACTGGAAGCCTTGATATTGAGTTGGATACTCAGAAATGGATACATTTGCTTTAGTGGATCCTTTCACAAAGTTTGGTCTAGGTGCAAAATGTTACATGGGAAGCTTGTAGCAGAGCTGAATGCAAAAGAATTGAGCTTCAAGTCCAGGTCTGCCATTTGTATTCTCGTGCTTTTAAGGACAAGACCGTTTTTTCTGCACAACCAAATATAGGAAAATGAATGAATTAGAAACTGAATTTCCCTCTCTGACAAGACAGTGGACTGAGGCAGATTGGGTTTTTTTTGATGCAGATTGTATTAATGTTGTAAACTCAACTTGTGCATCCTTGATGCATTGTACTGTTTTCCCTATATTGAACCACTTTTTAAAGTGATTGATGGCTGATGTTTAAGGCTACAGGTCAGCGTAGAACTATTGTATTCTTTATTTTTTCAGAGTTTAAAACTGTAGCTTTCAGATTAAAAGTGTAATGTGACAAATGTTTCTTTTGATCTCAAGACAATTAAATAAAAGTTCTAATTGCAAAGGTGACTGCACTCCACACAGAAACTTGTAAGGCCCCGGCTTGTTACGGTGAGTCTGGTATTGCTGTTGTACTGTCAGACATGATGGGTTCTCTCTTGCTGAGACAGACAAGGATTTGACACGGCTTTCAGAAAGACAAGGAATAAGAAAGTGTGTAGGGCTTTGGCATTTGGGAAAGATTCCTACCAGCAGTTTTGGTCTTTCTCAGCATTGAATACCTGCACCTATTCTGGAATCGTGGAAGCTTGCCTTGGAGGTGTTCGTTGGAGGTCATCTAGTCTGACCTTCCATTTGAAGCAGGGTCATTGCCAACACCAGCTCAGCAGTGGCTTTGTTTAGCCAAATTTTAAAAGCCTCCAAGGGCAGAGATGCCTCTCTGGGCAGCTGTTCTAGGGCTGCATCACCTTCCTTGTAAAAAGGGGGTTTTGTAATATCCAATTTGAACTCTATGTGCTGCACTATGTGGCTGCTGTTCCTTGTTATATCTGCCAGGGAGAAAGAGAAGTTGTGTTCTGCTGTCTTTGTAATGGCCCTTCACATAGCTGCAGGCAGCTATTAGATTGCTCCTTGGCTGCCTCCTTACCAGACTAAACAAATCCAGCTCCCTCAGTCTCTCCTTACAGAACATCTTCCCTTTAGCAGCCCTCCTTGAACCCTCTCCACTTTCTCCATGTCTCTCTTGAATTGAGGGGTGCAAAAGTGTTCGGTTTATAACCTTTCTAGAGCTCATTCTGTAGCCATGACTCATGGAAATTAGCAGCCCTGAATACTTACACTCTGAAATAATAAGAAAGTAAGTGTTGTAGAAGAGGGCTGTAAGTGATTCTAGTGGTTTCTTTGGATTTAACAACAACAGCAACAATAATAGTGTATACAGTGATTACATATTTTCATCCCATCTGTTTGAAGTTGGTATCCAAGAGTTTCTTCCACCACAAAACTAAGTCTAATTGTAAAATGCACAAACTCTTAAATGGGGAATAGTGTTATCATCTGTCCTGATTACCAGCAGATTAGAGGATTTCACCTAAAAATTCCCTTCACAGGAGTTCATAGCTTGTGAGTTGTACCTTGGAAGTGTGAGCAGCAGGAAACTCAGCCTACGTGGAGGCTGTAGGAAGGCTGTGAATTTTCTGTGGGTTAGTTATTTTGTATGAGCCTTCTGGTACAGGCAAGCCCTGGAAATCCAAAAGGCACTGCAAAGCCTATGCTCTGGTATTTTAAAAGCAAGGAAAAATTGTATAAATCTATAGTAACAGTGTCTACTTCATCATGGCAGAAGAGAAGATAACTGAGGTCTCAGATGTCTCAGGATAATCCCCAAATCCTAAAGACAATTTAAAGGCCAATCTTTACATTGTGGTTCTTCATCCTTCTATGTCTTTCATGTTACTTAATCACATATGCTAGTGCAAAGTGAGTAAATGAAAACTGTTACAGGGTTCTCTTAACTTCCACTTTTCTTCTACTGTTTTACCATAGCCTGACATTTCACTTATGCTCTCTCAAGCAGTTTTCTCACAGAGAGATGAGTGTCTTTATCCTCTCTGTAACAGTACAGATGGGGAATCTGACGCTGAAGGAATTTTGCAGCTGTGATAATTATCCACTACGTTCTCACTTGTGAAATGCAAAATATTATCCATGGCACCTGATCAGAATAGGACGGAGGACAAGCTCTGCCACAAACCTAATTTTAGCTCAACAGGCAACAATAGTGTGAAAATATATGCGTTTATGTGTATATATTATGCATATGTATAGCAAATGTTATTTAAGAGAAAGCAAAAAGTCTCTCGCTTCTGTAAAGCATAAAGTGTTTCTATGATATTGTAGATGTCAGATCTTTGCAGGATCAACCACCACCCAAACACTGCGTTGACTGGATTTTAAAAAAGAGAAAAAGACAGGCATTAATTCTCAATTTTGATCTAGGTTTTTAAATCTTGAGGATGAATTTTTGAAAGTAGGGGAGCACCCAGCAGCTCTTCCTCCTGCCTTTGGCAAACCCAGCCTGTGGTCACCAGGAGGAATCTGTGTGCCTTTGAAGATCCTGTTTGTTTTGTGGCTGTTGAGCAATTTTAAGAATTTGTCTTTCAGCGGATAAGTGGACTGAACTAAATGGGCTGTCTGACCTCACCCTGTTGTATTTATCCATGATACTTATTGTACTGCAGTACTCTTCATCACTCTGAAGACTGACAGCAAAGCATCAGTGTTTGTGATGGTGTAGTGATTTCTTCAAACATTTTTGTGAAGGCTTCTTGAAGTCTCAAGGCTGAAGGTTTAGCAAAGCTGTATGCGCTGTGCTTTTCCTGCAGCTTTGTGATAGCCACTAGCCCCACTCCCTGCCAACCCAGCTCCCCCATACGCGCCTCTCTGTGATAATGCTGAGAGTCTTTTCCCATGTTGCTCATCTTCTTTCCTGGCATGCTTTGCCTCTGTAATTAGATCTCAGTCGTTTATTTGTGACATACCAGTTTGATGCCATAGAACTGGAGAAAGTGCTAGCGAGTGAAAAAGGAGGAGGATTAGAGAAGAGCTCGCTTACCAAGGCACTAAGTGGATGGTGTTATCATGAATCTGTTAACACAATGAACTGATTAGTTTAAACAGTGTAAATTTCACAAGGCACTCAATTTCCAGCTGCTGTTTTGTGTTGCCTTGATTCAGTCACACAATACTTTCTTCATGCGGGCGGCGCGGTGCTTAACTTGCAATCATGGCTTTCCTATTGTTACTAATTATAATAAATATATTGGAAAATAGAAAAATATTGATGTTAATTCACAGCTTCTGGTTTTTTGGCTGAATGATGTTGTCCCAGAGAGCTTTATTTCCTAATGAACCACATTGTCTTTATGGAGTTATTTCATGGAATCCAACTTTTATCTCTGGGGCCTACAAATGTGGCGTTAGTGGTAAAACAGGTTTAAAAGGTTCTTCCTACCACCCAGAAGAATGGACCATTACACTCGTCTGGTCTGGAGCTTCAGAAGTGGAGGTGGTAGTCGTGAAAGCAGAACAGGGACCCAAGGCTGTGATGGAGATGTCCTGCAGCTTCTGCACATGCTACATGTCACATGCAGAAATTGGAGCTTGCTGTTCGGTGAGGAGTAGCGTTTGGCTGGGACACTGGACTGGAGTTCTAGGGTTGTGGTTCCTGTGCAAATTAGCCAAGGCTTTTAGTCTCTGTGCCTTGTTTTTCCAACTGTCTAATGAAAGTAGTTCTTCTTTTGCACATGTTTATCTCTTTAGTCTACTTATGCTACATTTTTGTAGCTGGAAATGTCTTATTAATTGTGAATGCAGTGCCTATGGCACTAACACAGTACTCAATCAGGTCTTAGATGACTACAAAATTTATCAAAGCAGTAAATCAGAATCCATCCAATCAGACCTCATTCTTAGTTTGTTTCTCTTTCTGAAAGATCAAATTTAACTGCCATGAAAGTTACATAGTATATTACTCTATACTTAGTTTACAGAATGATTTCCTTTAGTGGCTTTCAGTGCATAAAGGACAAAGGCACCAGTATACATATTTTACAAATAGGTAATCTGAGCTAGTAAGGAGTACAGAGTCTGCCAGGATCATCTCACGGTTAGTAGTGCAACAGAAAGTAAAATTCACTTCCTCTGACTTATAAGCACAGTTCTTATCCAGAGAAAATGCACTCTTTAAAAATTGTGAGTATACGTTGGAATAATTTACTTATTTCATTTAACCCTGAAAGTGATACGGCAAATGTTACTAAATGGGGGGAAAAAATGAATCTTGATCAGATTATTTTCTCTAGTTCAGAGAACTGGCCTGAACTACTCCTTGGACCAAAGGGGTCAGAGTGGCCTCTGTGCTCCTCTAGCAGCACTGAAGACCATTTTACAAGTTAGTGTGAGCACTAGCACTGAAGCATACCTAGCTGCAGTTTGCTGTGGTCCTGACTCTAGTGAAACAGGGTCAAGACCAGGCTGCCTGCACAGACCTGATTAATCCTAAATCTGTGTAGTGCTCCTTTGTACCTCCATTATTTCCAATAGGTACTGACTCCTAACCATTTCTCTTTTACTTTTTTACTTTTCTCTTTTACTTTTTCTCTTTTACTTTCCAAGTTCCTGAAAAGTCTGTGCAAGACAGGGCTGTGTTCCCCCTGGTGTAATTTGGTTCCGCAGGTTTGGCCCTTTTTAATGATCAGGCTCCAAAAGTAAGAGAGACCTATGCAATGGTCTTGTGAAAGCGTGTGTGCCTGTCTGTGTTATCACCCAGCATGGATGAAAGGGCAGAAGCTTCAGAAATGATTGAAAATAGGCTGGTGTGTGCAGGAAAGCATGGTTATGTGTTCCCTGACAATGGGAAAAGCCACAGTGTGAGCTGAGCAGCTCCCGGCCCTCCTGGCAGTCAGACCTGAGATTTCAGAAGTTCTAGTATTCAGGCAACAAGTTTGACTTTAAAGTTCTTTGAGTGAAGAGGAAATGTGTGTACGTGAAAGAGAGAAAGAAAGAGAGAGAGGATTTCAAGGCAGGTGAAGCTCAAGGAAATATAGATGAATACAAAATTCATGGAGTTGACTCTGGTTAATATACAATTCTAATAATAAATCAGCATCTTAAATTCAACAGATGGAGTACTATTTTCTGTACATGGGGTTTTTTTGCACTATTTAAGATCTTAATGTCAGTCCTTCTAATATGTTTTAGAACTCAAAGAAACGGATGCACTCCATGTAAGGCACGTTCCTTGTGTTACAAGTCAGTGGTCAGGCTTTTTTTTTTTTTTTTTTTGCCTTTAAGAATACACCTGATGTGTATCTCTGAAAAAGCAAAAAACAAAGGAGTTCTAACTGGTGCTTTCAATAGTTTGAAAGGATAGTAGTAGGAAACACATACCTTGATGTACCATTAATGGCATATTTCCTAATCTGCTGTTCCTTTTGAGGTCACTGTAGTGTAATGAATAAAGCTTGCTCGAGTGACAGCATTCTGCCTGGCAGTGGTACCAAATACAGGAGGGCTCCAGCTAAATGCTGATGCTCCTAATTATAATCGCTTTCAGAGATTGGAGCTTTTCATCTAGGCCTACCTTGTGGCTTTCATTGCCTTTTAAAAAGGCTCAAACTACATGGAATATTCTACTATAGTACTGTCTTTAAGCTAATATACATTACAATTATTTAAAAAAATAACTTAATATGCATTGCTTTTTTCATCATGCGTTGTGGCATGTGAGACTGGGTTCTAAAAGTAGCATCTTTTTATCTGTAGTAATGAGGATTCTGTGCATGGAATGAGTGTGTATCGTTTAGTTCTCTGGAAGTGCTCAGACTGTTACACTGAGCTACAGTCCAAACCTCAATATTTGCTAATGCTGAATTAGTCTAACACTTGGCAGCTGACACTGTTCAGAGAATCAAGAATGTATTTATGGTCATCTGTGGCTCTTTTCTGGTGACACATCTCTGGCTTTAAAAGCAGAGCTTGTGTGCTAGGTTGGGAATTCACCTGCCTCTGGATGGTAAAGTTATTCGTGCTGTAGTACGTGAGGCGTTGAAGCACTTTGAGGTTTGCTGTCGATGATGCATCTTGGCAAATGAACAGCAGTGCCCTGGCACCACCTCCCAGACTTGTTCACTGGAGTGAGTGAAAATCTGGGAGTTCTCAAAGCACGAAACCCTAGTCCTCAGGCATACGAGCAAAGGGAGCTTGGGGCAATCTTTTAGAGTAGTTCTTTTCGTAGTGTTCTTTGCTACTTCCAGGTGTATAAATGCAGCAATATCCTGCAAATAAATTCGGTTTTAAGAACTTTCTGGTGCTCAAAGGATTTTTGTAATTCCATGATGGGTTTTCCACATTTGCATTTTTGGGAGCACCAGTGTCTGCTTCCTTTACATTTCATAAGTGATGACTGGGTTTATACTGCTAGCGTGTATAGTGGGAGAAAGAAAATCTCCTTACCAGACTCAGGACATGGCTCTGCTATGAAGTCTGCTATAAGCTGCCCCAGGCAAAAGCAATGAGATGCATCTGTCCCACTGCCAGAATGATCTATATAATGGTGAATACCAAGAAATTGTTTAGATCTGTCCTGAACAAGCCTGTTAACTTGTGAATCTCTGTTCTTAGTTACAGTAATACTTGGGCAGCAGTGGGCAAGGGCATGAAGTGAGGCAGACAGAAAGGAACAAATGTAAAATGTAGCAAATTCCCAAACTTCTACAGTTAATATTTTTAGCAAATGCATCACCTTTTCTTCTTCTTGACTGCCTGCCGTTTTCACTGCTCTTTGCACCTTCAATATTTTTCTCCCATCTGTCCTTTTCTCCTTGGCTATAGTGATGGGACACAGGTACTGCCTCCTAAGTCTTCATCTTCTCAGAGCTTGTATTACAGCAACCTCATTGCTCCATTCCTCCCCAGAAGTTTGTATGTGTTCATGTTTCTTTCTCATCTCCTCTTCCCCCATTCTGTTCTGCTGTGTATAGATCTATATGGAGTAATGTGCTATCTCTGATGATCTAAATAGAAACACTACATACAAGGTATGAAATAGTCAATATTGATCAATATATATATGTACCTATATATGTATATCTACCTATAAAAATATTCATGTCTGTTGGATGCCTAGTACCTTTTGACTGTACAAGATTCTTTGGTCTTTTTATGATATGAAATAACAACATTCTTCATTGTAAGTGGCCCTTCAAAGTCTGTAAGGAAAGCTGTTTAACAAAAAAACCCAAACGTTTTCTTCATGAAATTCTGTTAGGATCAGCTGTGCTTTGAACTGTTAAAAGCTGTCATTTCTGTTGAATGTTTTCCTCAGGAGGTATTTTGAGTATGTTAAAATAATATCTAGAGAGAAAAAGTGGCAAGAATAGCATCTGCTATACTTGGACAGTCTGAGAACGTGGATCTGAGTCCATCCGCTGCAGGTCACTGCCTTCTGTCCTGATGTGCAGGCTGCAATGTGAAAAGTTCATGGTACAGCCTACTTCTGGAGGAGGGGAGGAAGCAAGTGTTATTTTTAGGGGTTTATTGGTTTCTTTTAGCAGAACCAGCCTTGGAAATTTTTACCAAAATCCCCCCCTGGAACAGATAGATGACTTTGCAATTAATACAATCTTTTTGTTTTTGCTCCCCCTCCTTAGGAAATAGCAGTGCATTCCCTGTGTGTGCAACTCATTCTTGTCACCTCTGCAAGTACTTTGTGATGTAGCCTTTAGCTTTAATATCTTTAAGCACAAACTATTTTTTCCCTAAAATATAATTTTCTCTTTTAGTTCCTTGTTAGGTTAGACCTGAGACTAAGCATAGCTTTGTCTGTGCTACTAACATATGCCCAATGTATGAAACAGACTGAGCATGCTAAATTCATCCACGTTGCTGGGTATTAAAAAAACCCACTTGCTGCTTGGATTCAGAGCTCTCAGAAGACATGATAATGGATTTAGTGGATGTAAAGGCTGCAGCAGGGTAGTAGGGGGCTGTTTGTTCTTCATGCCCTTTTTGGATAGGGCAAGAATTGCTGGCCTTAATTGCAGCCAGAAAGATTCAGATTACGCTTTTAGCAAAGGCAGTGAAGGGCTGAGATAGTTTGTGTGCAGAGGCCATACATTTTTGGAATTCTTTAACAGATGAGATAAATATCTGTCAGGGACCAAGTATTGATTCATATCTTGAATGTTGCCTTTTCCAATGCAACAAATTAAAGCTTTGTATGTAGAAGAACTCGACTGGAGAGAAGTGATGTTGAAGTGAGCTGGCATGGAACCAGCGTGCTTGTGCCTCCTAGATCCAGAATGGTTGGATGAAAAATTTGGTTTATACTAAGGCACGATGCAAGAACTTCATCTTCATCCCCAGTATCGCTCCGGAACTTTATCTAAGCCTGCGCCTGCCATCATGCTTGCGTGCAAGTGCTATGATGGCCGGAGATTCTGGCTCGGACCTGTGTTTGATTGATAATCTTTTTATATCTTTTAGGCCCTGGCTGCTGTAAATATGCGTTTTCCAAATCTTGAAAGTTTGGTTTCAAAAATTCTCTTCGATATAATATTTTTTCAATATGTGTTGCCACCTACCTGGCAAGGCTTGATATTCTGTAGTATTTGTAGAATATTCTCTTTCCCAGACAGTTCCACTAGTTTCAGATCATGCTGTTGAGTCCAGTGGATGTAATCAAAACAGAAGGTTTTCCCCAAAAGGTTGTAAAGTCACCATAATCCCAGTCATGAGGTGTGCGTTTAAAATAATGACCAACCATGATTAGTTTAACCGTTATTTAATTATTATTTTTCCTTTTTTGTTATCAACAATGAGGAAAATGCTTTCCATAAAAATCTGTTTAAGATGGAGAGTGTAAAATGAGTGAGTAAATGTGAAGGACTGCTTTACATCTCCAAGTCTTACCCCAGTATTGCTTTTTGAACAAGCTTTACTTGGAGTTTCTAGCTGCAAGTGTAAACTAGCTGGTAATTCCCACAGCCCACAGTGTAGCTGTATAAAGGAAGCCAAATTCTGGTCCAGGTCTGCAGTCTTTCCATGTGAGTTTGCCTTCTCTTGGGGATGCTCTGGAGCCACCACAGCCTGTATGTGTGAGTTGATGTGAAGGTTTGCTGGAAGACTGTCTGTGGAAGCAAAAAAATGTTCATGCATTGATTTGTTTGCTAGCATGGTTTAGTAATCAGTCACTTAATGAAAAACAAAAGCACGTAAACCAAAAGTTGAGCAGAAAGAGTTGAAAGTTCCATCTAATTTCATGGAAAAATCATACAGTATGAAGAAGTACAGGAGAAAAGAAATGAGAACACAATTCTGTCCACCACTCTCTGATATTTTTCTTGAAGCCCAGCTTTGAGAGTGATGTGGTTACATGAGAACTTGTGGCTTCTTGAAAGTCTATGTGTCTGGAGGCTGAAAATCCAGAAAGCAAATAGAAAGGATGGCAAATTCTTTGGTTTTGCAATGTGGGATTATTTTTAGGCTTGTTCTTACTACATTTTAGGGAACCTGCCCTATTGTAGTTTGAGTTCTTAAGTATACTGAGTGTTTTGATGATGTTACAAAAGTGAATGTACTTAAAAGCAATGGATTTTGAAATGGAAAACATTGATTTTAAGTCAAAAGATGCATTATTGGCAAAGTGTATCATATATCCCTAGTAAGCTACACAGTGTGGGGAGGGTCCATTTCGTCAAGGACTATATGTGTCTGGGTTATAGAGAAAAGCATATTTAAAATATTGTTATGTGGAGGAGAGGCCGGAGGTATTCCTTCACTTCTTAAAGGAGACTGGGGCCCCTCTTAGCGTGCAGATTCACCAGTTAATTAGGAGTTCAGCTTTTAAACCATTTATCACAGGTTTCAAAATTACTTGCTTCCTTTCCCCACCCGTCATGCGCTAACAGCTGCTCAGTCAGACACGTAGCATGGTAAGTGCATGCGTGTTTTCCTGTCCCAGCCTGTGAAGTTGTGCTGTACATTGTGGGCAGGAGGATTCCCAGATCGAGACCGTTAGCGAACGGCAGCAGCTTCTTTGCGGGTTGAACCCGGAGGGCTGAGGAGGGCAGACCCAACCGGAACCACGAGCTGGGGACAGGCTTGGTCACTTTGCTGAAGAGGGTCTGCTGGGTCGCGGTATTTCCCACCCCGTTTCTCTGATCCATTCTCTCTCGCAGGCAGGAATGGCATCTCCTGAAAATCCCGAGCAGCTGATCATTGCCCTGGAACCGGAGGCTGCCTCTATCTACTGCCGAAAGCTCCGCCTGCACCAGATGATAGAGCTGAGTAGCAGGGCACCCGTCAACGGTTACAGCCCAAGTGACACTATTGGAACCGGATTCACACAGGGTACTACTTTCATTCATTCACTCACCTCTATAGATTCTTATGCCTAAGTTTGCTTTAACCGTGAGGGCTGTTTTATTAACACTTCTTGTTGTCTTTGCTCTCTTGAAATGTTCCAGGCTATCATCAGTTTGCTTTGATAAACTATTTCACTGTTTACTGTAATTAAACTAGTTTAGGCATTGATCCAGCAGATGTGTTTGCACCCACTTGAGTTTTAGCGTGCAGGTAGCTTCATTGCCTTGCCTTTACTAGGGTGTTGTGGGAGTCCCATAGGAGAGGCACAGTATTTTCACAACAATATTTTTCTGCCTTGATTAAAATCAATAGTTCATGTTGGATCATTTTTTAAATTTAATTTGTTGGAAACAATTATGTGTTTCATTAGCTGCGTTACTGAAGGAATGTTAAATAACTGGATCTGCAATGAGACTTTCAGTCTGAAGTATTCCAGAGTTTGGCAAATGCTTTTTGATGTCATCTTTATGAAATATCATTAATTATTTTCAACACTTGAGGGAATAAAAAGTACTGGAATACAGCCATGAATTTACTTATAGAAGAGCAACTAGATATGCACTTACGATTTTTTGACCTGGGATCTCTCGCTAATGTCAACATTTGAAGACTGGCTTACAATGAGGGACAGAGATTGGACCACAGTGTAAGTCACCTGCCAAAAGGTCCTTCATCACCAAAGATTTTTAAACTTAATATCCTGCCTGAGACTGGAGGAAAATAGGAAAAAAAAATAAATAGGAAACCGAAGAAGCAGTAAGGTGTTTGCAGCATACCAGGTCAGATTTCCCATCTGTGTGAATTGTAAAAGTTGCATCGATATTGGTGCTACTGTGTCAGTCTGTCCCAGAAGGAATTTTTCAAAAGAATTTGTATTTTACCACATTTACTAGGTCAAAACAGTACAGGCAAGTGGAAGATTAAGATAGTAAAGCTATTCCTGTAGTTACCGGAGGGTATTTTTTTTTTAGTTAGGCAGAATCACTCTATCATTTTCTCATACCCATGCCTCTCCGAGCCAGCACTTGTCAGATGTGTTCAGTGTCGAGGCCCACGGAGAGCACAGGACAGTCCCTTTACAGGACACAGTCCCTTCAGGGGCCCCTTGCCTTCTGTCCCCCTCATTTATGTCCTGAACCATTCCAGTTCCGTGTGATTTTACATGAACTCACTTTCAGGCTACACAGGGATTTGCCTCTGGGAAAATAATAAAAGAAAAGGGTTTTTCTGGTTAAGGTTTTGAAGCTGGGCAGAATCTGGCAGATCATGGATTTCTGCTAACAGGCTTATCCTTGGACGAGGGGACACCGTTCTCCTTCTTGACTTTGTATGGTAAAAGCTACTGGGGATGGGAAAGGTTTCATGTCAAAATTAATGAAAACAAAGTTTGGAGTGAATTAATTCGGGGTTAGAATTAAAATTTCATAAAGGCATGGCAGGCACCCAAGACAAGTTGAGAACAGATTAAGGAGAAAAACCCTTTATATATAAACAGAGAGAAGCACTCCAAGGACCATATTATTGCAGTGAAGTCAAAACAAATATCTTACTGTTCCTAGTAGCCAGGATAACCTTACTTCAGTCGTAGTTAAAGACTGGCTCTTGTGTTCACTTTTAGCCTGCAGAAGTGAATGAAAGGGCTCCCATTGACTTCTGTGGGCTCCGTGTCAGGCCCTGGCTTGGACCTGGTGCTTGTTCTGTCGTTGAATGCTTCGTCGTTGGATCTCTTGCTGTGTGCTGTCTGCATGGGGAGGGTGGGGGTACAAGTGGAGCTGCTGGTCTTTTTCTGATCATAGGCACTATAGAAACAAGGAGCAAAAAGCATTCGGTGATTTGCCTGCTGATTTTTGCCATAAAGAATGATGTTTCCATGCATGACGGGATGCCTGTCCTCTTCTGTGGTGTTTTATAGAAGTGCCTTTGAAGGTGAATGAAGGTTACACAGGGAATGATTTTTTTTGATCATTCCGTTGTAGAGGTTGATTTAAAGCATAACAGGAGAGGCCTCTCACTGCTCCGCTTTCTCTTCACAGACTGTTCTGCATCTTTTAAATGTCTAAGAAGCAATTAAGTCTTGTAAATTACCTGATTGTTATAATCGTATTTCTAGATTAGGCTTAATTTTTAATTGGTGGATATTTAAAATATTATGAGGGTCAGACTTGGTGATCACTGTGGCCTTATGAAGTTATAAATCTGAGAAGCAGCGCTTTTGGCTGCTTGTTTTGAGACGGACCAACATCCTGAAAGGCTGGGGAGGCATCTTTGCCCCGAGGACCCGCAATCAGCCGTGGCTTTTGGAAAGATGGGGAGCGTGTCCCCGGCCCCGGGGGCGCAGTGGGTCTGGCAACGCGCCGGGGCTGCCGCCTGGCGGCACGGGCTGCGTCGAGCAGAGCTGGCTGCCAGCCCGCCCCTTCCAGGCTGCGCTTTAAAAAACAATATAAAAAAAAATAGAAATCACACTATTTATAGCTTTCATGTTAGGTTATTGGTTTTAATCCAGTTAGTATTAAGGAAGATCAGTGTGGCTGAAAAACGTTTTTCCTTATTTCTAGGAAAAACATTATAATGTTCCTGATTCTAATGTGATAATTTTTGTTCGTTTGTTTTGTTAAGAAGTGATATGTACAGATCTGTCAGCCTGCTTGCACTTCCTTCCTGCAGCTTATGATATCAACTTCTTCATGCTTTCTAATACTTGGTGATTTTTTTTCTCTGTCAATGACTAGCTAAGGAACACATCCGTCGTAATCGACAGAGTCGAACCTTTATGGTGGAAAATGTCATAGGAGAGATCTGGTCCGAACTGGAGGAAGGTAGTGTCCTTTCTTGAATAAACTTTGCTCTCACTGGTTTTATAATGTGGGCAACTATTGTGTTTCCCACCAACGTGCTGTGCACTGCATTGTTCTCACGGTGGTTATAAATAGGAAAAGAAAAAAAATACAAGTTGATGTGCTGCTCTTAATGACTAAGGCTGATGTGCAATTCTGTATGCTCTAGTAAAATATGGTTTATTAAGGAGAAGGTAGAAAGGAATCCAGCTTTTAAAATGCAACCAGAATATTTTCCTCAGAATAGGCGTTGTAAATATGCCATAGTATTAATTTGGTGGCCCAGTAGAGTATACACCAGCAGCATGAGCAATCCACTAATCTACTTTTCATCTTTGCTACATCAATATAGCCTTTGATATCTGAATTTCTTATCTGTTATCAGTCATTGTGTTATAGTTACTAATAAGGATCAAGTCTTCAGTGTAGACTTTCATGACTTTCGGCAAGTCATTATCTCTCATGGTGATAATGCCTGTGAGAAGCTTTCATTGCAATGTGCTGTTGTGATAACACTAATGTAAATACCATTTTCCTGTTCCTTTGGCAAATTAGGTGACCGTTACATCGTTGTTGACAGTGGCGGAGGCACAGTGGATATGACTGTCCATCAGATCAGGCTTCCTGAAGGACATCTTAAGGAGCTATACAAGGCGACAGGTAATGTCACTTCCACTGCTTGCTTTATTTTATGTAATATTTGGATTTGTCAGTGAAGGAAATGTATGTCTTTATTATTCACTACATTTCACTAACAGTTCTTCCTGAAATAAGACCAGCATTCAGAATTAGTATAAGCTTGGTGCTCATCAGCAGACATGGGTAAACCACTTAATGCTTCTGTTGCTTTTGGATGGTAAACCTCACATTGGGAGAACAAGAAACTGTCATCTCCTGTGTTATTCACTCCCATTCAGACCATGACCTCCTGACACGATCCTGGTCTGACTTCTGCTACTAGAGTCGGCATCTTCCTTTGAGAAGTCACCTGTGTATTGCTATACTGTCCAGGTATTCATGGATGTAACTGTGGAGATATGAGTAGCTGAGTGTCACAAGAAGATCCTTGTAAAGTGACTGTGGGCAGAACAGAAATTTTGCTAGATTTAAGGGGAATCCTGTATTCCAGTAATTTCACCGGCAGTGTTACATGGAGGGTCTACCATCCCCTGGCAAAGATGCACAATGGTTGGTCCTGGACAAAGATACAAAGTGCAGTTCCTTCAGTGGGTATTCAGTTCCTGAACTCCAGATCCCCTTTGACTTTGTCCTGTGGCTAAGCTGTTAAGCACTTGAGTCAGCCGATTATTTGTTGCTGTGTCTCTATACCAAGTTAATCTTTATCTGTACCATTCATCACTGAGCCCTCTCCGTGTCTCGGTGGCTGTAAGACTGCCCCAGGAAACAACCTAGTAAGAGCAAATGGGACAGTGTATGTTAACTCTGTCTCCTCCTAAAGATGAGTCCAACCCACACCCTCTCATGTGTGGATAAGGAGGCAGTTCCCTCTGCTTCTAATAAAAATGTTTCTGTTTCATAGTGGTAGTGTTACAGTGGCTGTGATGGTATAGGGGTAAAAGTGAGGTGAAGGTAAGATTATGTTCTGTATTGGACCAGCTGTTACATTTAGGAAAGATACCTCTTTCTATAGACCTTCTCCCATGACGGTCCCACTAGCGTCTATCTGGTGTGTATTTCTTCAACTTGAAATCTAATAAGCAGTTCAGAATATTAAAGTTGTGTTTTGTTTGTAATGCAGGTGGGCCGTATGGTTCTCTAGGTGTGGACTATGAATTTGAAAAGCTCCTGTGTAAAATATTTGGAGAAGATTTTATTGAGCAATTTAAAATCAAGCGTCCTGCTGCCTGGGTAGATCTGATGATAGCGTTTGAGTCCCGGAAACGGGCAGCAGCTCCAGACAGGACCAATCCACTAAACATCACCCTGCCTTTCTCCTTCATTGATTATTACAAGAAGTTTCGAGGTCACAGTGTAGAACATGCCTTGAGGAAAAGCAAGTGAGTAGACAATTGAACCCAAATGGATGCAGAATTAACTACTGGTAGAAAAGCCAAATAATTAAGATATCCTAATTACATGTAGACCAAAAGATAATAATGTAAAAATGAAATATAAGGATGAGAAAATGGGATTGCCTGAGGTGCAGTTTCCACAATGAAAACTTCTGATCAGTCTCTTGCAAAAGCTTTTTTTCCTGCAAGACTTGCACTCGTCTGGTATTGCTTTCTATGACCTTCGTTAGGCCACCGCTGCATCACTTTCCTGAATTTGCCCTTATATTTTGAGTTCCTTATGTGTTAATTAGGAATGTCAGATCAAATACAGAATTTGATGCTAGTTACCTGGAACCTTAAATTTTAGAGGCTTGGGCCTCACTTCCTAAATGAGACAGAGGTTCTGAAATTATTAAGAATTACCGGAAATATTCCCTCTCACAAGATCATCCCTTCTTATTAATAGTCACAATGGTGAATCTCAGAGAGAATGCTAAATGGTCCCTTCAAATAAAATGAAATTAATTGGATAATGGGATAGAAAGAGTATAAATGTAACATATAATGTGCATGAATGAAAAAGAGATTACTGACCTATATGGATGTGTAGCAGTGATGGAATAACATAATGCCTATATTGGCTTAACAAATGTTATGCCTCATTAAAAATGCTGTGCTCCCTTCTACCTCCTGAGGCTTCCCATTCTCCTCATTTTTCTTGTGTTTCCACTGGCTTTGGCCTGCTACTGCTGTAATCCAAATGTTGCCCTTCTGGGGATGAATCAGTGCTGTTTCAGATGAGCGAGCACTGGATTGACTGCCAGCTGTTTCAGGAAGCAGCTGAGCATTGGTAACGCTACAGAAGGCAATCAGGCAAAGAAAACAACAATTAGGCAAGCAAAAATAACTATTCTTCTTTGAAATTTTACATTGCTACAGTTGGTATGAGGCTGGGCTGAGGCGAGGCACTTTCTTCTAACCAAAATGCATGCAGATTCTGTAAAATCATTCATTTATTTATTTGGTGTGTCTTGTGAAGTGCTTGGCTGTAATGATTTAATGTCTTTTCTAACTGTTTTTTTTTCAGTGTGGACTTTGTGAAGTGGTCCTCCCAAGGAATGCTGAGGATGAGCCCGGATGCAATGAATGCTCTTTTCAAACCTACAATTGACCAGATTGTTCAGCACCTGAGTACGTATCTGCGTGTAATTCCACTTCCAACCTAGGCTGAAACTGAAGCTTTGCTTACCTGTTTCAAATCAGTAACTGGAATTAAAGTCTAACAACCCCCTACTAAGCACCAAATGCGGGCAAGGAATTCAGTTCTGAGTCTTGTAGTTCTCTACAATAAAATAATAAAAGTAAGGGACATTGCCTTAACAAGTATTCCTACCTAGTTCTAGTACTAGTTACTGAGTGTCACTCAGTCCTGTTACTGCCTAAGCTTCAGTTATTCTGTATTTCTAGGGCTGCAAGCGTTCAGAAGGCTGAAATGCACTGACTAACCCAGATCAGTCCTGCTTTTCTTCTTCCTGTTTCAGGCCACAACTAAATAATGACAGAGATATAACTTGTTTCTGATTATTCCTGCTATTAAGACCTGTAGTTATTTCTTCACACTGGAAGGTCACATTTGTTCATGACTGTCCAAATCACTGACATCTCTAAAACCCAAATAATAAATGATGCATCATGGTAAAAGGACTTCCAGGCATGGCTTAAGCAGCACTGAATGTATTTATGCAGTAATAGAAAGTGACATAGGCTTATTGGGAAATTTATTCTTTAAAGTCTTCCTGGTGGAAGAAAGGATTTGTGTTAACTAGAGTATAATATAGGTGCTGAGCAAAGTATTGCTGTTCTACACATTACAAAGCACTAAATGAATCGTATTTGGAATGGAGTATACAACTTTGCTCACTGTATGTGAAGAATTATTAGGTAAATTTCAGAGGTCACAATTTAGACAGCTAGCACTGAACAGCTGATATGTGAGCAGGGAGGGAGAGACCTAGAATTACAGTAGTTGTGACAGATAACTCAGTCCTGCTGCCTCAGTTATTTGAACTAAGGGTGAGCCTACAACTGAACCGCATGATTTTCTTGAAAAAAAAAGGCTTAAGCTAAGAAAGAACACCTGTAAAAACGTAAGGAGCTATTATTTTGCAGATGGTATTTATTGTGGTTAAGATGACTTCTTAACTTGAGGTGACTTCTCTGGAATGCAATAAAGGGTACGTGAATTGATTAGGTTTGGGAATATCCAGCTGATACTTGAAGTGGCAAGATGATGTCTGTTTCCTTACTACCCATAATCTGACTGGCAGGATTTCTTTGCAAGAAACTCAATTCTCCCTTTACTGGTAGAAGCTAAATAAAAAATGTTTTACATGCCACTTCAGAAATATTGTATGCTTTGAAGTAAGTTTCCATTTGCAGTGAAATTGAGTATTGAAGAGAATACAGAAGTGGAACTAGTGCATGCTGAGAGTGGCAGCGTGGGCCTAGATGTGGCAGTTCCAGATCTTGTGCATGTGCATGGGCCACTCGGTGCACTCATACAGGAGTTTCACCTGCATTGCCTTGTCACAGTGGATTTTTCCTTATTGAATGGGTTCTGTTTCTGTTTAGGTGATGTGTTTGATAAGCCAGAAGTGACCAATGTCAAGTTTCTGTTCCTGGTGGGTGGCTTCGCTGAATCCCCCTTACTCCAGCAAGCTGTGCAGAGCGCTTTTGGTTCAAGATGTCGAGTCATCATTCCTCAGGATGTGGGGCTCACTATCCTCAAAGGAGCTGTTCTCTTTGGCCTAGACCCTGCTGTCATCAAAGTGAGGCGTTCGCCTCTCACCTACGGTGTGGGTGTGCTCAATCGGTTTGTGGAAGGGAAGCATCCACCAGAGAAGCTGCTAGTCAAAGATGGCACACGCTGGTGCACTGATGTCTTTGACAAATTTATCTCAGCCGACCAATCTGTAGCCCTTGGAGAAACTGTGACACGCAGTTACACACCTGCCAAACCTTCTCAGTTAGTAATAGTGATCAATATCTATAGCTCAGAACAAGATAATGTCAGCTTCATCACCGAAGCTGGAGTGAAGAAGTGTGGCACCCTTCGCTTGGATCTCACGGGAACTGATGCTTCGGTGCCAAACCGGCGGGAAATCAAAACACTTATGCAGTTTGGGGACACTGAAATCAAAGCCATGGCCATTGATGTTGCCACATCTAAAAGTGTCAAAGTTGGTATTGATTTCTTAAACTACTAACAGCCCATTTTCCCCACCACAGCCTGTTTGTGAGACTGATCTTCCACTGTTCCATTTTTTGACTTTCGTATATCACGTAATCAACTTGAATTTCAGCAGGCTATATGAGAACAGCCTGTAAGGTGGGGTATGTCATGTTTGTGCCCTTTGATGACCAAAGACTGGATTTTGAAAGACCCTTAAAAAAGGGAGCAAAAGTTTTGGGAGCAAAAGTTCCAGAGGTAGTAAAAGTTCCCAAGTTATTTAAGCATGCTTAAAGATCTACCTTTATTAAGTAAATACTGATTATTGTTGGGTCTCGAAGATTAGTTAAAAAGATATAAAATCATAATCTCTTTGCCTTGTTCTTGTTATTCTTCTTCCTCTTTCTCCCAAGAAAATGTCACTAACTCACGTGGTTGTTGTAGGGGGAGTATTTGTGAGGAATATCTGTTTAAACAGCACCATCCTCTGGCGATAGGAACAAATTAGTAGTCTACGGTATTCTCTTTCGATTTTGCCCTGTGCTTTCAAAATTTTAAGTGCTGAAAATCAATGACTTAAAGAAATGTTTCTTAAATTCTGAGATCCCACTGATAATAAAGTCCTCAGAAACCCTAAAAATTAAGGATTTTTAGGAAATATATATCTTTTAGGAGCCTAATATTGATCCAGTTTGAAAACAAGGCCTTGATTGACAAAGCTCTCAGAAGTAGCTGTTGGATTAAATAGCAAACATAACTCTCATTGTACTTTGGGAAAATTATTAAGAAGAAAGCTATTTCCCTTTTGGGTCTTCTAAACTGATTTTTGTTAGTCTCCCTCTGAAATCATAGAATCACAGAATTGTTGAGGTTGGAGGGGACACCCATTGACTGTCTGGTCCAAACACTTTGCTCTAAGCAGTGTCAGCAGAGCAGGATACTCTGTCTACCTTTGAATGTCTCCAAAGGTGGAGATCCTAAGCGTCTCTGGGCAACCTGTTCCAGTATTTGACCCTCACTGCAAAAAAAAGTTTTTTCTTATGTTTCAAAGGAATTTCTAGATTTCAGTTTGTGCCCATTGCCTCTTGTTCCTTCACTGGATACCTCTGAGAAGTCTAGCTCAGTCTTCTTTACTGTCTTCTATTGGGCATTTATACACATTGCTACTATCACCTGAGCCTTCTTGAGTCTAAACATTCTCAGCTCTCTCAGCTTCTCCTCACATGACAGATACTCCCATCCCTTAATCATCTTCATCATCCTTTGCTGGACTCAGTCCAGTATGTCCATGTCTCTCTCGTACTGAGAAGCACAGAACTGGACCCGGCACCAGGTGTGGTCTCACCAGGCTGAATAAGGGGGAATAATCACTTTCCTTGACCTGCTGACAATGGTTTTCCTAAGGTGGGCATTTTCCTAATGCCCACACCTTCCTTCCCGAGGAAGCTGTGGGCATTCCTTGTTGCAAGGGCATGTTGCTGGCTCACGCTCAACTTCGGGTCTACCACAATCCCAAGGTCTTTTGCTGCCAAGCTGTTTCCCAGCCAGTTGTCCCACAGCGTATACTGGTGCATGGGGTTATTCCTCCCCAAGTTCAGGACTTCTCACTTCCCTTTGTTTGAACATTATGAGGTTCCTGTCTACACATTTTTCCAGCCTGTTGAGGTCCTCTGACCCATCTGGTTCATCAAGCACTTCTCCAAATGATTATATTTCTTTTCTTGTTAATCCCTGTGTTAAGATTTGGAAGTAGAGTTAGATGATGGCTGTTCAGGAAGAGTTAAACAATTTAAAAGATAAGAAATGTCCAGATCAAAAGTACTGCAATATATTTTGAGTAGCAGACATTTTAATGGAGAAAAATATATTTCTGGGTTGAGTTGAATGGCCAGTAAGGTGGAAAGCAGAAGCCAAGAGAATGAAACTACAAATAGCATTGAATAAAGCATTCCTAGCATTAAATAAAGCATTCCTTACATGGCTATGAGCCCATAGCCCTAACATAGGTGAAACACAATGTTGAGCATGGTAGCATCTTGGTTTCTAAATACCTTCTGGAAATGTTTTCTTAAGCATGTTCACCTTGAAAATTTCTTCTGCAACTGGAACAGTTTTTATTTTGCAAAATGCTACAGGTGGGTAACTTCTGAAGCCTACAGTCTATATCTGCCATGACTTGACAACTTCCGATTCAAATGCAAATACCACTCCATGTTGGCAGACTGATTGGTAGTAGTTGGTAGACTACTAACCCATAGAATCACCCTAAATGCTGACATTAATACAGAGCTGCCTGATTACCTGCTGGAATTCATTACATTTGTGAAGCTTCACAACATTAATTGTTACACTAAACCTTCCTTTCTAATAAGTTGAGCATGAGTTAAATCCATTGCTGACACTTTTCAGAAATAAAATCTGTATCAATTATTTCACTAATTTATGTTCCAGTCTAACACTTAAGCTTTCTGTGTTTAGCCTGGAGATTTGCCACGGTGGAGAGCTGCAGAACTGGCCTACTGCGTTTTTCCATTGAGTTTTCTGTGTCTTCTGCAGAATTCCCTAGTTGAATGTGAAATCTGTTCTGCATTCAGCTTTAAAAAAAAAAAAAAGAAAAGGAAAAAAAGGACTATGGAGAATGCTAGTCACAGTATCCGGCTGGATACTTTCTATAATTACAAAGTCTGCTTGCTAGCATTCAGTTTCCTGCTGCCTGCTAAATGCTTTAAAAGCTAAATACTGGGATTTTTTTGTGTGTTGCTTTCCATGGTTTACAAACAAGAGAATCTTTACGATGAGTTATGAACAATATAATTTTATGTATATACAATATTTAAATATTGTACAGACTCTTTCTTTCTACAGTGCTATTTTCTTGTATAAAAAATGCTCTTTGCCTCTGTTGATTTCATTCAGCTGTTAATTTTAAATAACATAGTTTCTCAATCAGCTTCTGTAATTATAGGCTTTTAAAGATGGTAAGATATGAAATGTAAAAGGCTGATCTTATAATAATAGGAAAGAAATGTTGGTGTGTCAGAGAATACAACATTCTGCCTGCAGTGCAAGTCATACCAGTTAAGCGTATTACACAGATGCACTAGTCTTTTGCTGGGATTTTTGTTTCTTTGTTTCAGATGGTGACCGTTCCATCTCCAGCAGTTCATCATAATAATGGATGAATCCTCCTGTAAAACCAAGTTAAAATTTTGACTGTATGATCTGGATATTCAGCTTCTTCACTAGGTTTTGGAGTTTTGTTAAGGATCTTCCCTAGTTTAAAATAAAACAAACACAAAACTACTTTCTAAAGCCAGGCGACACTGATTAATAGTAGCTGCAGGTAAGACCCAGTCTCTGCCTACCACTGCCACCTAAAAAACCACAAAATTCATAAAGAAAAGTAGGCTTCATTGTCTTTGCATCCTGTGTTAAACTGAATGGGTCCAATTCTGCACAGATTTGTTTCCATTGGCCTCAGGTTAACACAGAATTTGGTCTAATAAATGGCTGCAACCTCCCCCTTCCCCCTCTGAATAGGAGGCGAACTGGAATATCAGGTGGACCGTGATTTTTGTGCTGGTTTCAGCCTGTCTAAGGGAATTCTAAGGGTTGTTTCTGCAGCTCTTCTGAAGCATAATTCCCTGCACAGTAGTGATTCTCTGCCCTTTGTTATTCACTTTTTGCAAGATTTCATCTGGATCCAAGCAGGGAATTGTTGCTGAAATGACTCTACTGTAACTGTAAACTATGAAATTTGCATAGTTTTGCACTTCCCCTTTCAGTCTGATGAGATCACTATGAAGGTTATCTTTGCAGAGCACTGAACTACTGAACAAACTCCCACCTGTCCTTGTTGCCCCTTTTAAATCTAAGAATGGAAAATTAGCTTGTCTCTCTAAGGAATTAGAATCGTAAGTAGAATATTATGCTGTGGTCTGTAGTCTATAACCCAGTTAAACAACTTTCTAAGTGGCATGCGGATGCCCGTTTTGATAAAGGATGTTAGGCTGTAAAACTAATATGAAATTTATTAGGAAATGAGTCATATTTAGAATAGTAGCTCTGATACTTTTGCAGGAGATTCCCTGCGGAGTGTTTTTTTTTTTTTGGTAGGGGTTTCAGATGATATTGTGCAACTTAATGTTGGAAAGACAAGGCCTGATGTCTTTCAGGAAAGCAGAAGGCTTTGGTGGAACTTTTGCTTTAAGCAGCAACTTGCAAGTTTGGGTCCAAGTTACTTAACGCTAGGCTGAAAGTTAGCAGCTAATTGTGATAGAATGATGAATTGTGCTAGAATATGGTAAATGTGCAGTGATGGTTAGGACAGTTTACATTGGTATGAATATACCAATATATATATACAGGAGTTTTAATGCATTATTATGAGAAGGCTAATTATATATTGCAGAGATTTAATCGCCAAGACAAGCTGCATATTTATGATATGAAGTGGCTTAAGCGGATGAATAGTATAAAAGTTGTTGGGCATAACGTCACAGTACTCACCTGCTTGAAATAGTCTTAAACTATATTATAAACCCAACCATTGTGGTCTTGTTCAACTCTGTGCAAGATAAATTCAGATTTCACTGATGTTTGGAGCTGTTCACAACTTGTCTGGATTGTATCTTGAGTGTTCTTGTGTCTTCAACCATGTCAAATAAAATACAGTAAAATTAATTTTTCTTTTTGGGTGTTACTATTTTTATAAAAATTACTATAAACAGAAACCTAATTTATTTTGAAAGGGAGAAGGGTCAAGTGGTAATTCTTGTGTTTGGATACCCCTTCATGTGTGTAACTGAGCAAAAGTGACATCAGCTGTATGTGCTGCCTCTCAGATTTCTTCAACCTTTTAGGTGGGTGGACACCTAGAGTCTGGGCCAAGGGCTTGTAGGTCCCTGTGCAGCACACACAGCTCTTCGGTAAGAGCCTGCTGCATTTTCAGTTCACTTGTGTCCTTTCTAGGGGGATTCCGTATGTGCCTGATGTAGAAATCTGCTGCTGGGGATTACTCAATTTCCGTCAAAGTTGGTGTAGCTCTACGTCGGGCATCTGTTAAGAGTTAAGACAGAAAGACTTTGGCAATACCAAAAGCAGATTAGGTATTTTCTGTAATGATTCTCTGAGAGACCCAGGAAATCAAATATAAAAATGGATATATCAGAGAGGACTGTAGTCTCTTAAGCCTTGTCAAAGGCTGATTTATTGCTAAAACTGTATTATCAAGCCAATAAGCTGGCCAAAAACTGGGTATATTAACAAGAGGGTGTACATCTTTACTGTGTGTTTCTAGATCTAGGAATGTTTAGTAAGGGTAAGCTGCTCTGAAAAAACCCTTGTATAACAGTTTATGCAATATTATATTTTTCTGCTAACTGTTGCAGGCCATGTCCCTTGCAGATTCGGCGGTGTTGGCACAAGCTGTGGAGATGATTCAGTGGCCTGTGTGACCTTAGTTTACAGAGCTGCTCAGAAACAAAGATGCAGAGAAGGAGCTGAGATACATTAGCAGCCACTACACCCCACTTCCACCTATTTGCTGCAATGAAGATGTTTTACAAGTGCTTTATGACTATAATTATAAACACCATCCTAATAGGCTAGGTACTGTATTTAACTTGTAATGAACTTGATTTCAGCTAAACATTCAATTAATGTTACTAGTACAATGGGAAATATAATTACAGTCTTCAGGGACACATTAAGAACCAAATTTTGCTTTCAGTGTTCTAGCGCATTGCTCTGGTTTCCAGGGGAATTTCATGTATGTGCATTCACTGGCAGAATTTGGCCCTTTTGCTGGACTTTTCTAAATCTTTTTCATATGACTGTGTTTATATTTGAAGTTGCAGCCCCATCTCGATTGGAAGGAATTTGCATAAATCGCTGGTTCTACCAAGATCACGTAAATCCTTACTAAAATTTGCAGACAGTGTTTTCATGTTAATAACCGTGGAATAAACCAACCTCCATAATAGCAGTGTCCAGCATCCCCAAAGAGATTCTCTCCTCTCAGTTCTCTAAGCAGCGACATTAAACACAACCCAGACATCTGTCTTAAGGACGATAGATTCAGAGTCCCCTTAGTTGGTGCAAGAGCTGCCTGATTTTAAAGAGATGCAACTTGCATAAATCAGTGAGAACTGGGATTCAGACCTGTTATTTGCCAATCTCATTTGTTACTGATGTTCAAAAATGTGTATTTACTTTTTCAGGAAAAAATTCTGCTTTATTAGTTCTCATTCATCTCTTCCTCTGACACACAGAGACATCTTTGTGGTGGGACTGCTGCAGAGTGACAACAGGTATTGGTGGGGCAGAATGTTGTGCTTTTGTTCCTTCAAATTAGAGATCTGAAGGTGGGTATTCAAACAAAGGGAGAAGTTGGCACTGCAGCCTCTGCGGTTCCACAGATAAAAGGAGCAATTTCTTGCAGCAAAAGCTGTCTTGAAAATGTATCACAGCAAATGTCAGGAGTACTGCGTAGCCTCTGGGGAGGTGATGTGGTTGTGATTGATTTTGAGTTCATGACAGTTTTTTTTTCATACTTGTGACTTAATAGGTGGATGTGCTTGTGGATACGCCTCATTAAAACACACCAATAGCTGCTTTGTCTTCATTAGCTGCATCCTCGGAAATTTGGCACAAATTTTGCCACACTGCTGGATTGAGGTACGCAGGCAACGTAGGATGCATATTCCTCAGATCTGGGAAAAACTAAATATGGAAACTCTAAAACAACTATGACAGCACCAGTATTTGTCTAATGTAGACAGCTTTGAAAAGTGAGTCAATATTTGATATTTTTCTTGTAGTTTCATGGATCTAAATTTTGAGTTCTTAGGAAACAAACTAATCATTCAAAGGAAACCTTAAAGTCTAAATTCCCAGAAAAATATGCTTTTAATCTCTTTTGAATTTTGCTGCACTAAACATTCACATCTAACTGTCTGGAATGTCAAATCACTGTTTTAATAGTAAAGATGGTATTAGTAGTAAATTGTGCCATTTTTATTATATGGCAATTTAACTCCTACTTTTACAACACATTTCGCTGCAACGTTAATTACTTGCTACTGATGAACAGATTATGTCCCTCATGTTCTTATTTATATTACATTGTAATTCTTCTGTAGCTTTCCTCCCAGTTCTTTTTAACCATTTCAGAAGTTCAGACCCCTGTTTCCCTATTTCTGCCCACTGAAGGGGCCTACAAGAAAGCTGAGGAGGGACTCTTTGCAAGAGCATGTAGCAACAGGACAAGGGACAATAGTTTTAAACTACAGCAGGGTAGGTGTAGATCAGACGTTAGGAAGAAGTTCTTTACAATGAGGGTGGTGAGACACGGGAACAGGTTGCCGAGAGAGGTGGTGGAGCCCCATCCCTAGAGACATTCAAGGTCAGGCTTGATGAGGCTCTGAGCAATCTGATCTAGTTAAAGATGTCCCTGCTTACTGCAGGGGAGTTGGACTAGATGACCTTTAAAGGTCCCTTCCAACCCAATACGTTCTATGTTGCTATGATTCTATTTGAAGTTCATTCTTTCCGAATATTTTCTCAGACATTTCTATTGAAGTAAGTTCAAACCATTGAATATCTTCTCCTGTGAACATCATGTCTGAATTCAGACATGCCTTTGACTCTTAAATGCATCAACTCAAGCTGAACTGCAATCCAGGCTTCTTTTCCACCTTCCATCTTAAGCAGAGGTCATCCGTATCGGCATTTTTCATTGTATTTCAGTTTTGCAAAGGATGGCCCAGAAACCCATTTTGCCTTGATAACCTCTCGCTGCTGTAACAGATACCTCAGTTCAGACTCTTAATTTTGTCACTATTCCTTTTCTCTCCTGGATTCCTTCACGCGCCCCTCCCCAGCAGCCAGCACCGGTGTCGGGACACGGTAACTATTTCAGCAGCACGGAGCTCCCAGGCTGGCAGTCTGAAACCAGCCATCACCTGTGTCCTCTTGAAGCTGTCGTTTGGCAGCCGGGAGGCAATTTCCTACGCACGAATTTTGACAGTGCAGTTGAAACGACACGAACACTTGGACGAGGGAGCCTTTCCAGGGTTCAGGGACTGCTTCGGATCTCGTTAATTTCAACGGAAAGGTTCATGCCGACTTCAGGGAGGCTTTGAGCCTGGCTGTTAGCCAAGCCCTCAAATCCTTTGTAGCCAGAGAAATACCCGTGCAAAAGTAAATAGACTTTGAGGAGCTAGCTGAATATAAAAATAAGGTAAGAAAATCTCAACATCACTAAGGGGTATGTCAAAGGCAGCTGAGCACATACCTCACTGATATAACGTGACTAAGTGCAGTGCATTAAGTTAGTCAGTTAACTGCAAACATTTTTCTCCAAACCAAGAAATTATGTGTCTGTTTTCTCTGTTTAACATACAGTTGTGTAGGTGCTGGCTGTAATTTTGAAGTAGTATCTATTTTCTAATTTTGGAGGAACTGTAATAGGGAAAAGTTTACTAGGTGTTACTATCCCAGCAGCAGTGGCTTTGTGTCCAGACCAGAAGTCACCAAACTAGGACATAGTATTTGCTACCATGTGATGGTAAAAAATTGTTTTAAGAACTTGGTAGATTGCAACTGCTGTGATCCTTCTGTCCGTGTTTGCAGGTGAGCTTACGTAAACATGGAGGAATGAACAATTCAGTGTGAGCTTCTTCTGGAATTCTTATGTGCTGCAGGAGAGCCAACAGGTGAAAGGGGGATGATACTGGATTGAGTGTAAGGAAACAGAAGGAATCATCTGGAGAGGTGTGCAACAAGGGTTTGGACATAGGAGGATGGAGGCTTTTGTGTGTACCAGCAGTAACTGAAGATCAGGAAAGGTTTCAAAGTAGAAAGGAGTGGTGATTCTGACAGCTGTGAATGCCAAAGTTTGCTAAACCACAGTAATCTAAGGAGTTAGAAAGGTGACTCTCCCTTTCCTAAGGACAACAAGGAGCATTTCCTTCCCTCCGAGGAATACGCTCTGCACCTCTAGTAGGAACTTCCGTCTGCCACCAGCTGATAAGAGCAGACACCAGACTGAACATATCCTCTTCCTTTGCAGTACAAAGAGCAGCCTCGCTGCTGACCTGGTGCTTCCCCCGCACGAGCACACTGCAGACCCTGCGTGTGCCATCACCGCGCATCTGCTCACACGTACCGAGGCTGCAGTTAAAGCATTGCAGTATAAGGTATTCCTCACAGAGCTTTTACTTTTCATCTAGTGACAATCATAATTTTCTCAGTCCATTCCCACTTCCCCGCCCCCCAACATACACACACTTTACCTAGATGACTGTCGACTTCTCAAAATGAGTAGTGTTGAACAAGATCAACTGTGAGAAGAACTAAGGCAGCAGAAAAGATGCTGGCCCTGCATGACATCTGCAAGGGTTCCTGTAATAAACCATGTTTTTCCACAAACAGCACTACAGCATCCCCTTCAGATAACTTTCTCCCTGCATTCCTGTATAAGCAGAGGTCCCAGACGGCAGTAGGATCTACAGGGTGTTGGGAACACACAGCTTTGTCCATGAAAAGGTCCTTAGCAAGTAGTACCTAGATGGGCAGGAGAATAAATATTTTGTCAGCTCAGGGCAACGAGGTCAGCATTTAAGTCTGATAGTTGTGAAAGGCATTTGAAGAATCAGGTAACATGACTGAGGGTGTTCAAAATTACATTTAAATTAATTTTGTAGGGTTTTTTTTGTCGTAGGGGTGAGATATATGAGTCTGAGTTGAAAACATGCTGCACACTTACTAGACATGCTACAGGACTGAGGGGATGTTGCCAGAATACACTGACCACATCCCACAGAGCATTTGTAAATTGTCTCCTTCAGAGCCAGGTAGTATATAGTATTAGTTGTGGCTTTAGATTTTTTCCCTCTTTTCTTCTCTATCGCTGTCCAGATCCATCCAATATTTTTGCTGAGTACAATTGCAGCTCTGTCAGAGCATCACAGGAGATGCACATACATGGAAAGCTCTGACTCTGTGGCTGTCCTACCCCAGGAGAACACAGGAACATTCCATCCTGTTCCTTCACATTCCCTCTTGTTTCTGCTTCTGACAGCGTTTGACATACCTGAAGACTAGTCTCATGAGTTGCCCTGAGTTGAATTCTCAAATTAAACCCCACATCTCTCAATCACATTTTATAGACCTAGGATCTTTTTTATGGCTCTGTTGGCAGCTTTGGGGGTTAGGCAGTGGATGCTGGTTTCTTGCAGATAAACATCTCATTGCTGGAAGGACATTTGGAAACTGATGCCGAAGCCGTTCTGTGTGCACACACACGGAGGACTCAGGCCATGCACATCTCACTAAGAAAAAGAGAAAAGCCCTCCTGGCAAAGCATCAACAAACAGTGAAATGTGATGTGAGTAGTTGAGGCACATTGTGGTTTTGACTTTTGCAAACATTGATTAAAGTCCTTCTTGCGTGCAATTTGTGGGGTGCGTGTTTAAACCTTAGGAGCTTGTTACAGTAGTTAATATTATATTAGCTGGGTGTGTTTTTGATAAATTGCTCTTATGAGGTAACAACACATCATAGTTATGAAACATAATGTGAGTTTTGCACTCATTTTGCTTTTATAATTTGTATTGTTAAAGCATTTTTCATGAACTCCTATACTGTGGCAGTTCTGATAAACTACTTATGCTTTACTGGCCAGAGGTGTATTGAGATTTTCAGCTACATGAAGAATGCTGCAATGAAAAACTTAAAGGAGACTGAGAAATCTCTAACTTCCTCAACCGCTTGCTGGGGAAGGTTTGGCAGGATAAACTGAGCTTTTAACTGTGAATTGAAAATGCAATGAACTACTCCAACTGCAGAAAACCGGGCTCCACTTTGAGGTTAAAAACTAATTTCATTTGGTAGTCACCCCTGCTTTTGACTAGGTGTCAGCACCCCTGGTCTTTAAGTCTCCCTTACACCCCCCTTGTTATTAAAATCCCTGGCTCTTCTGATGTGGCTGTTGCGGGACATACTGTGCTTTGCAAAATGAGGATCTAAGTGAAGAGTGTTGGAAGACGGCGCTTTAAAGTCGGTCACTTAATTGCTGTTTTACTCAGAATTGATGGGTGTGGAAGAATCACATTATCTCTTGGTAGATTGTCAATCTTCCATCACCTGAATGTATATGACTGTTGTGATGCCAACAACGGGTGGTAAGCCCTGTGTGGCACCGCTTTCTGCTCTGCGTAACCGATGGAGAAAGCAGAACTGCTGTAAACAATACAGCAGCTCACTCTAGTGCAAACTCTGCTGTATGAGGTTTGTTTCATCTTCCCTATTCTACTCCTCCACAAAGGTGAAATGAAACATTTTTTTCACATTGTCTCCAATACCCAGAAGCCCTCACATGAACAAAGAAGGTGATGGGATTGGTATGACAGTCTCGGTCTGCCCAGAGAACCCCCAAAAGATCTGCCCTAGAGACACAGATGGTCTGCAGATGGCCTGTGACAGAACAGCTGGACCTGTTTCGGATACCAAGGCAGAGCAAAAACAACGGTGAAACCCCCCAAATTTATTGAACCTTTCTGGGGGGGTTTTGTGTGTTAAGTTATATTCATCTTCCCAGAGTACTATTAGCATATTCACCTACATTTAAATAATTAAATTTCTTGTTATACGCCAACTCTTAATTTTTTGTTCTTTCAAAGTTATTGAAATCTGTGACAAGAGGTAGTGATATGAGGAAACGTTTGGTTTCTGGTTTGTTAATCAATTCCATAATATCTCGTTCTTCACAATTGCTTTATTTAATAGCACCAATTTCTGCTTTCAGGTCTTGACTTCCCTGTTAAGCATTTAAGTTTCAGATTTTTTTTTAATCTTTTAACCTTTATCCCTTTGAAAATTTTTTTTCTCAGCCTATAATTTATTATACAGTCTCCTGTCAGAGGAGGAGGTAGACTAGGTGATTTTTACTGTATTGCAAATTATAATTATTATCGTTATTTGCATTAGTAATGGATTCATTCTTATCACTGAAAACAATTCCATTATCTGATCAGACAGTTATCTTCACACTGTCCGTGATCATATATTTTCATTAGGCACCTCTTTCTCTGTGGGTCAAAAGGAGAATTATTCTTTAGTGCAGTCACTTTTCACTTTTAACATTTTCCTCGGTTAAAAAGCAATTGTTAATCCCCTACAATTGTCCTTTGCAACAAAAGTATGCCCTTTGCTGCTGCTGTGTCACCGTCCCTTCAGATGGAGCAAGGAATGGCACATCGTTGCTACGAACGGCCCTTCAATGTCCTTTCTGTCACAGCCACAAGGAGAGGGTTTGTCATTCAGGTTCAGTGGGAGGAAACAAGAGGCCGATTTTCATGACCCAACAAAGACATTTTGGCTCCTTTTTGAATTAAGGCAAAGGCTTAAGGATCTATGATCTCTCTTTAATGAGGTGGAGAAACCTCCTTTCCCAAATTCTCCCTCCCCGTGTTCTGTGAGAGATACAGGTTTGGAGATGGATGGTTTTAGACTGAAGGTGCAGTGGGAGCAAATGTATCCTCCTCTCTGACTCCCCTCTGAATTCACTGTGTGCAGGGCTATGAAATGGCCACATGGCACCAATTTCCAAACTGCAAGCAAAGGGGAGATGAGAAAGATTGGAGAGAGACGTGAGTTCAAGCCACAGGAGCCTTGGTGAGAGCTGAAGGTGTCATGCTTCCCTGCTGTTGACTGTTATTCCCTCATCAAATGAGAGAAGGCTGGTGTTTAACTAGGGAATTAAGGACTGTAAGGAAAAGGTTGGCAGTCTAAACTAAAACAAGAGTTTGGGTTTATTTTTAAGCAGCTCCTTTGGAAGTTTCTGTGGCCCGACTCAGGCTGTGGTCAGCACATGCAGTGCTTGGTGTTCAGAGGAAGAGGCGGTGGCTTCTGCTCTTCCATCATCTCAGGCAAAACATAACACATGCTCATTGTGTGTTTTGCATCCCATGTAATTAAGGTGATGACTATATTCCTTCTCTATAGAGAACGTCTTCTGACCGAGAAATGGTACGGCTCTCATGGGAGACCTCACTTTCCAAAGAGGATGATCTGCACTCCCAGGGGAATCCAGCCTCTGAAACTGCACACCCCAAACTGAGGCACTGAAGCCACCAGTATTGTTCATTGTTCATTTAATGAGATCAAGTGAGACGTATGTCTATCTAAAATTATATGCAAAATTATAATAATGCAAATTATTATGCAAAGAAGTGCATTGCTTTGGAGTTTTGGATCCCCCTTTTTTCCCCCTTCACCTCCCTAATTGGTTTGATGTGAAGTAATTATCCACTTAATGCAATTAAAGGTAAGATTTTTCATAGGATATGTACCGCAACAATAATTACATGGGCCATAGCACAAAGAGGGACGTGAATGCAACTTTTGTCTTTGGGTCTCACATAATATATGTCTCCAATATGCCAGCAAGTGTAGTAGCCACTCAATTGTTATTGTGTAATCGAATACAACATTTAGACTAATTTAAAGAATACTTTGCTTCTTGTTTCTGTTTTTATACAGGCACCATTTAGAAGTAAGTGGCCACTATTAGTATTTTTTCATTTAGGGCTGTGAGAGCATCACATCAACCTTCTTTCTTCCTCTGCCCTCTACTGAAGCCTTCTGTTTTTACAGATTAAAAATGCTGCTACATTTTACTGTTCATTGTCTTCAAATTTGAGAGGATTTGCAGAGGAAAAAATGGGTATCTGAACTTACAATTTATTTTTTTTTTGAAAAGACAGTATTTTCTTCAAGTAAATATCTCTTTTTTTTCAAATAAACTCTTTCCAGCTTTTAAAAGTAAAAAGATATTAACAAGTTTAGCCTTGTTTTTTCACAATTAAATACAACCATACAGACTATGCGTTTCTGAAGTATGAGGGTGTGGCAAATTACCTTGTGCTTTATACTGAAATGGAGAACAAAATAGCCTTCAGGCATAACATCATAAAATTCCTATTTGCAACCTCTGAGGACACATCCCAGAAAGGTATGGAAATAAATATGCGTACGTAAGCACTGTCAGCTGTGGCTAGGTGATGAAAGCTTTAATATGACAAACTAAATTAAAAAAAAACCTCAAGAGGCTGGGGAAGGAGAATTCATCAATGCCAAATTAAGATACGCTCAAATATTTCTTGAAAGATAGAACCTCATTATCCTACTGATTTATGGAGCAAAGTAATGACTATAGACAGCATTGTCTAAAGACAACAATGAGCACCGCTATATCTCAGTAATAATTAGTCACATGAAATCTTCATTTCTTTTCTGATTGTTCTTGGATGATTCATAATATAGGAGAGAAATACATTGCACATGGCAATCTAAAATGTAATGAAAATATGTGGCCCGAGTTGCTCCCATATTTAAAATTCTGATTGCAATGCTGCCCTCCAACAAAATAATAGTAATTTCTGGCAGGAATTATAAAACCTAAACTACAGCACAAAGCGTTGTTCACCAAATTACTCATTCCATATCCACAATTATAGCCCATTTGTTTTCTTATGCTGATAACAAAAGATACATTTTAAGATCTACACTGTGCTACTCTTCCTATAATAAATAAAGTGAGCTTTTCAAAGGCTACAAAATGATGCAGATAAAAATCAAAACATTTCTACATTTAAAGATTCAATCAAAGACTTGCCATGAATGGTGTGATATTAAAGTTTAAAAAAATAATCAATTTAGCATGTATTTTTGAACATGATTTGTCACAAATAGCATTCCCAATAGATAAGAATGATTATATGGTAAAGAGCGTAATTTATATATCTCAAGCACTATGCTTTTGTCACCGACATCGTTAAGGAATTTGACACGTTTGCAGGAGAACAATATATGTCAACTGAAATATATACCAATTAGCCATAAATGGGACACTGAAATGAATGATGCATGTGCATGCTATACTTACAAGTAATAACATGTGGTTTAAAGTCGCTTGCGTTTCCAAACAAGAATTCTTTTTATGTTGTCATTTAAAAAATCTAATATTTCAAAAGGTCAGGAATAAATAGCACCATTAGCATTAAAAGCTAGCTAAAGGGAAAGTAATTTGTTGTTCATTTAACATTGCATTTTATGTAATAGCTTTGTAAAGTGTTTGGGAGGGGGGGAGAGATTTTACCCTGCTAAAACAAGATGACGGCAGCTCCAGTTCATTATTAAAAGGAGATTTTTTATTATGCGATTGTCAACTTTAACGTCTTGATTCTGTTAGGTGTTTGTTAAAATTACATGGGCTGCTGAAGTGGCTACGGCAAGGGATAATGCAGAGAATATCATGACTGTCAAAACAATTGCGTAGGCAAGAATCTGCTTATACTAAGGTAAAGGAACAAAAGACAAAGGAGAAACTCTTCTGCAGTGTTAGGAAGTTAATAGCCCCGTTGAGGTTTCCTCAGCAGGAGGTGCTGAGATCAGGAAGCCAAATTCTGGGAGAGACAAACAGTCAAGGCAGGAGGGAGCAGGCAATGTCCAAGGGAACGCGGGATACATGGAAACCTGGCATAGATGGCAGCTCCCATGTCTCTGCGGGATACATGGAAACCTGGCATAGATGGCAGCTACATGTGCTCTGGGTAGACTGTTTGTCTCCCTGGAGAGGGGATGCGTGTTCCCTTTGGACTGGGTGACATGAGTGAAGTGTGAAAGTGTGTACTGCCCAGCAGCCACCATCCAGATTCTGTGACCTGTCCCCTTTCCTCATCTTGTCGGAAATTATTTTGAAACAGGCTGAAATCAGAGGAATTTTTCAACAGGCTTTGGCTCATTCACTCAAGCTACTGTTAAGAATTCCCTTTATAGAGAGGTGTCCATGGATTTAACACCCCCCTCCCCCAAACCCACAAAACCTCCCAACACACATCACCAGTGTTATAACTGCAGGGAGCACAGACTCC
>JAHREE010000098.1:222684-347550 GCA_033628505.1 Tringa tobata
AGTTTGTAATCTGGATACTTATTTCACGTCACATCGATACAGCAAGCTCTAAATGACAGCAGTTTGAGACGTAATGGCTTCAGCTGCTACATCACTCTGAATATGAGCCAGTGCTTCTCTGATCCTCTTCTTTGACCGCTACCACCCCCATGCTCTGCTGCACTTTCTCATTCATCTGCCTTCGGAGGAACGTGTTTACTCTCCTCTATATTATAAGGCTTATGGTAGTGGAAGTAATGAGAGACAGGAAAAAATCCCTTTGCCTTTTTGTTTCTTTGCCAGATCTGCAGTGGTGCCTGGTAGGTTAGAGCAAGATTTGCTGGGGAAAAAAGTAGTTCACTTCCAGCAATTGAAATGACACAGTCCCTGCAAGTATCAGCTGGAGCACAATCAGTGCTGGCAGACTGAACTCAGGTGAATGCATGGATGCCTGCAAATGGAAATCATCTCATGGCAAACACCTGCTGCCAAGTATGAAGATGTGAAGTCCTTCTTGGAAAAGTTGAAGTGACATAGCTGTCAATAAAAAAACAAAACCAAAAAATAAATCCCAAAATTCCCATCAAAATGCCTTCTCCCTATTTTTGATCCTTTCAGATTTTTAGTTGAAACAAAGAAGAAAACTGCAAATAAACAAAACCACAGTGTAAACAGGCAAAGTTATGAGCCACAAAAAGTAGTAGTAAATCGTGAGGTAGCTTTAGCAGCAATATTTTGCGAGCCTGTAAAAGACAAAAAGATCAGAACTTTGCTAGTGTAGAACTTTGCTCTGGTATCCAGCAAGACCTTGGTGGTTCAGCAAACAAGTAACACCAAATTTTAACATTTTAAAAATCATGCATTCTAAACTTCTGCCTTCAAATCCAGAGTGAGTGAATTGTCACTGCATTTACTTCAGGGATCTTTATCTGGGGGTAGATTGTGATCTGTAAAATAGGACCAATTTAAACAAAAACATTAACTGAAAATATTAATTAAACATTTTAGAATTGAAGTTTCCTTTCTATTGGATTTTGAACTTACTGGATGACCTGATGCTGCCTTGTGTTCCCACCACTTCCGTACAGGGCAACATTTACATGTCCTTTAACTTTACTCTTTCCAGAGAGGGTCACAGTTACTTTGTACCTCCAAACTACACAGAAGAAATACAGTTAGTTAGATTGTATCCCAAAATATGGTCATGTTTTTATCTTTACAGTGTATTTGAAAGCAAAAGAAAATTATCATTGCCTTTTACTTTCAGCTATATCACAGACTGTCTGGACTGAAAGGGTTCAACACATTGCCCTTTCACACCTGAATCTTGGTGCTCCCTGCTTATCCTTGGGTTATAAACGAGGCAAAACAAATACAAAGCATCAGTGAGTCAAATCTGTCATTACGTCTTAATGAGATCAACCTGAAACATTTGTGTTACTTTCTGGGAGAAAAAGAAGCTAGTCCCTGACGTGGAAAACACAATATAGATCTCAGCATTTTGACCACAAAGCTATTCATGTACAGTGAAGTTGGAAAGAAGAAGGTGTTAGGAATAAATACTGATACATACCAGAATATCAGCAGTGTAAAAGGAGTGTAAAAGAATTCTGAAGCTCAAGGAAAATAATTTTTGTGGGTGGGAACTTTCTTTTAGCACACAATTTGTGAAAGCAGCTCTTCTCCCTCTGATTCTTGTTTATAAATGCAAATGAAAAACCATCTTGTGAGAGCTGACATTTAGGATAGTCTAGGTTGTAAAGAGGTCCTCTGGTCCATCCACTTCTCAATGCAGGATCAGCTGTGATCGGCTTGTTCCTGGGCTTTGTCAAATGGGGGTTTGAACATCTCCAAAGATGGAGATTTCCCAGCTCCCCTGGGCCCCTCTTCCTGCATTTAACCACTGTTGTTGTGACAATAATTTTCATACTATTTAATAAGAAATTCCCTTGCTCCAACTTCTGTGCATTACTTATCCTCCTCTCCCCTTGCACCTTGTAGTGCAGCCCATTAAACATCTCAGTGACTGCCACTGGACTCTATAGTTAACATCTTTCTTGTAGTGGAGGGCCCAAAACCAGGCACTAGTATTGGAGCAAAAGAGGGAAAGGCATGAAGGGCTGAAGAGCCTGCACTGTTGTGAGATCTGCTCCTCTGTTAAAAGGAATTGTGAAACAGGAAAATGAAATGGTTTGTTTCCAAGGAGTAGGTAGCAACGGAAGCAACTGAAACTCACGAGCAAAATCCTTGGCCTCTGCAGTGTTCAGGTAAAGTTTCGTGAAATCATTTTTTGTTTTCCCTTTGAACTTATCTGCAAAGTGACCCATATTTGGGCATCCCTCTTTTGGGCATGGGAAACAGCTTCCCTAGTGAAAACAAATATATCTATTACTAAAATTATCCAGTCAGCCAAGGGAAAAAAAAAAAGAAAAAAGAGTCATAGAGTTTATTTTTAACATACCCACCCAACTGGCCTGTATCACAGCAACAACAAATTTCAAGTAACACTTTCTGCAGCTTGGCAAAGATCATATAAGCTAGCCAGCTTCCTCAAAGGATTTGATTTTTCAGGGCTTTATGTTTTTTCTCGTTATTTAGCTCAATCCAGCCACATCAGTGACATCCTTGAGTAGTCTTAAAGTGGAGCAGGGAGGAAGAGGTGTCCTTCCCAGCAACTGATGAAAAAGAATGATGTCACCTTACGCCTTCAGTTTGGTCAAGAAAGGCTTTAGCTTGAAAGCAAAGCTCATTTTTGTCGTGAAAACAACTTTCTACTGCAATGAGAGAAGCATGTAGTCACCTTCTCCCAAAGTCATCTGGGAAGTGTGGTCTCTATCAGCTGCCCAGAATGTATAAAGGTCAAAGTAGTAGTTGATACCTCTGTCTGTGGTCCCAGTAAGATGTGACAAGCCTGCTACCTCCCTGATATTCTTAGGCTGTAGTTCCCTGTCTCCCAGTCTAGGACAGGGAAGGGCTTCCTGACCTAGTCCTAAGCCATTGTGCTTTGTCCCTGGGGCCGTCTTAAGTCACCAAAATACCGTGACCACGGACTCAGCCCATCAGGCTGTTACATTTTATTTCACTTCTTGTTGTTTTGAAAAGAAGATGTTTAAGCTATATGTGAAAGCTCGCCTGCTAGTCTGGGATCCCACTCATTGCTGTTTGATAAATACATTTGGTGATTACGGGGGCAGGCTCTCCTCCTCACCCCTTCCCCAATGTGATGCAGTGGAGCAGCCCTGGGGAAGCCACGCCAGCTCCAGTAGTACCTCATGGCCGTCACAACAGCACGGGACCAGGGATGTCCCTGTTCTGTTGTTGCTTTTTCCTACTTTGACCCATGTCAGCTGCACGAGCTATAATACTTTAGGATGCCTGACTCTTCTCTTACTCGTGCACTTGTTGGGTGCAAGGCAGCATAAACAATTTGAATTTCAGATGTATAGATAAGAGCCACTACTTAGTCCATCCTGAGGCTCTGAGAGATACTTACTTGTTCAAAAACGTCATATGAAGGACAAGCATAGCCTAGAAATCCATCAGGGTGGATAATACTGTCAGAGTAATACTTGTAACTCCGCAAATGATTGCAAGCCACGAAGTCACGAGTTCCTGTGAAAAGATGCTTCCAGGTTAGTTCTTCCTTTCTGTCACCATTTGAGGAAAGATACTGGCCCAGCCCTTGCCACATCATGGGGATGCATCATTCTTCCTCAAAAGCCACATCACAACTCTTGGTATATCAAATGTGAGACTTGAAGCTGGCTTTTGCGATGAATCGATGCTCTAAGAAGTGTCACTGACTCAACAGGTATAAAATGCAAACTTGAAATGTTTGTGGAGGCCGACTCTGCAGCTCAGCCCAGCCCCTGCCCTCCCCTCACAAACACTCAACTAATCTGACCGACTTTCACAATAGAAACGAGAACTGCATGAAGCAGAGCTTTTGTAGGCAACAGTTACATTACCATAACAAAAGAAAACCGAATGAAAAGTATTTAACAGTAAACTTCTTAAGGCAATGGTGATTTGCTCCAGCTGAGAACTTCAAAACAAAATTATTATTATTTGGGGGGTGCTTAAGGAAGGGAGACTCTTAAAATTAAAATAATGAATATATTATTTTCCTTTGTGTTGCCTTTATTTTCTTGACTTTAGGTTAAAAAGAAGATCATATACAACACAGTTGTTTCTTTGTGCTTTAATTCCCCATTACTGATAACAAGTTTACGGGGGGAAAAAAAAAAGTAAAAAAAGTAATGCCTCTAGCTGTATTGAATAAAACCTGGAGAAAAAAGCTGGTTATCACAAATAAGTTCATGAATTCCTAGAGTGTAAGGTGTTTGCAGTAATGTAAGAAAGAACTTAGATCCCATACTGAAAAATCTCTACGGCAGAAATCTTAATTTTTTTTAATGTTATATGCAACTTAACTTTAGAAAGACACAATCTTTCTAATATTTAGAGCTTTTATTAGAACCATGCAAAACAGCAAAGTGTATTTGAGCAGCTACATGCCAATCTTTTTTTTAGCTAACTAAAAATAGACACAATAATATTGCTTTAATGCAAACCAGATTTGTAAGAGGTAATTTTTTAAAAAAGTAATAAATTAGTTACTCTATCTCAGAAGAATTGCAGCTGAAGATCCCTTAACAGAAGTAATTGTGAGCATCATTGCCCTACACCCACTGCTGCTTCTGGGCAACACAACAGAAACAAAGTGAAATCCCTTGTTACAGATCCTTCAATGGTTTTGGCACAGTTTAAATAACTTTTGGTTCTGCTATTAGATACTTTAGAGGAGGCAGATTTTTCCAGACCCTTTTTTTCCAGACCCTTTGTCTTGTTTATTTTTTGAATAAGCTCCGGAAAATGGTGTGTTTGAGCTTATTAGCAGTTTCACTGCACTCTGCAGCTGCCATTGCTGGTGGAGGCACCAAAAGCTAATACAGAACACCTGAATCAAGAGAAGTGGTTACACCTTGAGAGTGACCTTCCCCTGAATTTGTAATGTAATCAACACTTTTACCTTCCCAGATGCCATCGAGATCCACGATCTGTGAAACAGGGTTCTTCCCACACCCTGGCATTTGCTTTCCTCCATTGGGGTAAAAGTCAAGATGTCCTATAGCTGGGCTCATGCCAAAACCTGAAGCATTTAAAGCAGAGGTAAGCATGCTTTAAATTATTTTTTTTTCTCATACCTATAGCTTTTGGCTTGAAGTTTGTCTGTGCCTCGTATTTTAGGATATAAGCAATCAGCATGGTGTATTTGTTCTGTGTCTGTGCACCAAAACTGAGTTTTGATGAACAATTCAGATACTCAAGTGCCACAGGGCATAAATATTTTTGTATTAAGACAGTAGAGCTGAATACTCACCTAAATAGGGGATGGTGGGAGCTGAATCTGTGTGGATAACATCGACAAACTCTGCATCAGATTTATCCAGTCTGACTTCAATGGGAGTGCCTTGAAAATAAGGTTGAGCAGGGTCTAGTCCTGAAAGAAAAAATCTGATGTTACATATAGAAAAAGAGATATAGATGTATCATTTTACATAACACTATGATGGTATAAAATGAATATCACGTATGTAGTTGCCTATGGTTCCTTATATGTAAGTAGATTTGTCATTAATAAAATGGTGATGTCTGTTTTCACTTACCAAGTGGCTCTTCTGCCAGGTAGGAGAAAAGGTTACCTGTATGAAGCCTATTGAATTTTACTGATTCACATCAATATTGAATCCTAAAGCCTTGGTATACCTTTTTTTTTTAAATTGAACTTCCCTTTAATAATGTTGCTGTGTCTGTGTCCCCTACAACTCATCTGTATAGTTGAGCATACTCAAACAGAAATTAATGCTGATAATACCCCATGTGCCTGGAAGTGTTGAAACCAACCTGGCTACTTTTGGCTCCAGACAGCTTTTGGCAAAGCATGTAGTTTAGAAGTGAAGCTCTTTGCTTTTTATGATCCCAGCAGAAAACGGAAATTAGTTGTTTCCCAAATTGTTGCAGCAATTTTGGGAGCTTGTGAAGTCTTGCAAAGTGCACAACTTTTATTATCTTATACTTGCATCTCTTGTTGTCCTTGGGGAGCAGGTTTGGTTTTGCTCTTAGACTGAATTTTGTAGACTATGAGTCCAAGGTTCACTAAGCCTGAAATCCCTGAGGAAAAGTAGCAATTGAAAAGGGCTGTGTTAATAATATCCAGAATTGTCTTTTGTGTACGAAAGGTCGCTCTGCTTAACGCACACTGCCCTTGGCAGTGATGAATAAGGAGAACAAGCCCATAACTTTAAACTCTGGAAGTGCAGAGCACGTAAAAAAATTGCTGAAGATGCAGGCTGCAGGGTGAGTTACCTGCGTATTGAAAAAGGAGTGCCTTGACCACAAGTGTAGCTGGTAATACCTCTTTACAGTTATGTTTTCTGGGAGAGTACTGGATGTTTTAAAATACTGAAAATGGCATCTGCATCTGCAGTGGTTATTAAGCATTGGGACAGGCTGTCTAGGGCAGTGGTTGAGTCATCATTCCTGGAGGTATGTAAAAGATGGGTAGATATAGTGCTTGGAGATAGAGTTTAGTGAGGAGAGAGAGAAAATGAACATTGTTACTTCGTTAAGTGTCTCTATCATGAGCTGTGACTGAAGTCACTGACTTACCAGTTATTCTCCCAATCCCTGGCCGCCTCTTGCCAGCCTCACCGGCCACGTGTGATCCGAGGCTGTGGCCAATTATGTGGACATCAGCTGGAGAGTAGCTGTATTCTTCCTGAGAAAATAGCAATATAAAATGTTGCTATGTCTGTTTCCATCAGCAACAGGAAAGAGTAAAAAGGGGATGAAAAACTATTTTTAGTTTGCTACTGACTCAGGAAGTCCTATAGGATTTCACCATCTGTTTGCAAGTTTAGGTACTTATGTCCGGTACATAGATTTTTTTATTTTTTTTTTCCCCAAACCAGTTTACTGTGTCTGTTAGCTCTGCATATTTAAAACTACACAACACTGTACATCTGTTAACATCTCTGGAATGACTGTTTGGCTGTACTACAGGGATGTCTTGTAGAACTTCCTATCCCTAAACTGGCTAATCCTGTTCTTATGATGTAATTCGCAAACTTTGAAAAAAAAAAAAAAAAAAGTCTGATTTCAGCACAGCTTCTGAAATGGTCACCGAGTAGAAGAAAATGTTTTCTGCCAGTCACGTTCACATTCATGAAAAGTTCCTGAATCATATTTCTTTCAAATCAGCACTATGACTACAGCTTTATAACCAGAAGATTCTTACCATAAGAACATTTACAAAATAAGCTATTTCAGCGCCTACAACGCGGACGTTGTTTGATGCCTGGGTGTACTGACACCTTGCGCCTCTCTTCCAGTTTACACAGATGCAGTTCACGTCTTCCACAGTCAGCATCCTCTGTTTGGTAAAACAAAAGTAAAACCAGTAAATACATTCTGGAATTGATTCATGTTGCTTAGTACAGCTCGACTCACAGATGTTCTGTCAATTTGTATGAGATCATTTTAAGAACCAAAACCTTAGCATGTCTTTGTGGTCGTGCCTGCACACAGGCCTATGTGTGCTCACGCAATACTGAAACAGGGGGGTGTGCTGTACTAATGGCCACACCATCGTTTAAAAGACCCATAGCAGCATTTTTTTTTGCAGAAGGGAAAACAATATAAATACTGATACTTTTAATTCTTGATTTCATTCAAACTTTGTACGCAACACTAAATAGGAGCGCTACTCGTGTCCTGATTCACTTTGATTTAAGAGTACTTCTCTAATAGAAAGCAAGATACAACTGGCAAAGGACAGAAAAGGCAACAGAAGTGTCTGTGACTGTTTTAGAAGCGGTAAAAATAAGTGTTCAGAGAGAATTATTACTTAATGAGGAGGAGAGTAAATAAGAGATCCACATAGGAGGGCTGATGTATTCGCAGTCTTGCTTGCTCCACTCTTTACTGAAAAGATTCATTGAGAAAAAAAAATTTTTTTTAAATAAATTGGTGTACTGTGATAAAACCTAATAGAGAAAGAATTTAAAGATTTATCTCGTGTCTCTACATCCTGATGAAAATCAATCAAAAGGATTTAAGGTACTAGCTGAAGTAAAATGTGAGCTATCTTGTTGATTGTGAGATTCTAGAAAAAAATAAATCTCTATTTTATGAGAGTGGGGGATAGGAGACCAACAATTATAAAAACACCATTCTGCTTCTGATACTTTGAACAAATCATTAACTAACAAATCCAATAATCATTCCTCAATGTTCATAAAGTGATAATCAACATAGTGTTTTTTTTTCTAATGAGAAACTGTCAAAAATTTTAAATTACTTTCTCTTGACCCAGTATCAAAGAGAAACAGGTAACAGGGATGCAATAAATGTGAAATACCCTGAGTTTATTGGACTTTCATGTTGTTTCTCATAGTGTTCTCAAGTAAAATAGGATTATAGAATTTATACAAAAGGTGTAGTTGTGTGAATAGTTTGTTGAAAAACCTTATCCTAAAACTGTCCTGTGCCATCCACTGTTTTTCTGCTCTATGTGCTGTATGACTAGTAGCTTTCATTAGCTGCAGCCGCAACAAAAAGTGTGTTTACAGAAATTGAGACGGTGGAATTGCAACTGTGTATGGGGATAGGATTAAGAAATATCTTGAAAAATTGGAGAATTAGCACAAAAATCAATAAAGCAGAGTACTTCATTCGCTGTTCATAGCTAGTCCTAGATTGAGAGAATTATTCAAAATGATCCCCTTGAGGTCCCTTCTGGCTGTATGTCTCTACAGGTTTATTGCTTCTGTTAATGGTCAGCCCATGTCCTCAGCTTCCTACACCCATATGGCAGCCCATACCTCTGTGGTGGACTTCCCACATCTAGAAACCTATCTCTTGTCTTGAGAAATATGATGCAACAGTTACAAGTCGGCAGTTTTTTTCTGGAATCGCCCTTGTTTCTAAGCAGTATTTTGCTCCAGAGTTTTTGTTGTCTTTATCAGGAAAAAGGACACTTATTGAGACAAATCCTGTTGTCACTCACGTGACTAAAGAGAAGAATTGGATGCATTTTACCTCATGCTTTTCATCAAGGTGCAGAGCAACATATTGATGCTGCTAACGATTTGAAGATGAGTGGCCTTTTTTCCCCCTTCTTATTACTACAAGTGCCATGAGAGAAATTGGTTAGAAATAGAGCAAAAGGGCAGTTTATAGGAATGTGTTTATAAATGCAAACTAAGGAGTTCACAGGGACAGGAATTTCCATGTGGTACATACCTTGCACATGTCTGACAGCCAGTTTTCTTCTCCATTATCTATGAATCCATGTACAATAAATCTGGTTAGCCGACTTGCATTAAAATTTGAGTATTCAATTGTTGAGATATCAACTGCAGAGATCTCCTGTTGCAGATATAAATTAATAAACATTCAAATCTGCTGCCTGTAAAAAGTTTATCAAAATTACAAAGACCTGAACTGTGTTTATCTCTACAACCATTTAAAAGTTACGCAACGTAAGCTCATCTGTAAGTGTTTGCGTGACTATGGCTTAAGGTCTGTATCTCCATTCAAAGCAAGCTTTGACACATATCTCAGAGCAGCCAAGACTACTTTTAACGTTTTTTTCATCTTATCTGTTGCAAAAAAAAATTACCCCATGACTTCAAAAATGCACAGTTTTCCAGTACATTTCAGTGACTATGGAGTGCTGCTTTGTGAGGGCTGGATGAGGATGAGAATTCTGCCCCAGAGACCCTGCCAAGGAACTGGAAGAGGTCGTCTCTTGAAAGACAAGGAGATTTGGCCATTTCTAACACTTTCCAGGAACACAGCTGAAGTCTGCATTTATTTACTTTTTTTGCATGTGATTTACTTATGTTTAAATTGTAATAGTTCTTACTTGAAAGTCATCAGGATTTTCTCTTGTGTACAGGAGGAAGTGAACATCTATTTTCTTTGGATCCCAGGGTAACTTATGGACTGGTCTTTCTGTAGTCCCAGACCATGGTATATCATCTGAGAAACACCCGAGCCTATCATAGCAAACTTCTTCACCTGTAGCAGATGGGATCAACAATATGTGAATGAGCAAAGAATTGGAGCAGGCTAGTCATAACTCAAAGCATCTCTTCTCCAGAGGTGCTTGATCTCTTGAAAAACCCTATGGTTTACAGAAAGCAAAGACTGGCAGTTTCCCCCTCTCAGATCTTCAAAGGCTATGGTTTGCTCCAAGGAAAGAAACCCCCCCCTATTGATCATCAACAAAGAATTCAGTGGAGTTGCTCCATGGGTGTCCTATATCATACCTTGGGTATCTTTTCCACGCTGTGTTTTGCCTTAAGCAAAGACAGCTGATGAGTTTCTCCTAATACCAGGCCAAGATATTGCAATAATAACCATGCTGAACAGCTGACTACACTGTACATGAGAAGTCTTATAATATAGAAGCCAGTTGCTTCTGCTATACTCTCATTAGATTGCTTCTCCCCACATACCCAGCTTTTTTCCCATTTCCATCACTAAAGAAAATACAACAAATAATTTCCTAGGTTTGGTAGAGCAACAGCTTTGGTGTGAGATAGAAAACACCGGTGCTTCTTGCATGCTCCTAGGGTGAGATTTCCAGAGTGGAAAAGAGGAAAGACAACATGCATTCGCACACTCGTCTCGCCATTCTTGCATAGAGAAAGTGAACCACGTAACCTCAATTAGGAAGTTTTAAGGCACCATAGTGTAGAATAATATCTCACAAAATATAGCAGCATAAATATCGACCCCATGTGCTTACCTTCTGCTGCACTGAGCAGAAATAGTGCAAGTATCCAAATTCCAAGCATCTAGAACAGCAGAAAAAGAAGCAGCTAGGATTTGCTCACCCATTTCATTAGCAAATGCGCTTAACTTTCTGGTGCTGAATTTTCTCAAGGGTACTGTGTCTGTCTTCTCTGTAACATATATCTATGAGCGCCACGTATGTGAGACATGTATGAGTCAACTTTATGTTTGCTTGCTCCACTAGAGATTGTGGGGTTCCTAAATCTATATATCATATAAATCCTATAATCCAGAGTGATTTTTGTCCCGTTGAGTCTATGCTTCTAATTGGATGTATAGTAGCTACTTTAGAAGTAGCACAAGGATGCCTATGAGAGTTGCTGTTCCCCTTTATACTGCTGTGTCTTGGGAAGCCATATACCTGATGAAGTAAAAGAAAAACCCCAAAGTCTGAACTACTTACAATGCAGCCTTGAAGCTCCACGCACTAATGTGGAAACTTTGCATGAGTTTTTATAGTTTGCTTTATCCTTGGAAATGTTCCCAGAAAGATAGGAACACTTATTTCAGATTATAGTTTGTAGCTAAGCTGGGAAAAGAACTTTAGTGGTTGGTTTCTCTGAAAGCTGCAAAATTTATGGACATAGATTTCTTGAATTGGTGTTCTGGAGCCCAAAATAGGGTTGGAGTTCCAGAGGTAGGGTAATTCCCAGGCAGCAGCACATTAGGAGTGTGACATGAAAGAGAATTATGTGGATCTGTGTGGCAGTGCATTTAGGGGCTTGTCTTGGCTGGGAAAGCTGTAGGGGGTCTGCTGGAGGAGTTAGTAGAAAATGACACCACCTTTAAGTTCACTCCCTTGCCCTGCGCCAAGTGACTTGGGAAGTGGAAAGCTCCTGTGCTTTTGGGTCTTTTGTGCCCATTTCCTGACATCAGCTCAATTTGATGAGACCTTATCCCTTCAGGCGAACGTCTTAGTAGGCCTGGTAGGTCTTTTCACAGTGAAAGAGCCTGACCTCCTCCTGGTGTCCCTTTCATTTCCTTGTTGAAATAAGTAGATGTAGAAGGACAGTTGTCTACCCCTTTGGGTCTTTTTTATACTACCTGTGTAACCCAAGTTTTGAGAATGCTCTCAGTTCATCACTCAGAGGAGAAGGGCTAACATATTGGAAATATATATAAAAAAATACAAAATCCCCCAGAAACAGTGACATGACTGCTTTGTGTAGCAATGTTACAGAGCTCAATAGGTTGCTCTAGCAAAGACATCAACTAAAAGATGGAAAAAACAGCCTGTGCAAATGGACAGGACTAGGTCTGGGAACCCCTTGGTCCTGTTCATCTCTAGGAGAAGGCTGTAAGCAGACTGGAGAAGAAATGTGACCTCAGCTAACTCTTCACCTAGAAAACTCTGTCAGCTTGGCTGTGCTTTTTGGCTGTGGCCACATATCTTTGCAGATCTGACCTTCCCTAATCTCCGCCTCTGGGAATGACCAAATGGATACCAGCTGTGTGTATAGGTATTACACTGCTGTCATTCATGCTACTGGGGTTTCTTTCTTTCAATAGTAATGAAGTTTTTAATTTTTCTAGAATATCACCTTTGATACCAATTTAGAGCTCAGTGCTCCTGTTCCTAGCTGAAGTAGCATTTTAGTTTGTAAATATGTTCATATCAGTGATACAGGAGAATCAGTACATGCCCTAATACCCCGATAAGTTTTAATACTTGCTCAAAATGAGGGGGAACAGCCTTTCTCGTTTAGTTTTAAGAGCTGGTGGAAAAGATTTGAGTTAGGATTTTATCATAGTTAGTCTGTGGCTCTTATTCAACACAGTAATAACATAGGGCAAACCGGATAACTAGAGAGTTCCTTAGGCTGTGGTCAGATGGGTTTCAGCTGCTCGCTTCTCCTTTGGAAAGGAGTAGGGCTGGGGTGCATGTCCTTCAGTATGATGCACGATGCTCGCTGTTCCTGAAGGAGCTGTTCTCATCCTTGTCATGTCACAGTCAGGGGTTGTAGGAAGAAGGATGGCTTTTAGGAAAGAAAGCAACAAATAAGGGCCTCACTACGTTTCTGCTGTCCTGAATAAGCTGTAGTCTGGAATAGGAAGCAGGCAGGGGAGAGCTCAGGGTTTCCTGAGCTGCAGGATGCCGTGGCTCTCTCCTGGGATGTGGCATAGTGCTTCCCAGCATTGTTCATGCTTCCCTGTTACCTGTCAAGTCCCTGGTGGACTTGCAGTACTTGCAACTATGTATCTCTCTTGGCTGAACTTCAGACTTGTGTTTAATTATGCTTCTCTTTTCATATGGGCTTGGTTAGTGTTTAGTCAAGGATGCAGCACTGACTATTGTTCTTTCCTTAAAAAAATATTTTACTCAGATATTTATACTCGCTATATGTTCTTAGTATTGTATTCCTATTTCTTAGAAGTTTATCTGCACAAGTGCTTGCACATAATTTATCAAATGTGGAGAAATGGGAGTGAATAAATTATTAACTCTTTCTTCCTATTCATTAACTTAGAGTTTGGTTTTTATGCTTAGAAAAGGATCCACTGCCTTGGTCTCTTGAAGCTTTGGGTGGCTCACTTGTGCCACATTTTGCAGACAAATTATGTTTATTTTAATATGAAATAGTCAATTCCAGGTTTTGCAAAGCCTGGAGTTATTCAGAGTTTCTCTCCAGGATTGTCAGTGGCCACAGCAAAGCTATGTGTTTGAAATTAAACAGTAGCTGGGTGATGTGATTTAGCTGTTTCCTTTCTTCCAAAGTGGGGAAGGCTTGAGGTTTGGCTTTGTCTGTTTCTTCCCTGAAGGTGCAGTGTACAAAGGGCTGTGCTGACTTGCTGAAGAAATACCTTGGTCTTGTTCTGTTCCTGCCTCATCCCACAGCATCTTCTGAGTGTGGTGGTCTTGTGTGGGATTAGAAAGTTCTGAGAAATAGTGTAGGCTGTGGAAAGGAGACGTTTGGGACCATTTCCAGTCCCGGGAGTATGCTGAGGTAACCTGCTGCCTTGAGAGTGTTTGATAGACAGAAAATCTGGCAAATTATCAATGTGGTGGGAAGTAGTTCTTACCTGCTTTTCTTGAGGCACTAGTAAAGTAAGACCGTACAGTGTTATAAATGGAGTTTAGCATATATGATTTCTGGCGGCTTCTATATTTATGACTACGATAAACTTGGTTCAAACATGAAAAACATTGACAAGCACGTTTGCAGAGAACGGAAAAAAATAAAGGAATCAACAGGCAGTTTGAGTTTTGTTTTAATAGCCTTGTATACCAGTATTCCCGTGCACAGGACTGATGGTTTGCTCAGCTGCTGTATACGGAACAGCGGTACTCGATGACCTCTAGCAAGGTGTAAGTAACTGAGGGACTCCATATGTCACAGTTCCATGACCACAAAAAGTTGAGCTGGGGGGGGAAGGAAACAAATTTGAGTCAAGATTTATTCCCTCCTACGCCAAAGGAGAATAAAAGGTTGTCGGCTGTCACCTTGAGGGCTGCAAATTTGATCCATAATCCCACTTAAGTCTTTCTAAAAGAATATTAGGGTCTGAATACTAACAGTAACAAGGTGAATTTCCTTCTTTCGGGGACCAGTTGTAAAACTAGAGTTTTAATACATGGATAAAATCAATCTCTAGATTCACAAATATAGAGCTCTAGGTAAAAAGTCAGAAGGGCTTGTTAAGCTCCCTTTATTTAGGCTAACTACTAACTAGATTGTCCCAATCAAAGCTTGGCAGCTTTTCTTTTTTTTTTTAGGAGCTCACACTGCAAGGGATTTCATCAGCTTCTCTAAATAATCCATGCCAATGCCAAACTATAAGGAAGTTTTTTTACTAATATCTAATACAATAGAATCATAGAATTGTTTAGGTTGGAAGGAACCTTTAAGATGATCTGATCCAACCATCAACCTAACTGATAAAAACCATCACTAAACCATGTCACTAAGCACTGTGCCAACCCCTCTTTTAAATACCGCTGGGGATGATGCCTCAACCACTTCCCTGGGCAGCCCATTCCAATGCTTAATAGCCCTTTTAGTGTAAAATTTTTTCCTAATATCCAGTCTGAACCTCTCCAGCCACAACTTGAGGCCATTTCCTCTTGTCCTATTGCCTGTGACTTGGGAGAAGAGACTGACCCCCGCCTCTCTACACCCTCCTTTCAGGGAGTTGGAGAGAGTGATAAGGTCTCCCCTCAGAGACCTTGTATTTCCTCTGCTGCAAAATACATCAATTAAACCTTGACCTAAACCCAGTAGATACTTGGAATAGTTGACTGTGATCCTTCACAGGCAGCTTGTGCACATGTTTTTATGCTTATCTCCAGGCTCTTCTTTATTAAGAAACACATTTCCTTCAGCTGCTCTACATAGATCCTGTTTTCTAAACCACTTTTGTTATTTTGTTATTCTCTGAACTTCAGGCTGTGTGCATTGTTCCTGAAGAATACTCTCCAAACTTGAAAATGACCCTGCTTCTGGTTACAGTCTCACTCCAGTTATTCCAATTAGCATAATTATTCCCTGGATCTTCTATACAATACTCTTGATAATGCACCTGGGAAAGGGACTTGCTTTATCTTGGTTTGTAATTGTTTTGCTGAGGTAAAACAGTTTGCATTCCAAATTATTTACTGCTGTATTCGTTTCCAGACAGTTATTCCCTGGTTTGTACTCAAATATTTGATTTTTCTGTCCAAAGTGTAATATCTTGTCGTTGTCATTACTGAAATTCACATTGTTGATTGCAAATCATGTGTCCAGTTGATCAAGACTATTTTTCAATTCTGGCTACCTTTCCCATTCCTCCTGACCTGTAAAGGGGATATACGTACCTACGTCCATCTTCTCCGTGAGTTATATTGACTGTTTCTGCTCCCAGTCTTGCCCAGAGCAGAGTGAAAATGGCTTTATTCCAGAGAAATTCAATTGTTTTAGTATTTCTTGGATTGATTTCAACATCAAGGAATTTTGTGTAAACTTCATCTTGAGAGAGGACTCCACTGCAAATAGAATTAAGACAGCAATGCAGTTCAGAGATTATTGAACTAAATCATGTTCTGCACAAGATTTGGGTTTTCCCCTTTCATACAACAGAAAATTGCACTTTTGCTGGTTTTTTCTTTTTTTTTGTTGTTTTTTTTTTTTTTTTTCAACAGCGCAGGTCACTGTGTGAGTGCTCTGGGGTGTTATGCTCTGAACAGGGAGAGGGTGAGAAACAACACTGAAAACTTTAAATACTAATGTGGCAGGAGACCACTGGAAAATAAGGGTGAGGCTGGGACTACCTGCAGCACCCAGGTGTGCTGGGTTTTGCAGGTGTCACTGCAGGGAGAGCTCCAAATGAGATTATTTGGAGGGTTTTATAGATGAGCTGGGAACTTCTCTGGGCCTTTGGTCTGTGGAGGAAGACCAAAGCCCCACTTTGCAATTTGATAAGTTCAGGCATAGGATGGCCTTGCATGAGAACATACAGCAAGTCATGGGCAGAGCAGAGAGTCTTGTCAGCATGTGGGGTGACTATGCTGTGACACGTGTGACACCACGCTAGTTACTGTGGGAGCCGTACTGCTAATGCCTGCAGGTAACAGGTGAGCCCTCTATGAATTATGTGCATTCCAGATGTGTATTTTTTTAAGAGCAACTCAGAGAAAGACAGCACTTCTCCTGTCAAACTGCATTCCTAATTTATCATAAAGTCACATAATTCATGGAATGGACTGTCCATGGACACATGGAATTGGATTCCATGTCCTTTTGGCAACCATTCATCTGCCCTCATAGGCCTTATCAATGGGATAACTTTTTTTACATATCTAATGTTAAGCAGAACATCTGCAACACATAATAAGTGTTTGCACTGCTTAAATATGTGGAAAATGTGTAGATTAAGGTTAGCAGCATTAAATGTTATAGAGAAATATTAATTTATCTCACCTGGCAATTTCATATTCTTTTCTGTTCCCCTCTTTGTCATGGAAAACCAGGTTTATGTCCCCCCTCATTTTCTTTACACCAGACAGTTTGATAAATACTTTTTGCCTCCAAGCTGTATAAAGAAAAGCAAAACGAAACTAGATTGTCATTGATATGAGAGATCTAAAAATGCTACTATACTGGAAAATTCTCTTTTTTTTTTTTTTTCCTAACTGGAATTCATTAACGCTAGCATAGTGAGCAGAAGTGCATGGCTGTCAATCACATCAAGGCAATCACTTTTCAAACATGAGCAACTGTAACAAACCTCCTCCACTTACTAGCAAAAGGTAGGTCTGCTGCTGTATTTAAAAAATACTTTTGGTTTACCATCTTCAGTCTGGCTGGGAATCTGTCAGCATAGTGCCCCATCATTGGACATCCCTCCTTGGGGCATGGGAAACAGTGTCCCTAGGGAAAATAAGAGCACCAGTTAATTTAAAAGGAGTATTTTCTTTTCATCCTATCTCTAACGAAATTAAGGCTCAAGATGCTGTTATGATCTTGCAAATCTGTGGCAGTGCTCAATGTTGTCATACTTTACCACCAAAACCTGACAGATAACAGCTCCTGCACCCATGCATGCTGAGCCCGTGTGGAATGAGCAGGTTTAATACCTGTGTGCGTGATGGTCTGAAACTCCCTAGTCCAAATAGTTTTCAGCTACAGTCTAGGATGAAATAGAAGACAATTTTGCCCTTCCACTGGGAGGGTAATTTCCCTGAATCCACTTTGCAATACAGTGTGAAGGGGTGGGGGGAAGAACGTTGTTCGTAAGTGTGTTTATTTAGGCGCTCTAATCCGTGCCCAGTGTAAATTAGAGAAGAGTCAATGATTTTGGAGGCTCTAAATGTTTCTTCTTCCAGCCAGGAATTAGTAGGGCATATACATCTAACTTATGTGCTCTTTGCTTAAAGGCTTAGGGTGAGAATTGCACAGGCTTTAATTTTTATTTTTTTTTCCTATTTGGCCATATAATTTGTGCTTCAGGCTTCATTTTCTGCATTTCCTCCTACAAAATGACACCGTGAGAGCACAGCCACCAGCATCCGAGTGCTCTGTGTGCATCATGGGACCTATCGTGAGTGCAGAGACCCGCTCGCTCACCCCTGGGCTGATATACTTACTAACTTGAAGGCTTCGTACGTTTCACAGGGATATCCGAGGTATCCGGAGGGATAGAGGATACTTTCAAAATAAAACTCATGGCTGCGTGAGTGATGGCACCCCCCAATGACTGTAGTGTCTGTTGGAACAAAGTTTATGAGCAGCCATGAGATAACCTCTTGTACAAGTGTTCCGTTTGCCTCGCCATGGAAACAGCTGAGGCACAGGACAGAACAGCAGCGTGGTCTTGTAATAAATTTTAGGAAAATTTACACATTTACATATTTCTAGTTGCAGTAGAAGTTACTGTTTTGTCTGTTTGATCCAGAGAACTGTGTGCCAGTTATCCCAAGATTTCAAGTGAGATGCATTGATCTGCTATGGTGTAATAGTCCCTTTTATGAAGACAGCCATACATATATATATGTGTGTATGTATGTATGAGATATCACAGCGAGATGACCTTAATTGCAGTTTTAAGTCTTAATAGAGAAAAGAGAATCCACCAGCCTTCTTCCAACCTCTCCAAAGCCTGTGAAGAGGGAGAAATCTCTGGTGGAGAGGTGAGGCATGTGAAATCACCGAGTGCTTTTGCCTAATTCATGCCTTGTAAGTGCTGGATGCTCTTTGCAGCATCTGCAGGAAGCTGAAGGTGATGGTGTCACGCCACAGGCTTGGTCATGACACTGGTCTGTCTCAGCCTAGAAAACCCCCTGCTGATGTTGTCAGGGTGTTGGACTTGCAGACTCCCTGTTCCCTGTCTTTTTGTGTTCTGCAGGTCCAATTTCAAATTACAGAAGCAAAGCTTAAGCCTGTGTTATACCTCCTGTGCCTACACTGTTCTTTATTGTTTCTTATTTCCTTTCCTTGCTTATGAGTAAATAGGCAAAAAACAATTTTGTTTTGTTGTCTTCTCCCAAACAAACAATTATGTTTGGGAGAAAAAAATCACAGTTCACATTTCAGGACTGAACAAAAGTAGAGTACTATGCATGTTGGGAACGTATGTTTACCTGCAATGATAGCTTCAAATTCACTTTGTTTCATCTCTGTAATTAAATCGGTGCATCCAGGCATCACAGTTCCTCCATTTGGGTAAAAGTCAAGGTGACCGCTGGTGTTATATATTCCAAGCCCTGAGATACAGGTGTGATGATGTCAGTGTCTTGGTGACGTGCCCATCCCTGCAGGTATTTATTTGCATGTGAACACTTACCTATAGCAGGAAAGTGAGCGGCATTGCTGTGAATAACATCAACAAAGTTTGCATCTGAAGGATCCAGTCTCACCTCTGGAGGAGTACCTTCAAAATAGGGCCCAGCAGGGTCTAAGCCTGAAAACCCCCACATTTATTGGTTGAGGGAGGGAGAGAGAGAAGTGTTGCATGTGTTAATATCTCTTTTGCCAACTTACAATATCATATGTTCAGTACTACACAAGCATGTTGAATAACAACATGTGAATTTTAAGCTAAACTGAAAAAAATGTGCAATAACGTGGTTTTGTGAACCTTTCTGTGAACTTACTCCAAAAGAAGTAAAATATTTTCTAAAAAACTATAGAATGGCATCGTATTACTATGAAGGAGGCACTTCATTACCTGTGAGCTTATTACTGGCCTGTAAAGGTTTAGGAATAGAAAAAACTGAGGATTCTTGATATGTTGCTTTGTCTTTGTGTAGAGCTTGATCTAACCCAGTGAACAACAGTGATATTACAAGCATTAACTATGTTTGTCCTTCCACTAAAGTTTTCCACTAAAGAGTTTTTAACCTAATCAGAGAAAGAAGATGTAATAATTACCCTTGCTTCAGAGAGGCATAAAGTTTGCCTGCTCTCACACAAAGTGACTCCAGCACTAACAATAATTTAATTCCAGTCTACAGACTGGAATTACAGTGTGTTACAATTTCTTTCCTTTAGGAAAATGCTATGTTAGCTTTTAGTGCTATGCACCTTGGTGAACAGCCTACCTGTTATCCGCCCGATGCCTTGCATCCTTCTTCCCGTCTCTCCTGCAGTATGTGCTCCCAGACTGTGGCCAATTAAATGAATTTTGCCAAGGAGGTATCTGAAGTTGTTCTGATTATTAAGGTGATGATGGTGGGAGACAAGAACACAGGCTTTAAATAGCAATCAAAGAGGATGTCTTTGGGAACATCTAGACTGACTTCCTGCATAGCAAGCAGGGTGTGAGTTCCTTGAGTTAATTATTATTTAAATTACACTAAGAGTTGATAGCAAATGATCTAATATAGAGTTTTAAATGCCTAGTGATGATGGATTCACTGTTGTAGTGTTGATGTATGGTTATCATAGTCAGTTACCATTGGTGACAAAATGCAAACATTCCTTCTCATTTGGATCAACCCCTAATTTCATCTTCCATCAAAATGATCGTACTTTTTATTTATTTACTTAATTATGGAGCCCTTTTATCATATGTCTATTCTCCATATGTCTGCTTAGAATATGTGATGGTGTCACTCAATAATATTTTCACTGACAAGCTTAGGTGGGGTGACACTCATTCTACTCTTTGCCAAGTGTCACCTGTGTAAGACCTGCACTGCTGAGATGTTACACGTGCTTTGAAGGTGGAAATGGAGATTAACCAGCGTGTAGGTTGTATGCAGGGGTCACCTTTCTTCCAGGGATTTGCTGGGTATTTTAGTGACCAAAGACAATAAGGATTGGTTGCTAATTGTGTGAGGTTTTTTACACTGGGCTGTGTTTTGTCATGCGTGTACCAAAATAAAAAAAAGATGTGTAGTATTGGCCTGTCTGCCTTTATTGTTAGACACCAGATTCCTCTGAATCCATTTTACAGCAGTACTTCCATTTACAATGCAACTTAATTTTTCCTAAAATCAGACTCTAGAAGTTTGTAAATTAGGGAAAAGAAAAGAAAGCCTAAGGATTGTTTCTGCATTATTATTTTTTTTTTTTTAATGGAAGAAAGAGGCCTAGACTACAAATGGTGCAGTAACAGAGGTATTAAATGAAAAACCGAACCCATATTCAAATGACCTGGGATTTGTACACAAAAAAGAAAGATGTGGAGGCAAACATGTGAGGCTAGAGATGAGTTTCATAGGTAGAAGCTGTAGATTGTACCCCAGAAGATTCTGGGGGAGCGTTTGATACTGAGGTGCTTGCGAAGCTGACACTGCTTTGTGGACTCTGATCTACCTCTTGCAGCCCTGTAAGATGAACTCCTCCTGACCAGGATTAAGTCCATAGCCAGGCAGGATTCTGATTTTTAGCAGTTTCAAGTACTCATGAGCCTTTCTGAAGTCAGTGGGAAAAATGCTGATACTTTTAAACTTTGCAAGGGAGCAGTTCTGTGCTATATGTTTAAATGTGAACACTTGCCTTGAGGAACATGAAGTTCACAACCAGAAGGCAACTGGACAGTTTATCTTGCCTGTAGACAGCAAATACGGTATTATCAAGTGAGCCAGCTCCTGCTTGTTTCAATGATGCTAAGCTGAGATACTAATTACTTACAGCACACATATAAACAAAAGCTGGCAAAACTTGCCGTCGCTGAACTCTTAGGCCTTGCCTCATTTCCATTGAATGCCTTCTTGCCTGTATCATCATATGGAAATGTTGCCACCTACTGGTCTTTAATTAATTGGCACCTCTTTTCTACCACATTAGCTTAATTTGCATCTTTTGTGGCTGTCAGAAGTCCTTACAGAGTTGATAATTAGTGTAATTAGCTCTTTCTCAACATTGTTCAGTTCTTCCTGAAGCATTGGCTGACCATACTGGACCAGGTTCAAAAATCAAAGCAGCAGCATCATAACCCCACTACATCCACTTAAGAATTGTAGGTGGTAAAGCTGTGGCTTTTACCTGTAAGATTTTTAGGAAATAAGCAATCTCAGCCCCGAGCACGCGGATGTTGTTCACTGCACTGACGTAGGTGCCTTTTGCACCGTCTTTCCAATCGACGGCAATGCAGTTGATGTTTTCTACCTCCAGTAACAGCTGATGTGGGAACACATAAAGCACAGTATTTAAAGGAAATAAAGTAACAAGCAGAGATTCAACTTAAATCAGAATAAACATGAAAGGGTAATATAATAATAGAATTTCTCATTCTTCCCTAAATGGGACTCTTCACTGTAGCTTGTACCACATTGAAACACACATCTTACAAAACAGAATATAACAAGCCATTAATCCCAAAAGTAGAAATTCTGAAAGACTATAATAAAAATATTTTACTTTATAAGCCATTTTTATACCTATTTGAAATAATTTGGGAAAGTGCACAGTAGCTGCTATGTGTACTATATGTCTTTCTTTGAGGGATGTTGGTAGTTTAACTGAATACTATAGGAAGTAAACTTATTTACCAAGTGCCATTAAAAGTGAGAAAGGCCTGGCAAAGTGGAAAGGTTTGGAGCAGAGTTGAAAGTTTCTATTTCAGTAAAGAAAGATAATGCATTGGTCGCTTTGGTACTGGTCACTGTCTTGCAGAGATCAGTGATTCTTCCACTGGAAGAGTCATATAATCAAAGTCTGCAGCTATAGCTCTCTGTGACTAAGGCTTAGTTATGGTTTGAAAAAGAACAAGGAATAAACCCAAAAATTAATCTATGGTAAACAGCTGAAAGTGAATGACAAGGAAAACAGAAGCTTGAAGTGACAGTGCCTTGCATCTTGGATTCTGTCCCCTCCTGTAGGCACCATAAATACAGTTTGTAGTGTGGAGAGGCGGAATTGCTGTTTCTTTTCAACTAAAAAAATGGGGAATTTAATATTCTAGATTAAAAGTTTTCATAGATTTATGAACAAAAATAATTCTGCAGATCTGCAACTTAATATTCAGAGGTAGTCTTTTTCTAGTCTGTCCTTTTCCCTGCAAGTGTGGAAGAAGCAGAAACAAGAGTAGATTTTGCTTATCTATCAGAGCCAAAGCTTTGGCCAAAGCCAAAGACACAATACGCTCTGCTGGTTCTGTGGTAGCTTCCACATTTCTGTGGTAGCTATTCCACATGAAGAGCAGTGACTCGGAGTAGTATTTGTAGACTGAACTGAGCTTTCCAACTCGGGAAGGCTTTTTGACTGAAGGATGGTTCAATTGCTCCTAGTGGGAGAAGGGGTGAATTGGTGTCTAATCCCATATTCTGACACCGCTGTTGAGGCTGGGGACATCCATGTTCAGTTTATTGCTTTGATTTGATCTGTAGGGTTTAGGGATGGAAACTCCCTAGAGAAGCGTAATGTCAGGCATGACCAAGAAACTTTGACTATGCTGCATTTTCTAGAGTGGGAACGTTTTGCCTTCTGTGAAATTTACTTCTTGGTGGGTATCTGCTACTGCCTAATGGATTGAAAGATGGAAGGTGAACATTAGCACCTAAAGGATACTGACAGATTGTAGTTACAACTGCTGATGGAAATCAGAGGATACTTGCTCATACCAAGCACATTTCTACCACCCAGCCTGTTTTTCCAGTGCTGGCAAATCCATGAATGATGAAGGAAGTATTTCTACGTGAGGAAAAATGTGACTTTTGGATGGTTGAGGAGTTTATTGCTGAGATCACCTGTGGGGGGGAAAAAAAGCCATCATGTTTTATCTATTCATACTTTCAAACATTTTAAAAAAAAAAGTCATCTAGGTCATCCCCTCTGTAGGACTACTCTGAATGGACAGTCAGTGATTTTTGGAATGCAGGGACTTTCTCAGTTCCACTCACTGTGGTTCCCAAAGAAGTTGTGCCCATGTGGTTTCTGTTGCTCCTATCTATTTTGATTAATGGAGGAAGAACACCCTTATGCGGAATGTGAAACAACCTGAAAGGGCCACTGTGTCGCTCAATGCCTGTTGGCCTGAGCTGGATGAGTTACTCCAGAGAGCAGCCCACCAGCTCCACATCTCCTGGTTCAACTTGCCCTTTTACTGACCTGACCTTTGGCATCTGCATCTGAGCAACAGCTTCTTTTTATTTATTTATTTATTTCCTGGTTAGGTGGTGTTTCTGTGCCTGTTTTGTGATTAGCTACTCCAGAAAGGCTGAAAGAATTTCATAGTAGAATGGTGTGCAATGGAGGTGAAGGTGATCTTCACACATTGCTGCAAGCTGGTTAGTTAAATTTTTCCTTTTCCTCTGAGAATGCTATCTGACTGTCTGTATGGTTTTCAGACAAATACAGGGTCTGTGATGTGAGCTTGAGGAGTTTGGGCTGTGCCCTAGAACACAGAAACTTTTAAGTTTACTGGCTGGGAAGTGGCACAAGGTGTATTTTGACTTATTTTGTCAACAACAGAAGTGCTGAGTAACCTGCAGCTGAATTTATCTTGTGTGCTCCCATGTCCCTGCTCTGCAGATTGTAAAAGTTTATTACAGGTATAACTTCTCATCCTTAGAGAGCCTGAGTTGGACTCTGTGTGGCAACCAGGATTTCTGTATGCAATGATGTCTGCAAGGGCGGTGATGGCATCATAGTTCATGGAATCCTAATCATTGCTGTACAGCCCAGGGGACACCTGGTTTGGGAACCTGAGAAGAATTTAGCAATTTTATAAGCTTTTGCTGATGTGATGTTGTCCCAGCTCCCAATTTACAGCTTCCTCCACATTGCTCTCGGTATTTCGGGGCATAAGCACCTTGGGTAGTTCTGTCTTTTTTTTCAGGCTGCAGAGAGACAAGTAGGGGTGTAAAATTCCTCAGATTTCGAGGTGAGATGTGGGTTTAGAAGTTGCATAAAATCTGTCTTTTTTTTTTTTTTTTTTTAAAGCCACAATATCTTCCTAGCTAGCTTCTGTGTAAAACAGCAGCATTTGCTCTCCTATCTAAATACTCAGAAGGCTGTTTATTTGAACAAGTCTTGAATTTTCCTCAGAGACCAAAATGCATGCAAAAGGTCTGCCATAACCCATATCCTTGTGCCGGAAAATGCCAGGAAAGCTGTTGTGTCCTACAGTTCATTCACAGCATAGGGGTTTTTGTGCTTTACCAGAAAGTACATTCATTAGCATGCCTTCAAACTGCCTGCTTATTCTGACTTGTTAAAATGTCTACGTCAGTCATCACAGGCAAACAAGCTAACAAACATTTGTAGCTTTAGTCAGTTCTCGATGTTAAAAATAAATGTCACCTGTGAGTTATTTCCTGTTTCTCTGGTGTAGAGGGAGAAGCTGATGTTCATATGTTCAGGAGAGTCAGGCAAACCTGTCAGCAGTCTCCCTGGTACCCCAGACCAGGGTGGGTCATCTGTAAAACAGCCAATCCTGGGGTAGCAAACCTCTTTACCTAGAGTAGAAGAAGCAATTTGTTTATATGTCAGACTCTTTTATGCTTGATAATGTATTTGAGACGACAGCAGTCTGAAGAGCAGAAAACACAGTGTTTCGTTTTATGATTTATTTTGAAACTGAGATTCATTCCTGTTTCCTTAGTGGATAATGCCTGAGGCAGGTAACGCAATGGAAGCTAAGTAATTTGAGGATAAACCAAGTAAAGACCCAGACACCATTTTCTAGTCTTGTAAAGGATTAATTCAATTTCTTTTTAAAAAAGTCTTGTAAGAAGTGCTTGTTAGGACAGGTCCTGCATGCTTCCTGCTCCAAAGCATCGTGTATCTGCTTGTAGGAATGAAGGGTATCTATGCAGTAAACTTGCATTGTGAGTAAAGTGATCGTTTCTTTCAATATAGTAGCTTTTTCTAGATCAAATGGGTGTCTTGCTCACGCGTGCTCAACTTTTGTGTTTTAGCACTGTCTGTTGTGCTTAGCACCCTGTTGCTGAGCCATTCTTTGAACACAGCAGTCATATAAAGGCAGCTTGTGTAGGTGGGACACCTGACTGAATTTCTCTGTCAATTTTCAGCACAGAGTTATGTCTCTTGTATTCTTAATAATACTGTTTAAACAGAGCAGAACCTTTTAGCTTTAGTTCTATGCACGCTAATAGACATTGTCATACAAATCATACCACCACTTCAGTGTAAAGGAAAATACCAGTCATGATCTCTGAAATAGTATTTCATCTCAGTTCACTGTCTAGTGGTAGTTTTTATAGAAATTGTCTCACCTGCTACTGTGCCAAGGAGATAAAGTGCAATAATCCACATTCCAACCACCTAAAGCAAATTGAATATACAGGTTAAGCATTTTAGAGTAATTTGTCCTTTTAAAAAGAGTTTAATAGAAAGAGAAACGCAAAAACCTGCACTGGAAGAGGAATAACCCCATACACTGGTCAGTACACACTGGGGACCCGTCAGCTGGAAAGAAGCTTTGCAGAAAGAGACCTGAGAGTCCTGGTGGATACCAATTGACCATAAGCCAGCAAAATGCCCTTGCAGCAAAGGCAGCCAGTAGCATCCTGTGCTGCATTAGGAAGAGTGCTGCCAGCAGGATGAGGGAGGTGATCCTGTGTCTCCACTCAGTTTTGCTGTTCATTGCATTTCTTGCACAGCCAATACTGCATGCCGGTTGCTGAGGGAGTGAATCAGATCATGAGGTCCTGATTTTTGCCGTCTGTGAGGATATAGGTGGGAGGTGTGGTAGAACAAAGACTCTGATACTTCTAAGTTGATAAAGTCTACGTGTTCAACAGCTTGGACCCCTCACTACAAGAAATACATTGAGGTGTTGGAGCATGTCCAGAGAAGGGCAATAAAGCTGGTGAAGGGTCTAGAGCACAAGTCTTATGAGGAGCAGCTGAGTGACCTGAGATTGTTTGGCTTGGAGAAAAGGAGCTAAGAGGAGACCTTATTGCTCTCTACAACTACCTGAAAGGAGGTTGTAGCGGGGTGCGGATTGGTCTCTCTTCCCAAGTAACAGGTGATAGGACAAGAGGAAATGCCCTCAAACCTCAGGTGAGGTTTGGATTGGGTATTAGGAAAAATTTCTTCACTGAAAGGGTTATCAAGCACTGGAACAGGCTGCTCAGGGAAGTGCTGGAGTCACCATCCCTGGGGGTATTTAAAAGAGGGGTAGAGGTGGTGCTTAGGGACGTGGTTCACTGGTAGACTTGGCAGTGTTAGGTTAACAGTTGGACCTGATGATCTTAAAGGTCCCATTACTTGGCTGTAATGATGTGGTTTCCTAACCAAACCAAATGGCGTAGGTCAGAGTGCAGAGAGTGTGTATCTCAGCACTCTCTGTTCAACTCTGAAGTCCCCTTGTGGTAATAGCTCATTGTTCATGTGGTAGGGCAGAGGAGCAAGGCTGAGTATCTAAACAGTGAGCTGGAGCTGCAAAGTGCAGAGCTGAAGAGGAATCATGATGTTTCCTTGGAAATACAATTCTGTTCCCAAGTCTAATATATCCATTGGTGCAGTTAACAGAGAAGAAAACTAGCTGCTTGAGGAGAGTGGAAAGTGGAGAGGAAGTCTAGCAGTGAGTAACAGTTAGGAGGGAATAGGATTGAGAGTTATTCTAAGCAGCTGGTGACAGACAGGAACAGAGAGATCCTCACTGTTGTCCAAAAGGAGCGCCTCTGTTCAGCTGCATTATCTGTCAAAAAGTACCCATCATCATGATGAGAACCTGATGACAGTGCAGGAAAATCACAGATTATGTGACTCATCAAATGAATTGGCGAACTCGGAGGGATTTGTTTATGTTTAACGGAGAGCTCTCATACTCAGAAGATGTATAGTCCATGTTGGGAACGCTACAGCAGGAAGGATAGTGTAATTTCTTTTCAGACCCAGAATCTGAAAGGCAGCTAATGAGTAACCGTTTTAGAAAATGTGGGAGGTTGTTGCCAAATAAAAGTGATCACTAGTTTCCTATCAGAGGTTCTTCCTTTGAAGGCAGAAAATAGAAATGAACATGTAGCTAGGTAAGTAATGGAAGATGAAAAAAAAATATTTTTTTTTTAATGGAATGCTGATTTTTTTGGTAATTGAGAGACATAATTTGGTTAGGAGACAATTTTTTATTGTGTGGGTTCCCTATATTGGTATACGTTAACTTAATGACAAAAATATTGCAAAGAGGTTAAGAAATTATGCCTTTGTAAAAGAGTTGAGGCAGCATACAATTTGATGGGGGAAAATTCTTTCACTGGGCATTTAAGAAGCTTAGTGCTGAGCAAGAGGAACTGGAATGACTTGTTTGTGAATGTCATCTCAGCCCAGCCAGTATTGCTGGTAGGACGGCTGCTGAGTGCTGAGCTCAGTTGTTATACTCAATGGACAGAGGACACGCACTTCTGAGGCATACACAGTGCTAAATATTTCCAAATTCCTGGTCAGTTCCGGGAAAAAAACTAATAAATAATTACAAATATTCATAGACCGGCAACCTAATGTATAAAAACTACGCTGGAGCAGTAGTTGTCCTTCACAATAGGCCACCAAGTCATCTTGGACACTGTTGCTCAACCTGTGATTCATGGGCCACTAGTGGATGGTTTGTGAGATATGAGAAAGTCTGTGTAATCACTGTCAACAGTGTATTTTTAAGTCCCACACATGTACCTGTACACCTTCCTCGGGCCATGTGTGCAAACACACACACTGTCTGTTCAAGAGAAGCAAGCCCAAATCTCAGTTTTTAATTATCAGCACTTTTAACCTAAAAAACTCATTGCAGTTTTTAATTATTTTTTTAAATTTAAAACAAGATATGTTATTTATCTGCTAAGAGTTTTACTCACCATTCTCTTATCACTCTTTTTATCTCTTTCCCTGGTGAGTAGTAACAGAATACAAAATGGTCACAGTTTTCTTTAATGAAGATTGGGTAGCTTTATGCTGGAAAAAAAAAAATTAATAAAAAAGAGATTAAAAACCTTCAGGCAACTTGGTAAAGTGAAAGAAACTGGAAGAATACAAGAGAATGAAAAAGGCATATATTAGTAACTGGAAATTAATAAATAAAAGTCACACAGGTTTCATGAGGAAGATGTCAATAGCAACATGGACATTTATGGCCAATAGAATTAAGTTGTGAATTAAGAAGGAATGTTTCATGCATGGAAGAATTAAAAGGATGCAATGTTTTTGGTCCATTACTAGATAAAATGGAGCAAAAAGCAATGACGCTGCTGAAGGGAAATGTTTACACTTTTCTTTTTCTCCCTTTACCAAAACCAACTGATGTTCACATCAGAAAAAAAAAGTATTCGTGGTGATACTCTGTTCAGACAATAATTCTGGATTTGCTGTAGAACAGCTGCTGGAATGACATATTTTAAAATCATTGGACTTCGATAACTCATAGCTGAGATCCTTAAAAAAATTAAAATCTATCAAAAAAGTATTGATAATTCTTTTTTAAGTTATTGATTAGTAAGAAAATTCCAGAGACGTGATTTGAAGAAAACTGGTGTGCTAACAGGGGAAAAAAAAAAGGATGAATGACCTGCGGAATTTCAGACCTGTGGAGTTTCAGTACAGTATCAGCCTGAGAAGGCATAATGAAATGCTCCTCAAGATATTCAGTCATGAAAGAAAAACTGTGGAAAAAAATGTTAAAAGATTAAGTTGTGTAATTGAATTTGGTTACTTGACACAACAAACTAACATGACACCCTTGTAAGATCAACATTATACGTCTCATGATATTCAGATTTTAATAAGATCTGCTCTGCTACCTGATATTTTGGTTAAGAAATTAAAATGATACACGTGCGCTATTACAACAGTTAAGTAGATTAAAAATTAAATGCATGGATTAAGTAGATTAAAAATTGAGTAATTGTTGCATCTCAGGCTATAACGGCAACTCCTGGATTTACTGATACATTTCCTGCTACTGTGCACCATCGCATCACATCATGATCAAGCTGTGCTCATGTTCTTAAGCTGTGTTTTTTGACCCTGTGGTTACTCACTGCTCATGATGGATCATTGCTGATAAGGGTTTCAGAGGAATCAGTTCCTGGCATTGCACTCCATGCCAGCTTCCAACATAGGTATTGCTGAGCATGAGCTCATACTGAAAAAATACTGACATCTAGACTAATGGATTAGTAAATAAAAACTACAGGTCATGAATGTTTTTATTGTTTGGGAAAGTAAATGCTGTCACATTGCATGTCATACAGAATGGAGATAAACATCTGAGGAAGCAGTGACTCAAAAGGCCTTTGAAGTCTTGCTAGTGTATTACTAGTGACTTTTGAAGTGCCAAGAAACTTGTTAGTGTTTGTGTCTGTGTAGGCAGCTGGGAGAATAGTATTTTCAATTTTATGTATTATATTCAATATATAGAAGGGGTTATTCTTTAAAGAGGACGGAGGTTTCATTGGTGCTGCATGCACAGTTCAAGAGGGTTATTGAGAAAATGGAGAAAATTCAGAGAGAGTCTTCTTGGACAATCATAAGAATGGAAAAGAGGGAGTGCAGAGCACGGAAGAGAGGACTTTTTAGACTAGGAGTATGAAGGCTCAGAGTGTAAATGGTTGTTCCCCAAAGATATAACCTGAGACCAGAAGAGGAGCAGCGATACTTAAACAAAGCAGCAGTGGTGGAACAAAAACTAGCTATAAACAAATGAAGTCCAGTATGTCATCCTGAAATAGCCATCCAGCTGGAGTCACAGGGCAAAACCCAGCTAGTTTTAAGATGGAGTTTTATCACATTTTAATGTGGCAGTGAGAAGTGGCATGGACGAGGGTGGATGACCTAGGCCTTGTCTTCCACTTCTTCTTGTGTTTCAAAGAGGCCAAATGGGAAGTTAAAGGCTCACCTCAGCAGCCTTTCTTAATATCATTATGTTCAAAGCAAGCAGCGGTAGAGCAGGAACTGCTCCTTCTGCAGTAACAATATGCAGTGCTAGCGCTTTTCGTCTGACAACAGAGTGAACCATGGCATCTTCTGTCCCTTCAGTCTTACGCCATCTTTCTGATTTTCAGGTCTGCTTTTCTCCTTTCAGTACTGAAGTTTAAGTTCTTTACCTTCTTTCAAAGTCTTTTTGATTTTCACCATTTATGGGGGCTTTTCCTGTCTTTTCCATCCAACCATACTTCCAACATTTCCTGCACTGACACTGTCCTTAAACAGAGAATATTTATGTCTGTTCTGTCTTTCCAGAGTTTTATGTTAGCCTTTCATATTTTTGAGTAGTTTGGCTCAGGGCTCAGTTAACAGGGTATAAAGGGAACACGAAGGAGAAGAATCCATCCAGAGTCTAGCATATAAACCTTGTGTATAGAAGTCATAGGTTAAATTTCATGTTCTCTCAGCAAATTCTTGTATGGCTTTGAGCCTGAGGCGTTTAGAGAACACTTGGTAATTGCATACCCAAGTACTGTAATGCTACCCAAAATGGTAAAGAAACTAAGGAAAAAAATATTACAATAGTATCTTTAGACCTCACAAAGGAGATCATGTACATATTTACTGATATGCAAATACCTGAAAGTACATTATAATTTTTTTTTTACTCATTTTATAGAGGTTGTCCATCCCATTCTTCATGTGCACACAAAGAATACCATCTTTTCCAGACACAGTCCTCATTCAATAGCTCAGGTATAGTTATTTGTCCAAGCTATCGAATACTGACAACTGGTGTGCACAGTACTGGACAAAGTGCTGGCGACACGGTGTACCAATTCAGGTACAAGAATCATTGGCATAATTGATAAGACCTAATTTCGTCTCCAGCTCCTCCCCGTAAACAGCCCAGAGTAAGGTCCTGATTCTGGATGAAGGCTCTTTGTCTCTGCTTCAATACAAACAATAATTTGTAAAAGAGCATTTTGGCATTAGCCAGCCTCCTTTCCTGCTGGCTTATCAGCTTTTAGGGACAGTGAAGTTCTCAGGAGGAAACTGGTCTCAATTGTATAGCTCTGAAACCCACAAATTTAACATTAGATAAATCAGTTTCATAGTGGAGCAAAGGTGTCCAGGACCTTTTGTAGACTTCCTTCTCCAAACTACCCAATATGAAGTAGTAACCAAGGCAGGGCAGGGCTCACATATGTTGTCTGGTCTGGGTAATAGAGTTTTCTGAGTATCTACTGACCTCTTAAACTGAATCTGAGACAGTGAACTAGGTTATTAACCTGAAATAATGGCTCAGAATAGTGATGCAAATTTTTTTTCTTGAGGCATTTAATGTGGGAAGTGTTCCAATAAAAGGTTAGTAAGTATGCAAAGTTGTATATATATATATTTGTTCATCATTGGAGGATGCAGTAGATCCTGGTAAGATTTGGGTTTTTAAGGTGTTTAGGTCAATTGCTTAGAAATGGTGAACAATTTAAAGAAATTGTGAGATTATAGTAAAGAAAACCTACTAAACATCAAGTCCTTGTCCTTCCCACTTCAGAACCTTTGCAGTATCTGCTCTGATTTTCTAAATAATAGGGTTCTCACCTTGACCCTACACTTTTATTCATATGTTTAAATTTACAGTGACAATTACGATCATTTAGTCTGGGTACAAGCATCATAAAAAAGAAAACAACACACATGATTCACTTTTGGACAGTGGCTGTGCCAATTTTCTGCCAACTAGGGAGCCTTCATGTGACTTGTAGCCACCATCTGGCCACTTGTCTGTCTTTCAAGCAGGATCTTCACTGTTTCTCTTCACAATTAGACTACTGTTAAATTTAGTCAGCTCTAAGACCAACACTATTTTCCTTTTGCCATTTCTAAAGTGCAGAATAACCCTTGCTGCTGACTTGGTCAAGTTTCTCTGCATATGGTAGTCTACCAAAATACACGTTGTTTGCCACAGCCTTTCGTGTAACAGCTCTGCAATTCTTCCCCACTTCCATCCTCCCTTTGAACTTGCAGTGTCCTGATAGTGCTTGATTTTGTAGCCTAATTTATTCTCATTTTTCATTTCAGCTGTTATTCATGTTATCATGCATTTTCCCTTAAAAAAAAAAAATCCAAATTCCATGTGCAAACACTGTCATTTTGTTTTCCCTTTAAAAACACAGGGATATATTCAGTCTTAAATTACCTTAGCCCCACTGAATCCACCCTGTTTTTGTAGCTGCATTGCCTTATCGCAGCCCAGAAATTCTCATCTCCTGCTGGGATTTCCTGGAATTGAAAAGTTTAAAGCCTTGTAGCTGCTGCCAGGGTCTCCTCAGGATCCCTCTGAGTGCTGCTGTTTGTTTTTTGCCTGTTGACTCAGGCCACACCGTTCAGCCTGTGTCTTCTTTGAAGCAAGAGTCCTTACAGCCCTCCAGTCCCAACCAGCAGTTAGTAAGGACACTTGACCAAAAAGCCCGACCAAGTTTTCAGCCACTTACCACTCTGAACGCAAGAAGGGTTGCTGCTTTGTAAGCTCTGTTCAGCCAGCTCCCTGTCAAATCCTGGTTGCTACCGGCTCTTTTTGTTTGGAATCAGTCCCACGACGGTGGGTGCGGACCTGCCCACACCGTGTCTAATTATAGGCTTCGTGTGGGTGGGTGAGAACCTTTGTAAGAATGATACCCTTATGGCTGGATATAGCAGATGTTGCCTTTTCTTGTCTCTCGTCGTTATCTAAGTCATCAAAATTTTCACCTCTAAAAGTCTGAAGAAAAGCAAGATGAGGCCGTTTTAGCCCTCAGAGGGGATATTGTGCGTACCGTTCATAACAGTCAACGTGAAATGCTTCCCTGAGGTAGCTGGTTATTGTAAGTTCCTGTTACAAACAACGGGCTGAGCCTCCTCTGCAGGGAAGTTCAGAGCAGGAGCTCCATTTTGCTGCTCTGTGTCACCTGTTCAAGTCCCCATCTACCTGTTATCTGACATACGTGCCCTGTCAAGTAAATCCTTGTACATTTTCATATTATCAAGCCTGTTTATATTTCTTATCTAGAATGGGCTAGTTTCTTTTAAAAAGCAGGGAGTAAGAAAACTTGTGTTAAAACTTAGGGACAATATAGGTGCCTGAGCATTTACTAGTTTTTTCTACTGAAGTTACTCAACCTCTGTCTACCCAATACCGTTTTGGCTAATCTATCTCCTCTTGGGCCATGTGGGATTCACATTTGAGGTGTCTCTGGACCAAGCTCTCTCATTGTTTGGCTCATTCTGAATATAACTGGCATTGCTGACAATACTGTGATCAGCTTAGAGCAGAGAAACCACAGCCCTTCAAATTCGTAATTGTATCAGAAGGAGAAGGATAGGATGGTGATAATCGTGTCATTAATCTTCTGCTCTGTAATGGGTTTATGACTTGCCCATCATGCAAGTCCCAGGTTCCCTCTGTCCTCTGGAGGTTGGGTGGATCACAACCACACAACCCACATCTGTGGGTCACAACGATGTCACAACCAGGTCTTTCCGTTCCTAAGCAAGACCTCAAGTCACTCCACTGCTGTCTGCAGGGTGGGTGCTACCATAATCGCCTGTTCAGGCAACTATATGAGAGCAACTGTCATCCTTATACAAGGAGTCACTCAAGGGCCTAGGAGCAGGAAGTAGCTTGGGTTGAATCTACAGTTCATATGAGAAGCCAATTTGTGGTCTTGAGGTACGTGCGTTGCTTCAGAGAAGATATAATTTCAGAAATAACACTAAAACTATGTTTTTCCATATGCTCAGCATATGGAAAAACATATTTTTAGTGTTATTTCTTGAGTGCATTGTAAAAACCAAGTCAAGAGTGTCTGTCGTTCCTTGTAGCACATGGGACCTGCATGAATGTTTGGATCTGGGCCTGGTACTTGTTGGTAAAGTGGTGCAGGCCAGGGTAATGATGATAATCATTAGAAAGAAGTCTCAGAGGAATCTGGAGGAAGCAGTGGCTAGTCAGTGACTGGATCTCATACTTAATTACTGCTTACTCTAAATACACATATGTAGTTTCAGATAAGACAGAACAGATCAAGCTCATAAGAAGTTATCTATAGTCTAGTCTATGTTCATTGACTGGAAGATGGAAATTTGGCAGCAGTTATGGGACCTGTATGTCCTCAGTTGATGTGGCCTCAGAAAAGTGATAAGGAATGTCATATGCCCCATTTGTCAAAGTATTGGCATGTAAGTTAAATGGAAAGCAGCCAGTGAAACTGGTGCCTCTATTAATCATAAAACATCTTCAGAAATTGCTAAACATCCTTGTGTGAAAATCGGACCCCTTTGAAATGATTTTTTTTCTTTTTTAGAGGACCAGGATTCCTGGATATGCTCAAATATCTTGCTGTGCTTCCCATAGCATTAGTTCTTTGCATGAGAGTGTTGAAATGGAGCCACCGAGCTCCCCCAGCAGTACAGGTACAAATTGAAACAGAAGTGCTTGCCTGCAAGAGTGCCTCTGAGAACAAATAGACACAAATAGCTGAAAACTGCATTCAGCAAGAAGTTTACTATCTTCTTTAGTTTGCTTTTTGGTCTGCTCTGTATGTTGTAAGTGGCAACTTGGTCGGAATAAGGGGACCATATACATTTTCAACACAGAGTTTCACTGTCTATGTATTTCAGAGGGAATACCCTGTGGTGCAGATTAAATTAATGTAAACCGGTACGACGAGTCAGAATTAATAGTAAAGGGAATTTCTAGCCCATGTTGTAGGGTTTTGAGGTCTAGCTTCTTTTAGGAATGGTCAATTTATCTGCATCTGGGTTTATGTCTTAAGAGGAACAGTAGGTTTTTATGGGCAGTAAGAAAAGACTGGCTTTTGCAGTTGCATGTGACAATATGAAAGTGAACACACCCAGTTGGTTTTATAAATGTCAGTTTAAGAATTGTCAAGGACATAAATGCATTCTGATAGTAGCGGCCTTCACATAGGTAAGAAAAAGAAGATCAAAACACTCATTGACAATCATGTCCTCTAAAGGAATCTCAGCAACTGTGTTTCAAGTGCAGCGATATATAAATTACCAAGGCTTTCAAAGAAAGATAATTGAATAAAATTGCAAAAGCAACATTTTTCTCTCTCATTTCAATTTTAAATTGAAGGTGGTTAATGAATTTCCTAGCTTGGATGGAGGTCATCTGAAAGTAGCTTTGTGTATTCTATTCCCCAGAGAATTGCTAATTTGTATAGACAAAGACCACTCACCTTCTTTGAGAATCTCTACTTTTCAGTCTCTGAGTGGCAGAGCCGTGAATAAAAGACTTTCTTGATATTTCTATTGTCTAACTCCAATGTGTTCATTCTGGTCAAGTGAACAAATATTATATTGAATAGAGACGCAACCAATTTGCCTTAGTGTATCCTTCCTAGTATTGCACAACAGCAACAAAGGGAATATTTTCGAAATGATAAATATTTATGACCTTCCATAATACATGCTGTCTGCTAATTATATCAGTCAAAGCAAGCAAAGATAACGTTAACTTCTGGATTTGTGAGCTGGAGACTTATGGAGCATAGTATCATTTAAAGATAATAACACTAGGGGAGAATTTTAGAGCCGATGATGACAGTAACTGAAGACAGAGTTGGTAGGGACAGCTGGGCTTTCTTTAAAAGTAACAGGCAGAATTAAAGGGAAAAGGGTGAAGTCCATTATTCTGAATGCTCAGTCTCCTATTAATACTAGAATATTACACTTATTTGAAAGAAACAGGTGAAACAAAAGGGAATAACTGTAGATTTGAGAGGCAAATGCAAATCTTCTTGAATGTTTAAATCAATAAAAAAATGGCTGTGACCATCCTGGGTACAGACCAGTGTCTCAGAATGAAATTAGCCATGTAGGGCTCTGGACATCTCCTGTGTTCAGTCCCAAGCTTTTCTTGTGTCCAAAAAAAATAAACAAAAAGGAAAAATTAGGGGATGAAAAGGGGATGGACACCAATGCCAGCCTGTATTTTCACATGTTGCTTACGCTTCCGGTGTTGCAAGACACTTGCCCCATCCAACCTTGCGGCAGCTGGGAGGAGAGCTGTGTTTTTCTGCAGCACAGCAGCGTAGGCGTGCTCTGTTTGTGCGAGGGTTGGTGATGATGCATGTTCTTTCCGGAAGTTTTTAGATCTTTGATAGTGAAAGATAAAGAACAGATTCTTGGCTCTGATTTATCTTGGAAATGCGCCATGAAAATAGATTTGGGCACGTGATCAGCTTCTGCTTCCTCATTATTGGAAACTGAATAGCTTAAAGCAGCTTGGAGACTATTTGAAAGTACGAAGTTAGTAGAAAAGCAGAACAGAGCCACAAGTTTTGTAGACAGTCCTTGTAGATCTATTTGCTGATAGGTCAGCGACCAATTGTGGCAACTCCTCCCAGTGCAACTCCAACCCCAGTCAGCTTTGGCTTTGGAAGAGTAACTCAAACAAATGTTGGGAATGCACAAAGATTTTCATTTTTGCTTCTGTCCCAGGAGCCTGCGAAATGTAACTGTTAGAGCCAGGGGTTACACAGAATACCCTGACTGCATTAAAGTCTCTGCAGAATCACTTTCCAAAGGATTTCTTTTACCTTCCATATAATAAACATACATTTGGGGACTGGAGCTTGCTGTAGAAAAAGAATCACTAATTTGCACTAAAGGAAGAAAGTGTGGAAACTGTAGGTAAATAATTTTGCTATCAAAATATCTAGGAGGGAAATGCAAGAGAAGGGACTGAGATGATGGCCCTGCAAGAATGCTAACTGGGAAAATAGACTTTCTCCCAGGTGATGTGATCTTAGAGGAGGGTTGGTAACTGGTATGACACAACTATGGGCTGAAAAAAATTAAAACCAGATCTCAGATCTACAAAAAGTACCTTCAGGATGTGTGTTCTCAGGCATCGAGCCACTGTAATCATTCACTCACTTCTGGTATGCCAAAGGTAAAGACTCTAACCTAAATTAAATGTAAAGGGAGAAGTCAGGAAAACATACCAAAATGCAAACAAAGAACTAGCTTTTCTTGGGGAAATGGAAGCCTGAACAGAAAAACAGAAACTGATAAGAAATCATGTGGGAACATGCGAAATGCAGATTGTCTAGAGAAGAAAAAAGGCCTGACATATTTTTAGCTGGAGAAAATTATGGAGTTTCCCATGGTGTTTCTGTAAGGAAAGATGCTGGCAAGTGATGGCACTATAAAATGATATAATCATAAAAGAGATAGTCTTAAAGGCAGAATGAAGGCACTGGGGAGGCTTTCTGTACAAAAGCCTGGTTGAGCCTCATCTCTAACAAAGATGAAAGACCAAAAGGACTTGGTAGGCTTATTCCTGAAAATTTGTGGTTTGTTTACAAGGATTTTATCAATATGTTTTAGGATATTAGAGTAGCGTGAAAAAATCTGAAAAGTCACAGAAATAAAATAGATAGGATCAAAAATGGGAAGAGAGATGACTACATAAACTGAACGTTGCGGTCTCCACCTATAAGTTCTGTTTAATTAATTTTAATTATTCTTATGTTTTTGGTCTGGGCTCACAAATATTTATGAGGGACATTTAGATAGGCTGTGCTTTTTGGAAAGAAGAGTCTGCTGTGCTATGCAATAGAGTGTTTTATTCCTGGTAATGGCGAACTATGACAAAAATGGTCCTTGTTTTCTCATTAGCATACCTGCATATATCACTTTATGACAAGCATGCATTTTCTTCTAAAATTATTTTTCTGATGCTACATAAAAGTAAATACAGATGGTGTAAGTGGAGCAAAAAGTTATTACTCTGGATTACTTATTGCTGTTCACTTCTTCTATAAAAGATTTAAGAGGTTTGTTTGTATGTGTGTTTGTTTTATCTTACGCCATTGACAAAAGAGTGTCATGAGAGAGCAAAGGGACTGAAGCTGAATGTTTTATAATGGCTTTGTTAGTAATGTGTTTTGGCATAGTTTTTGTAGTGAACAAATGCTTAAGGACTATTAAATGAAATTTGTATTGTAATTCTGAAGCACTCGTATTGTTGCAGAATATTTAAATAACATAAACTGAATGCAAATCATAATACATCCTTAAAAACTCTAGACAAATGAAGCACACTTGATTAAAAAAAAAGCCACCTTTCAACATGACAGCCAAACATATCAAATGGTGCATCTCACTTGACATTTTAAAGATGCAATTTAAATTGTTTTAAGAAGTTGGCTTACCTTGTTGTGAATATATGAAAGAATTGCCTGTTCCAGTCTTTATCAAAGCCAGATTGTCTTGTGAAATATCAAACCCTTGCACTTTTTGGACTGGTTCCATTAATGTGAAGTGATAGTATCCAAAGGTTTCATACAAGTAACAATTTTAATTTTTAAACACAGAAAGAAACAGGAGGAAGCCTATTTGCTACCAGCAACAAGATTTTTTTTCACTTTTAGATTGTAAAAATAAATCTCTTGCTCTATTGATAGATGTACTAGCAAAGAAGTGCAGTGTTGATGTTTATGATACCAAAGAATGAAAATTAACTCAAGAAACAATACATGACAAAAATGCAAAACAAGACAACACAAGGGGAAGGAATCAATGCACTATTTTATTTTTAGCTGAACAGATTGGGTGAGAAAATGTATATTTTTAAGTAGTCTAATCAGCTGGACCACATATATAGTAGAAGTCATAACCCCGTATGAACTGTCATATTTTGTCAGAACGCTGTTGAAATCAATAGCTTGAAATTAAACAAAATGAAAGCTTGTATTTTTGAAAGTAAGACTGATTTATTTTTCATAAAAACTTCAAATCCATTTTTAGAATTTCAGAAGTGGCACAGCCAAGTTCGGAGGTAGGAGAGGATGGGCTTTGCAGAAGTCTTGAGTTCAGGAGGACTTTGCTTCCTTCCTGTGAGAAGGGATGGCCTGCATTGCACTGCACACACTGTGGTCTCGTGTCATTAAATCCAATGACCCAAACCAGCCCCTGGCCCTGCTGCATGCTTTTTTGTGACCCTGAGGAAAATATTCACATCTCTTTTGCTTCAGTTCCTGACTTTTAGAAAGGGAAAATAAGTATTCCTTTTCCTCTCCTTGAGTCTCCTTTATTTGTATAACTCTGGGGCAGAGAGCCATGCCTGATTTATGAAGGATATTAGATGGTGTAATTACTAGCTGCAGATATTTCCCAACTGCGTAGAAGTACCTGGGGGGGGGATTGTTTGGTTCTTCTCCAGAGGAGCACAGAGAGGAAAGTCCCTACTTGCACAAGAAGGGGGTCTTGCCTAAGGAGTTTCCCTAAGGGGCAGAGGATGTCATGGTTTCTGGGTACTACTCTGCATGGGTGGAGATGGCAAGGGTACAGGACCAGTGACTCTGAGAAGGTAGATATCTGATTTGTCAACTTGGCTGCAAACCTTCTAAGCGAGCTCCTCTGGCAAACTTCACAGGAGGTGACTGGATTCTGACATCTCAAAATTATTGCTGTGTAATTTGAAACACACCTGTTCATCACTCACGTTCAGCCTTGTGTAACCCATCTCATTGACACCTTCTGGGAAACCTCACTGGAAGTATTCTGGAATAGCCAGTTGTTAGGAGGGACAGATCAGCATTGCCCAACATGATTCACACACAGAATTTCTGCACCCAAATGATAAACCTCACATTAGATTTAAAAATTAGCTGTATGTCTTAAGACCACAGTGGGTAATTAAAAGTCAAAAGAATTTTTGTGGGTAGCTTGTATTGAAGCAGAAACAGTCTTAGCTTATTTTGCCTGATGCTGATAACTCTTAGTAGTCTGGTTTTGTTAACCAGCATATCCAAAATGGTGCCAAATAATGGGGGGGTGTGTGTGTGCAATGCTGTATAGTAATGCAAATAATGCAGCTCACGTCCAACTTCAGCCGCTTCAGAAAGGCAAGTTAGAGGTGGAAAATTTGGCTTTGCCGGTAAAGAGAAAATAGTTACTTTGAAAGCTACCAGAAAATTGAAGATCCTCAATAGTGCAGCATAGTCTTGATGAAGAAGATGCCTGTTTCAGGCATAAACAAAGAGTCCCAGCTCACCCAGTGTTCAGCAGAGCACATCAATGAGCGTCTTGACTAGAGCACATCAATGAATTATTCTTCCCCAGGAAAAAGTCAGCAATCCAATGTTTTGCTGTACATTAAGCTGTTCTACTTGACACATGGTGAACTTTTGATGGTAGAGTTTCTCAAGGTCTACTGTACGTCTCGGTGTGCAGTCCCAGCTCCTAGGCTTTCTTTTTGATGTGCTGCTAAAATGTTGTTTAAATGTGGTCTTCAGGAAGCAAGGACACGTCAGGCAACACCATTCAAACTCTGATTGTTTTTATATTTAAAATTATTCATCAGACTCCTGACACATAAGCAATCAGATGCTTCTGAAAGCATGGAAGCATCCTTTTGCTGAACAAGTAAGAAGTTGCTACTAAAGAATTTGGTCATCTGTGCTCCTCTCTTGTTTACTACCCTCCCCATCCCCTTTTTTTTTTTATTTTCTCCTTTTTCTGTTTTTAACTCTTCCTTATTTTTTCTTTTTTTTTTTCTTTTTCTTCCTTCTTTTTCCTTTTTTTTATTTTTTTCTTTTTGCATGGTCCTTCTAAGATAACTAAGTGCATTTTGAGGGTGAATTGACTAAGGCTTCTTTTTCCTATTTTATTATTTTCACCTTGACTTTGAAATATAATCACACTGCAGGTGTGTGTTACTAGTGAAATACATGTTAGCAGTCATTGTAACTGGAACTCAGAAGTGTAACTCCCCTGTGTGGATAAAAACCGGCAATGTTAATTTGGAAACAGAGCTTTCATAGTGGACTGGGCAAGTTTTTCATAATCTGTTGAAAGAGCCTTGTGAATATTTTCCCACTGACTGAGGAAGTGTATGGTCTTCCAGACGGTGAGGGTTGCCACAGTGGACAACCACGGCATTCCTTGCCGAGCCTCAGCAAAGTGTCAGGGCTTGCCATGTGCTCGGTCGCACGGTTCCACAGCCACAGAACACAGACCTGGAGAGGGAGGGAGAGTTTAAGGAAACATATTTCAGCACAATGGGACATCCTTTTAGCAGCAGACCAAGATAAGAAATGTAAATCCTATTTTTATTTCATGTTAGGCCAAAGCATGAGTTCTCCTAGACTTAGAAAATAAAGTGTGTGTTATGAAATGATTTTTTTAAAGAATTACTAGTTAGTGACTAATTATTAAATTTTTAGACATATTTGCCTTTATGCTCAGACTCTGTTAGTGTCTTAATTTGGACTGGGACTGTGCTTTTGAAGGGAATCTTTAATCTCTCACTCCATTTTCCCCGCTTACCACACTTTGGTTTACATGACAGTGTGGTGTCGGGACACATCAGCTGGGTTCATTTTGGTTCAAACTACCAGGAGAGGTGTGCTCCAGAAGTGTACTTAGTGTACTGCAGATGCCTGTGGGCACCTGGCCATATGGCATCAGGTTGGGATTGGCATGAAGTACTCTGTCGAGGCAAGCATACTGCTGCACTGTGCAGAGCTGTTTCTGATGTGCTGCAATTTAGAGGAAAAACTTGTACCTGTCTCACAAGTGCAGGGCTACACCACCCCAAAATTTCAGGTTGGATACCTCTCTTCTTTGAGGAAGTCTGGCCACAGGGTTTTGGGTACTGGCTCTTGTTTTAGGTACTTAAACCCACTTGCTTTAAGGGGCATAGAATCATCTAGGTTGGAAGGGACCTTTAAGGTCATTGTGTCCAACCATTAACCTAACACTGCCAAGTCCACCACTAAACCATATCCCTGGGCTCTATACCTACATGTTGTTGTGGCTCGAGTGCAGGAACCAGCACTTGGCATTGTTGAACCTCATTCCGTTGGCCTGTCAATACCATGCAAAGGTGTTTTGGGTATTTTTTTTCCCTTCTTCTGTTTTTTTGTTTGTTTTGTTTGTTGTTCCTCCCTCCCTCCCCCACCCCGGCCCCACGGAATGAAACACCATTAGATTATGTACTCACACATTTCCATTTTCACCAGATATTATTCTGACTTCTTCAGCTCCCATGCAGCCATCTACATGACCTAGATGGTTTTTCCAGAGAAACTCAACTTTTGAAATGTTCCCAGAAATTTCTGTATCGATATAGTTCAAGTATGTGTTGCCTGGTTTGAAAGTGCCCCTGTCAAAAGAAAAGCACAGAAGTGATGCTTTGTGTTCTTTACAAATGAGAGGGGGAAGGGGGGAAAGGGGAAAGCTACAGGCAGAAAGAGTGCTATCATTTTTCCATTTTTTCAGCAGTATGTTAAACTTACTTGTCAATTGTATATTTTCTGCTGATCCCGTTAGTTCCAGTCAAGCCTATATCTATATTTCCCTTCATGGTTTCTGTTGCAGATACTCTGACGCGTATCTCTTTTCGCCAGCCTTTGAAAGCAAAATGAAATAGATTATGGTTGCCAGGAGATTTCTTTCCTAATGGTAAAACTTCTCATATGTTTCAGTGTCTTCCAGGGAGAGGAAAGGATTGCACGAATGTGCTTGGAAGCAAATAAAATGTTACTTTTTATTAAGGCAAATGTCAGTTCCGTGTGATTCTGGTAGTACTAATTTCCATTATGGTGGTCATAATTGGAAATCAAATCTTTGCCGACCCACTGACTATGCTGAGTATTTAATCTGCCATGGCCAATATTGTACCTTGCTCTTCCATTTGGCCTTGCTTTTAATTTTTTAATTTCTTAAAATTTGAGATTTTCTTAAAAATCTCAAGCAATTTGTGGGGTCTCATGGGTAGGATGTCAGCTCTCAACTATGAAGTGAGTTCCACTGAACTGCTGTGGCGTTAACGATATATTAAAAAAAAAGTCAGCTTTCCCAGGATAATCCTGATGTTCAGAGTGTTCAGGGTTTTTCTTATACCTGTGCGCAGCCCAACAGTGGTCAGAAGCTCTTCTCAGCCCACATGTATTTCGAAGGCAGAAGGAGGGCCTCAGATGCAATAGCACATACTGATTTCAAGACACCAGATTTGGGAAGTTTTTGTACTGGGTTTAATTCTGGCTGTTTAAAGGAGAATCTCTTCACCTACTTCATAAAGTTATATTTCATTTCAGACTATAGTTTTTATAAACTCCACAGTTTGTAAATGTTGAAATTAATGTATTCATTCAGATTTGAGAAATGGCTAGTTTCTCTACACTCAAATACTCTATATTCATTTCTTTACCTTTTGCTCTTACGGAGATGTGACATAAGATTATTTTTTTGTTGTTGTTCTTAATTTTGCTTTCATATTTTATTGCCTAGTGAATAAGGATCTCAAAGACCCTCTTTCAGTTATTGCCTTTGCAATTCACCACCTGTGATGGATTACAATTTATTTATGAATTTTCATATTTCCCGGTTCTTTGGCTGCTTCTACATTAATCACAATTAAAACTATCATTCATATTACTCCCTGCCATTTTGGCTTGATGAGTTTTGCAAAAATACCCCAAAATGATCTGCTTTCATAAATTTTTGTCAATAAAACCAATGTAACATTGATTTGAAATTTTGCACTTTCAGCGTAACATTCCTCCCACCTTCAGCTTTATAGAATTTTTAGAAGCCGTCACTTAATTAACAAAATCTTAATAGGGCTTCTAGCTCAGAGGTCAGCATCAGTTGATCTGTTTTTATAATTATCTCAGCCTTTCTCAGACACTGCTGGTACTGCATGTTCCCAACACACCTGAAACTCTAGCTTTTGTACTGAGTGATGTTCATGAACTCCAGCAGCTCCCTGTAGAAGCGTAAGATATTTGTTCACACATAATTCATTGCCACTTTAGAATTCACCACCCAAAATGAGCACTTACGAGCATATGGAGTGGAGGGTCCTGTGTTTAAATAAACCCTTTGCTCTTCTTTTTCAGTTTTATGTAAAAACTTATCAGCATAGTGACCCATCAGTGGACATCCTTCCTTTGGACATGGGAAGCAGTCTCCCTGGAGGAAAATTACAATGTGTGTTACAAGACATTATCTGTTTTATTCCCACTTCTTAAACTTCAAGAAATTAGGGTATTTCAGCATTTTCCCAGCATTTTTGAAAGGTATTTCCTTCAGATCGTATCTTCAGTATTTATCAGTGTGGTGAAAAAAGGAGTTGGCATTGTCAGTCAGCTTATTTCATCTGGTTGAAAATCAGAGAGAAACAGGTTGAAAATTTGACCCAATTGCTTATGCTTTTGCAGAGACTGCAAGTAAATACCTTAATGCATGTTGCGCCTTACTACCTGATCTGTAAAATACAGGTAATATATTCATCTTTTGTAGGGTCCATTGAAAGGTTGTCTCCTATTTATTATAGGGTTGGTAACTATATTTGCGAGCAGATCTGGCTGGATATCTCACTCGTATGGTAAAGCTATTTAAGCTTAGGAATACTGAGGCTTGGGGTCTCACTTTGGGATGTGTTCTGTCTGCATTTTAGAGTTTACTCCCTTGCAGTAACCTTAATGAAATTAATCTACCTGCATAGATCAAACATTCAGATCAAGACCTTGATGTCCATGAAAAAAAAAAAAAGAAAAAAAGAAACCCGTATATATTTTCAGTGAAAGTGTTTTAATTGCAATTGGAAAAAACAGCATTGTTATATTTCAGTAGTTCATTGGGAGGTTCTGAAGGAGCTGGTATTTTTGGATCTTTGGCTGTTTGGGCATTAGATGAATAAAAGGCTAAATGATCATTACCAATTTTTGGTAATGGGTTTTGGGTATTGTCTGGATGAGGGCAGTCAGTGGGTCTGCATAGCTGCCCTCCTGTATCCCATGATCTAGAACGTAGAAGTTTTCCCAGAAATTATTAAGAGAAGAAGGGCAGGGCTGTAACCCCTCAGAAAAATACATACCTGGTACTTACCAATACAAAATCTTGGTATGTTTCACACTGATACCCAACAAATCCATCGGGGGTGATAATGCTCTCAGCATAATATCGGAGACTTCTTTTATGTCCACATCCAAAACCTCTGTATGCTGAGGAAAAGCCCAGGTAAAAAAAGATTAAATCTATATGTTAATATAAAGCCCGTGCCACACAACACTTGTGGGTCTTTTTTCCTTGAAAGCATTTGCACATACAAATTTAATTTAATCTGAAGTATCAGATTAAAAAGAAGTAATAATTAGGTGACGTTTAAAGTGTGACTTATTTGTTTTATAGTAAAATGTGTACTTATGGCTACATATATTTTTTGATGGGGAAGATCTGTTTGTTGCTGTGCTCATGCCAAAATTCACAGAGGTGGAAATACACCAAGGTGGAGGTCATGCAGCCCCCTGTCCAACCATGGGTACTTAACTGCTTTTACTTCAGCATGAGAATAGAGGAGGATTTAGGAGAATTTCCTTTTGATATTTCAAAGACTGGAATAATTCATAGCTACAGAGTTTGTAAAGCATATAGTAGTTACTATGAAGTAATTTTCATTTGCTTACCATTATCACAACATGGTATTTTGTAAAACCACAGTTTCCACTGATTTCTAGAATTAAAGGTAATTGTAGTAATTATTTTAACTTCAGTGGCTTTCAATGTTTTTAAGCTCTAGAAAATCTGCGGTCATTTGACAGTGGTGATTCTGTGAAATGCTCTGAAAAGCAAGATGTTTGGCAGTGTGTCCTTGATTTTGTCAGAATTATTTGAAACAAGTACATTTTCCCATCAGAATGAAATTTATAAGCAGGCAGTGCAGGAAAGAAGAAAGTGCAATTTGTGTTATATTTACAGGTCCCTTGTAATAAGTATTGTCTTCATTGGCTCTGAAATCTCTCCTTTATCAAAGCACAATATACCAAAGTTAGGTTGTATAAAAATAGGCTCTACTCTGCTTCAGCATGTGTGGGGGCCCACCTAATCACAGGGTGAAGTCGTGGAGGCACTAAGCAATTACAAATTGGCACAGTTTATAGTGAAATCCGAATTTCACCTACTGTCAATGTCTGTGTATCTTAAAGACAGGCCAGTTGGTATTGACCAGTTGACACACATTGTTCTTTACATGAGGAAAGAAAAATCACACAAAAACCCCTCTGAAATTTGTTTTTGTCCTTTTTTTCTGAAATAATCTGCATCATCAAGGCGTTCTTATTATCTTTTCCTTATTGTTTCTTCTTTAAAACTAATTCAGGACGGTCTGTGCTTTTAACTATAAAAACTTCAGCTCTTACTGTTGGATTATTTTGTGCTAGTGTGAAATTCACTTAACATCTATACAGTGGGAACATAATACTCCTACTGCATCAAACGCTGTAGAAAGAAGTTACTAAATAGCATTTCTAAAGCCAGTAATGCATAAAAGCACTATAGAAATGTAAATATTATCAAACAGAAGACATATGCACAAAGTAAGGTTTAACCAAGAGGCAGGAGCTAAAGTCGTCTCTAATTTTAGGAGCTGCATGAACAACCAACTCCATCCACTCGTGTTCAGTTGAACTGAGCTTCACCCTCACCACAAAACATTGCAAACAGACTTCTGATATATCTGTGGAAAATTTTTTTTTTTTTTTCCTGGAAAGGGAGACATTCTTATGCAATCCAATTGGAAATTGTTTTGGTTCCCAGTGACTTTGTGCACAGCCAACTTTCAGTCCTCTTTGTTACAAAGTTCTCCAACCAGGTCTAAGACTGAACATTTTTGAAAGCCAATTACTTAAGAAGCAGCAGGGATTTCAAAACATTTAGCTGTGAATAACAGATATTCTTATTTTTGTAGGTTAGGACCAGAAGGAAGGATTTTGGGGATCTATTGTGCTGGATCCCAGGGTAATTCTGATTAACTGCCCAGCTTTCTTTGAAGAACATGGACTATCAATGCAGCAGTCATTTTATCATCTTCTCTATTTTTAACCTTGTGCTGTTCCCTTTGAAGACACTAAAACTGTTAATGGTGTGGATGAGTATGTCTAACCCCAGTAACATTGGAACTAATGTCTTCCTAGGGAGAAGGGAAGCTCAGATTCTAAAATACTCATTTTTGGATTATCCTTGAATTAAACTTTACTGGTCCTTCATATGTGGAATTCCCACTGAGGTTAGTCGGTCAGCACAGTGGCAGGCTCTTGTAACAGGTTGTGATGAACAACTCTGCATGCTTTAACTGAAGTTTCCATCTGGAATTTGCCTTGGTTAGCGTGTAAGAAAATTGGAGGGTATTTCACAGGCAGTTTTAAATCTTCCATTTTGAGCATTCTCTCCCTACTCCAAATTTTAGCTATATAAATAATATATACATTCAAAATGCCTGGCCTTTATTTCTAACTGTAGCTTATAATAAGGTATTACTTCTTAAAAATATATTTACCTCTCATAAGGTCATTGATATTCCGAGTTGCAGGAGGTACCCGAAGTTGCTTGCACCCTGGCATCTTCTTCCCACCATTTGGGTAAAAATCCAGGTGGCCACATGTCTGAAGAATCCCTGGAGCTGAAATACAGAATAAATTGAGGTTGATCGCTCTCAGGTACGCTGTGGCCAAAGTCAGCCTTTGGGCAAAAAACTTACCAAAGTCAAAGAACAGATGACCAGCATGAGTATGAATTATATCAACAAATTTTGCATCTGAAGGATCCAGCCTAACCATGGTGGGAGTATACTGAAAAAGGGGCCCAGCTGGATCCAAACCTAAATAAATGGAGATATGTCTGATTGAGTAAACAGTACTATATGTGTGTCATCACATACAGTCTGTGTGCACTGTATGTCACTACATTTTGACCTTTATTCCACGTATAAAAGTCCGTTTTGTGGTCCCTGGCAGCCAGCAAAACAAGCAGGATTTTAATGGAACGGTGACTAGAGGCATTGCAGTGCAGAAAAAGGCTGATGGGTGCTTGGCTTACTTTTGAGGAACAATGTTATAAGAAGAGGTTTGGTGGTTTTTTACTTGTTAGTGAAAGACATGAAATCTTGATGTGTTATTCTGAGCATGTAGGCTTGTCTGAGAATTTTTATTTGGTCAAAAATCTAATACCAGTTTCCCTGACTTGCTTATGTGACTGCTCACTATGTATGTAGCTTAGTCAAAGCAATGTCTGTGCATAGAAAAGAACTGACTGGAGGAGAAAGGCAAGCAGAAAACAGTGAGTTCTTAAAAATCATGATGTGTGAGCGTGTTGTGTGCTGCATTTCTCTGTGTAGCTATGAGACTAATAGCTTGCTTCCTTTTCAGGGTGTCCATGGCTATTTACTGTCTCATCCTGACATACTAGATCTAGGGCTTTTAGTTTTTCGTTTCAGATCTTCAATCTTTTGAACTGCTGCAAAGTCATGTTTAGAGTGGGCTTCTAAAACCAAATATGACAATGAGTTGCTAATGTTTTACAAGTCTGTTATTCCACATTAATACAGCTTTTTTGTTCCCGTTCTTCTATATCATTAAAAATCATAACCGACTGCTCCCTGGGACTGGTGACCTGTGAAAAGAGACCTCTATTTAGCTACAGCTGGGACAGTTAAGCCTTTCTGACCTGTTGCAGTTGAGCTCAGGGCTGTGACGTGTGAAATGCATGGCATGTGATAGGACATGGCTTCATTTATGTGCCGTCATATTAGCTGTCTGCTGTTAATTGTGACAAACCAGCACATTGCGGTCTGTGCTGTGTGTTTATAAAGCATCAGTGATTCTTCAGTCCTCTTAAGTCGCATGAAAATATAAAGTGTCATCAGTTGAAATAGCCTCGGTACCTGTTATTCTTCCAATGCCAGGTTTCCTCCTCCCTGCCTCCCCTGCAGCGTGTGCTCCAAGGCTGTGGCCAATGAAATGAATGTTGGCAGGAGAGTAGCCATAATCTTTCTGTGAAGATGTATGGAAAGGTGAGAACAAGCGTGTCAAGCCAGGGATACAAGCCTGTGGCACTGCACCACGGCCCCGTGCTGTGCCAGGACATGGCCAGACCAGTGGGTGATGGAGGGGAGTGTCTTGGGTGGGAATTTACTGTTGAGGGTGGTGGGGTCTGTACCAAAAGAGAAGCAGTTCCTAACTCATCCCATCCCCTCATGTATCATGCCTCTAGAAGGGAGTAACTTCTGTTAGGAATTGACCTTTATGATAGAAAAGCAGGAAAAGGGAATTTCTACACACAGTTCCCCTACGTTTGCACTTGTTGCTTATCCAAAAGAGGAAGGAACCTGCGACTCACCCCTGAACCTGTCTGTCTGGTCAGGATAGTGGTCTGTGGTGGAGGAGTTTTCAGGGCAGCATACCCTCTCTGTGAATCCAGTGGCTCTCCTGCTATGGAGATGCTCCACCCCCCAGGTCCTGCAGGATGGGAAGGACCATNGACTCACCCCTGAACCTGTCTGTCTGGTCAGGATAGTGGTCTGTGGTGGAGGAGTTTTCAGGGCAGCATACCCTCTCTGTGAATCCAGTGGCTCTCCTGCTATGGAGATGCTCCACCCCCCAGGTCCTGCAGGATGGGAAGGACCATGCCAGGAGCGCTGCTGGTGTGCCAGGCTCAGCTGAGCCTCTGCATGGGAAGCCTGCGAGTGGTGGCTGCAGGAGAGTTGCTTCTCTGTGCTGCCATCCAGTTCTCACAGGAGCAGCGTTTGTGACTCTCAGAGGGATGTTTTAACCACATTGGCCCTCTGCTACTACTCTGCACCCTTTTGATTTTTCTAGACAGCCTCTAATCTGATGGTTTATCCAGTAAAAAGCCCTTCATGAGCAAAACTTTCAGAAACTATGGTCTGTAGGGCTCTAGGGACGTGCTTATGTCGTCTGACACTAAAGTATTTCCATTTGTGCAGGATTAGAGACTTTTTATGACATTTCCAGCTGTGTTATTGAGTACTTCTGTACCTCCTAAAGGTGCCACCCTGAACACGGCCTTTGCCATGGTTATGGGCCAGTGTTCACGTTCCATGGATACTTTTACCTCAAGAAGGTTCACCAGATACACCAGCTCAGCCCCCACAATGCGGACGTTGTTAACGGCGTCGGTGTACAAACCACTAGAGCCACCTCTCCAGTCAATCAAAATACAGTTCACGTCTTCAGTGTGAAACATGAGCTGGTGGAAAACATGACAACAGGAGAACAGAAGGAAATGGGCATTAAATACAGTAGTAGCAGGGAATATACAAACAATCTTTTGTTTTCCTGTAGCTGCTTACTCATTTGTCTCTTTATGTGACTGGTAAAGACACATCTTTAGTATATTAATTCCTACTGAAGAATCAACACAAGGAGGCAGAGTGACACACAGAACACTGGTTAGGTTGCATTTTCCATTCCAGACGCCTTGATTTGCTTTAGGGTATCAACTTATCTTAATGACAGAATGCTAGTTAGAAAAAAGAGGATAGTATGACCTCTTTTTTATCTTATCTTATCTTATCTTATCTTATCTTATCTTATCTTATCTTATCTTATCTTATCTTATCCTTCATTCTTCAAAATTTATATGTTGGACCATCTAAAAGGATTCGCAAATTCGTGTGCATGTGCTTGAAGTGTCCAGCCCCAAAGTTCATATACTTTAATCAAAATATCCTATTTATATACTTCTGGCAATGGAACATTCTGATTTTTCATTCTGAAACGATTTCATTTTTGAAATGTGCCTAAATAAAATGAAACCGATCTGTTGAACAAAATATTTTGTTTTCCTTAGATCAAACGTCTCACTCAAACTGAAATGTTTTTTTCAACATTTTGCTGAGGTGAGAAAAGTGACTTTCCCCCCCCCCTTTATTATTGGCAAGGAATTGAAAAATCAATTAATGATAGCTTTCCCTGTGGAGGTGAATGCAGCAAAAGGGCATTTAGCAGAAGGCTGAAGTGCACTACACTCATAACTAGGAACAAGAGGGTGGTCGTGTCGAACTGAGCTTCATTCTCAGGGTTTTTTCCCCTCATTTATTCCCCGAATCAACAGGAGACCAGAGGTGTATATTTTATGTGGGAATTTTAAGTCAGTTAATGCAGATATTTGCACTTTCAAACACAAGTAAAATGTCAATAGTCCTACTGTACCCTGCATATATTTGTTATCCAGAGGAGGTCTGCTCCAACAAGATGGCCGTGTATAAGGAAGCGAGTTTTCCTGTGTGGTCGAAAATTTGAAGCTTTGATAGTCAATGGATTTGTAGCAGAAATTTTCTGTATTAAAAAAAAAAAAGAAAAAAAAAAAAAAACACCAAAAAACAACCAACGAACAAAACAACAAAGATGTGACTGCTCCATCCCACTGTACGTTTTGGTACAAAGCAGAGCACCCCAATCGTTAAGGAATAGTTCTGGACTCTGAAGAGATGGGTCTTGTTCCTCACTCTTAAACTGCCTTGCTGGGGGATATCAAGTAATCACTTCAACAAATGATTCACTTCCTCTAGTTAATTGCACTAATAATATCGGCATCCTTTGCACAATGCTTTGAGATATACCATGCAGATACAAGATTTTATCAAACTTGGCCATTGAAATATAAAGTTAGCATCTTCTGCAAGGTATTAAGTGGTTGACTTTGAATCTGTAATGATTTTTCTTGCTTTTTTCTTTGAAGATAAGACCTTCATCACTAAGCTTATTTATATTTTATCCTAAATATATTCCAGACAGCATAAGAAAGCCCACCAGGCTTAGAACATCAGAGGCGGTGGGTATCCTGGGGTTTATTGGGAAGAAAGGTGTTACCTTCTTTTAAAAAATTTCTGAATAGTGGGTTACTTTAAAATTTGGCTCTTACTTATTTTTTGTTATGGTTTCATAAGCTTAAAAGGGGATGTCACATACTAATTAGCACACATCTCACCTTCAGTGAAAGATGGATTAGTCAAAACCTCATAGGCTTCCTCAGCTAGAGATGTTGGACTTGTTCTGAGGTGGTTCAGGAGTAATCGTTAAATGCCTCCAATGTTTGTGACTGCCATTTATATAAAAAAACAGCTCTGAAGTCTTTTTCATGTAATGCAAGCCAACATCAGCGACAAATTGCAACCCCCTTGCCCTTTCATATTAATTTGCTTCATTTTTCTTGCTCTTTGTCCAAGTAAAATTCGCACTCCTTGATGGTCAGTTCTCTTCTTTCACCAGACTAGTCTGTAGCTCCACAAAACTGCTTTGTGCTACAGCCCAGCCCAGACACCTCCAACACACTGAGTGTCCTGCTGTGCACTTTTCCTGGCCTTCAGAGGAAAGGGTTGACACACTTCTGGCATCTTTCAGGACATTCCCATTTGATCCACCCCATGCAGTCCTGCAGGCTCCTTTTAGCTACTGCCATTTGTCGCTCTGTCATGGTCTAGAGCTTCCTCTTGCTGCCGCTCATTTGCAGATACATTTTTTCTTCCATACAGCTCCAGACTCTGCATGTTTCTTCATGAGAGATAACCTGGATCAGCTCTCTGTAAGAGGAACCTCCAAGCTGTCTCCATCTAACAGTCTTTAGCTTTTTAGTCTCCATTTTCTCTCAGTCCCACTCTTCCAAAAAATGTTTAATATTTCTTTATTTTCTTTCTCCATTCACATTTCATTCTCTTTTTGGTTGTTTCCTTCTTTTTCCACATATGATTTCATTGTCTCCTTCATCTTTTCTTTAGTCTCCCATTTTCCTTTCTAAGCTTTCCTTTAATTTTTCATCTTGTTTTCCTTTCTCTCTGTGTTGAGCACAAATACTTTCTCTTCTGATCTTCACTCTTCGCTATCTACCTGCTCTTAGGGCTCAGCATTGGCCACCACTTAAGCAGAGCCTCTGAGACCAATTGTATGTAGTTGAGGACTGAGTAACCGTATGTGAACCACATCCCTGCGTTGTGTGTATGGGCCTGAAACATGTTTTTAATCTGGAGACATAGAGGAGCCAAGATTGAGCTTTCCTTTTGTATTGTCTTCCCTACCTCTGGCTTTATAATGCTAAATCTGAAAATTAATTTAGCTTACTGTAGAGAAGCATATAAAACATATCCAAAATATCCCACATGACTTGTGCTAGAAGGCTGTGATTAACATATTGTAAATATACCTGGCTTATCAGAAAGCTGAAATGAGGAAAATGAAAAAGATGGAAGAAAATTATGATGAACTCTCTGTGTATGATATAGAATTGGGGCTTCTCGTGAGAACTTGTGAGCAAAAATACAGGAGAAAAGAAAATGTCTGTGTAATTTGTTGAATGTGTTATATACTATCAGTGTTTAAAAGCAAAGCAGTTTCTTACTTGGTATTTCATGATATTGTCTCTAGTGTAAAGAAGGAATTTGGTGTTCACATCTTCTGGAGAGCTGGGCAAGCCTGCCAGCTGTCTCCCTGGAATCCCAGACCAAGGTGGGCTGTCTGTAAAGCATCCAAGCCTTTTGTAGCAAACATCCCTTCCTGGGGTACGCAAAGAAAAATGTTAGTGTTCTGGGAAGGTAGCGGGTTAGGCTGCCATCACTTTACAAGGAGCTGGCAGGATAATATTTACACCAGGGAAGCAGAAAATGGTTGGCTCAGATTAGGATGGGACCTGTGTTCATTTTTCATTGAGGGGCTCAGTTGTGCTCCTGTGCCTTGTGTGTGTGGCAGGGATTTGAACTTCAAGACTGATTCCTGTTGCAAATATAGTGTAGAGCTCAGTTTGTTGAACCCATGACTTATTTTGTCAAACTCGTTAACACAGCCAAGGGAAAAAGATAATAAAATCTGGATCCTTTGTGTATGCAGAGAACAAACCAGCTTTTGCTGCCAGTGCAGAACAGTCCTTCAAATTAGTGCAACTGCTCCAAGGATTATCTAAATTGTTATGTCTTGTGCAACAATTCATGGAGGAGTAAAACAAAACCAAAACATTAAAATAGATACCTCTGCTTGCTCCATAACGTGCATTAAACATCTCCCTTATTTTTTTATCACCATCAGATTTTAGTGGAAGCAATAAAATGGAATTTGAGTGGAAACCTAAAGCAGAGCACAGCATCAGGAAGCGTGATCTGTGCCTGAAGGACTAAAGTTTCCCAATTTCTATTGTGGCTTTAATACAGTAATGATGCAAATATGATATACAGGCGTCGCCATTAAATGTCATCCTTACCCACAATTAGAGCACCACAGTTGTGAAATCCCAAGTAATTTTTATTGCCATTAAAAAGATACTGAAAACAATGAGAAACTACTTTTACCTAGGACAGGTGACAGACTCATACTACATCACACCATGACTTGATCTGTTTGTTACTCTGTACAAAGTGCAGGGGCAGAGTGATAATATACTGGAAATAGAATCACAGAATCATATAATCGTTTAAGTTGGAAGGGACCTTTCAGATCATTGAGTCCAACCGTCAACCTAACACTGACAAAAAACATCACTAAACCGTATCTCTAAGCTCTATGTCTACTCGTCTTTTAAACACCTCCAGGGATGGATCGCTGCCCTGGGCAGCCTGTTCCAATGCTTATTAATAACCCTTTCAGTGTAAAACGTGTTTTCTAATATCCAACATGCTCCTAATGAAGATGTATATTAAATCTATTCCAAAGCACATTATTTTTCTAAAATATAGTTATGCTGGTGTAAGCTGCACACAACAATTTTTACAGTTTATAGATTTTATCAACTATGGGTCTTACCTCTGGCTGCATGAAGAAGAAAAAGAGTAGTGATCCATACTGCAAGCATCTAAAGCAAATAAGAACACAATTCAAACCTAATTAAAAATAGAATCTGGAATTCACCTAAAGGTTTCCATGATCCATTAAAAAAAAAGTCATAGTGGCCATGGGAGTACTTCAGGCATTTGATGAGTTTGATCCCAAAGAATCAGCGCTTCCTTAAAGATAGCAAGGTTTCCAGAAAATAGCTTGGGACTCTTTCTTTTTGCCATGGGGATTTTGTATATGCAGGATAACCTCTAAACATCTCTTAAAGATTGTTTTCCTGACCCTGACAAATAGAAGTTTTGTGGGACCTTTTTTCCCCTAGCACTGTGATTTATGAGCAAGAAAATGAAATTCTTAAAGGAATTACAGTGTCTTTTTACAGAGTGAAGTTTCTTCTAGCATTTAGTAGGAAAGTTAATCGATTCAGTGATTCAGTGATTGTATTTAAAAGAAACCAGGAACAAAAAAATCTGTTTCTAAATCATATAGTCTTGAAAACTCATTTTGCTCATTGCTCTCAGCCACGTACGCTTATCAGCCCTGATCTGCTTGATCACTTAATCACCAGCTGATAGGTAAGCATTGGAGTAAATGGAACCATTCATTTACTTTGAGGTGAAGTAGGGAAAGCTTTTTAAATGTAGTCTTACTACCAGTACCAGTAACTTATCTTCAAAGCATAGAAGATTGATCTTAGAAAGCTCTAATATCAGGTCCTTGTTCTCCAATGAGCCCTGCACGGGCAGAGCCCTGCATCCTCTTCCTGCCATCCCCACCCCAGTCCCCTAAAGTCGGTAGTAGTTTTAGGAGTGAAGAGTTCATCCCTATGAAACCTACTGCAGGTTCAAGTATGCCCTGCTTCCATCTCCTCTCCTCCAGCCACTCACCAAATACCCTAGTTCTTATCATGAAGCACCTTATTTAAGTTCCTTAGATCTCCTTGTCTCTAATGCATCCCATTTTACCTTGGCAAGGCTCAGAGCAAGTTCTTTGGGTCCACCTCTTAGTTGATTGCGGCAAACCTTGTAGAAGCCCTTGGAGGAGCCTGGAATGGAGCAGGACAGCAGTGTGCCTACCCAGGGAGGGTGAGCGACGGAGGCACACTCACCCCACTGCTGCTGCACGAGGCTTGGGTTCCCAGCTGCATCTGTGAATTTGCTGGGTAGTGCCAGAAGAGATCTCCTTGTGTCAGGCGTGCTTCGGTTGAGATAACGCAAACCAGGTCAGACCAGTTACTGCGTGACTCCACCTGTTTAATGCAAAGTTTCAAATAGGGTGTTATTGTCACCCATCAGTAATTACTTTTAAAGCTAAAAAGTACTGGGAAGTAAACACTGAACAAACACAGAGTCTTTCAGGATCAGGAACATGGCTCCTGCCATCGGCTGGGCTGCTCATCTCGGTGGGATGCCGAGTTGGGATTCGTGACTTGGCATCACACCGGAAGGCTGTAGCGGAGCCCCAATCTTTTGCGTCCTACTCCAGGTTTTTAACAGCAAAACCATCCTTCCTGGAGCTGATTCGTGCCTTAAATAATTTACAATCCTAGACAAAATTTTCAAATTTATATTTGATAGCTTGGTCTGCCGTTACAACATCAAGACACAAACAAGGTGGTGTGGGATCAGCTGGCGTATATGATTGCAGGGTTTGAGCTATTACCTGAGAAAAGGCAGAAAGGAGGAGAAGGATGAAAAATGATAAAAAATATAAATTGCTCAGTCTGTTTTCTGTTATTTCTTCATCTTGTAGTTTTCTTGTCTATAATTTTGCTAGTGGATGAATTACCTGACTTTGAAAAGACGAGAGAAATATTTTTAAATAGGGGAGAATAGTTCCTTGGGCAGATTGTCACCACATCCAATCACCATGATTCTTCAAAATTAAATTGCATTAATTGCAGTGATTTTATTTTTTAGTGTTTTGATAATGATGTCTTCTCACATAGTACTATATAGTTGTCATACTATTATGCTAACATTTCTGCTCAGGCTTCCCTGGAAATCTTTCTTCCCGTATGTAGACACGAATGAGAAACTCGCAACTCAAGATTTCAGTGTTAAACCCTTTAAGTATATTGGGTGACTTTCGGCACCTCCTAAGCCAAACGTGTACAGAAAGGGGATACTCCCTTTTGCTATAATCCTTTCCACTGACTGATGACTTATCTCATATCTGGCACATAATATGAACTGGGTTAAAGTGATTCCTAAGAATGCCAGGCACAAAAACTTTTCTGGGCCTTTTTTTTTTTTTCTAGCTAGCCTTGAAAGGTTAATTATATCAGATACAGATTGCAGAGCAATTAGAAACTCCATCTCTGCACTCCGTAACGCTAACAAAAAATTCAGAAGGAAGATTAGTATGAATCTTAGGGAGTTTGGGTTTTTCATTTCTTCAGGACTTAGTCCAGTAAAGTGTTGAATTATATTAAAATTTGAGTGGTCTTCTGCTCACATAATTAAAGAATGTTGTGAGGGTGCAAATTGATCAGTTAACCAGTTACCAATAGAATTCAGCAAACAAAAATCCTTACCAGGCGTTTGGAAGAAGTGGTTAAAAGAAACACTCAGAAAAAAATCTCTGCTTCCAAGATGTCCTCAGTCCTCCTGGCCAAAACTGGATTCAGTGACAGTCAGAGGTGCTCAGAGCTGTGATACTACAGCATATGGTATGCTCAAATCTGATGCTCAAGTGATGTAGTATCACATTCAAAAAGAGTGGATGCCTGTTTTTTTAATATGTCTAAGCATTTATAGACAAACTCAGGCTGATTCATTAGAATTTAGAAAATTAGTTTCTAATCTACATTATCTGCTTCTGATTTCTTTCTATTATATATAATACTGGACCAAAACCTCACTTCATTCTATCCTCACAATTTCTTCCCACTTCAGAAAGAGAGTTTACTGCAGAAGCAGGTCACTCAAACATTTAAATTAACCTAGTTGATTCAATAAATTATTCTCATCAGTTTGAATTCATAGATTTTACCTACAGAGTATTTTGATGCATGTGCTCTCTGGGGAGCTCAAGAAACCAGAATTACCTGTTAAATTAAGAAGCCTTTCTGGAACCTGGTATTATAGTCCCAAACCATACCTTAACCCCCTGCCGCAACATGGACATCAACAGCAGATTTCAGATCACTTACAAGATTCAGTGATTTTGCTAAGTTAAAGGTAGAATGAGAAGATATTTAAGGGCGTTTGATTTTTACCTATGATGACAGCATCATTGTCTCGCATCCTAGATGGAAACACGTACTACGCTGTTTTTATAAATCATCATTCCAGCTAGTACTGAGTAGCAATTGGACCTTACTTCTCTAGGCTTTTCCTAGAACACATGAAGTGATTTAGTGACATTCACCTGCCTTTCAGCAGTCAGTGAGACACCACGGCTCTCCTCCGGTGTTTAAGACAGTGACTGGGAGAGCAAGGCATCTTTGTATTTGTAACGAATTAGTCAGAGGATTTACTCCAGCAGACAAGCATGAAATGGGTTTTCTATGCTGGTTTACTAATACTTCAGAAAGGTCATAGCTCAGCAACATTGTTAGATGTCAGCACTTCTGTGTCACCTTCTAGAAAACTTCTCACTTTAACTGTTTCAGTACTATTTGGGACCCACGCAGGAAGTATCGAGCCACAAAGTGCTGGCTCCCCATCCCTTAGAAATTATTGTGAATTTCTCTTCCATGAACTTGTCCAAGCTGTTTCTGGACTCACACACACTTGTAGCACACCCAGCATCCTGTATCAAGGAGCCTTGCATTGTAGTGATGCAATTGTGAGAAGAATCATCTTTTGTTTGTTCGAGGCGTGCAACTGCCAGCTTCGTTTCACACCCCCTGTTACTAGCGTGGAAGAAAATGAACAAGTCATTTTGTAATTGCCTTCTCTGTGACCCTCTTCATTTTATAGACCACATTCACACCCCTATCTCCTTTCCAGGCTGACTTCTTTTCCCTTACATGCCAGAAGAGGTGGAAAAATGACTGCTTATTCCTTCGGCTGGAGTAGATGAACATTAGTCTTTTGCCCTCCATTACCAAAACCAGTAAGGTTTTCTTCTGTCCTGGAATCTGGTCAATGAATGTGTGTTTTCTTGAGGGACTAAGTGGCCAAAAGTAGAAGAAGGTTCTTTCTCCAGCTCAAACACAGTCTTGTGCAGTCTCTCCTGAAAGCCCCCTTCTATGGTAACATCTGTAAGAGAGGAATTTAGGTGATGAGGTACAGCGCATATAATATATTATGATAAAAAATAGGACTAATGGGGAAAGTTCATTTAAGTTATTGTGCAGAACTATTTAGGCTATTTTTTTTTCTTTTTTTGTTCTTTAATTGTAATTGCACCCACTTGTCATGTCTTGGAGAGTAAATTTTCTGAGCAGGGACCTACCTATCTACCTATCTCTGTATATCCTGGGGCATGAAATTCAGTTTTTGGGCAGTGTATGAATAATTTTTTGTTGTAAATGGTAACAGTAATGTAAAGGTCACCTTTCCCAGCACATCAGTTGTAAGGCCCTCCCTAAGGAATTAACACTTTTGAATAATAAACCTTAAATACCAGAAAGTATTTTTCTATTCCTTCCAGTCTGCTTGGCTGCTGAAATAGATATGAAGGGATTATTATTCTTTTCTGCTGTTCCTTCATTATGATCCAGTTTCCAATACTTTTAATGAAGCCAGTCCCAATGGGATCACTCATAGAATAAAATACTAATTAGCTGAAGAGAGAGCACAAAATGTTAAGTTCTGCTTGCTTTGAATTTTATTACCATTTAAACTAAGAGCTGTTGCATGACTTATTTGTACCTCCCATGGAAGTCCCTATTTTTCTCTTGTACTTCTTGAGGTGAGCCTAGAGATACAATGAGACTTGATCTGTAAAGCTCCTGACTGTGTTTTGTCCCAGTAATTAAAATAGAGTGAAAAGTTGTTTTAGAATGTTGGTTCCTACCTGCTTTTCTCATAGCAATACGTATTTTCAAGGATGTGAGTGTGCAACTAGCTATCCTTTATTCACTGCTTACTTCTCTGTTTACCAGCCTTCTGGCTCAGTTAACGATAACACTTACAGGCATCCCTGAAAAGATGGATGAGGAATGATTAAACTTCACAAGAAAATAGTGCAGAAAATATTCCCCTGAGCTTCATCCAGCCTTCTATTGTCTAAATCAAGAAACGCTGGCTCACCTGGTCTGTCCTGGATGTATCTGGCATATCTGAGTAGGTCTGAAACATCCCCTTACCATGCTGCAAAGTTATTTAACTCAGTGTCAGTTTAGAGCTCCTAGAAGACTGGAGATCTAGACCCTGTCGGTGTAAGAGAGCAGAGATAAGCATCCTCTTTCAGCCCTAGCGCCGTTTAACTTTCATTTGGCAAAACTCAGTAACATCAAATTTAGATTGGAAAAAATGGGATAAAAGTCATATTTGCACAGAGCTTCAGTTTGATAAAATATCCCTCTTCCTGGGAGAGTTTAGAAAAGAAAAGAATCCAAGCAGTGTTAGTGAGTTCAAACTTTCTAGCATGAAGACATGTATTTTATTATTTTCGGATAATAATGGTGCAATTACTAATAATAACTATCTGATTAGTGATAGATTGTGCTTGTCTCTACAGCAGGTACTTGCAGATTGTAAGGGTCTAGGCTACATATCTGAAACACATGTAGGGGGTCAGAATCAGTGATTGGATTCAATAGAGTTAGACTGATTTACACCAGGTAAGATCTGAAATTGGTGTCTTAATAAACAAAATAAATGTATTCCTGCAGTTATGTCTCAGTTTGTGGCAAACAATTCCAAGTGAGTTAGCTTTTCATCATTTCTGTGATAAAACACTCTTGTGCTTTTGACGTATATTCTGAGGACAGCACTGAATTTAAAAGTACAAATTAGAGAACTGAAGAATGGGATACAAATAGAAAATTAAAAATCTTCTCTCACAAGGTATTTTAAGGCCTATGGACACTATGTGTGTAGATCTAAATTTCAAGATCTAAATCAGTTAACTGCGGTGCAAAAAAAATGGAAGAAATACATAACTTTTGCACTTTTTCTTAACCAATTGCCATTTCTTTCTTTCTTTCTCTTATTAGCCATCTAGCATAACATTATTTGGTTTCTACTTTTGAAAATTCAGAAATTATTTCAAATTATTAAATACCATGTAAAATGGATTTCACAGATTAATGGGAAAGCATGGAATAAATATTCTAGTCATAGCTGTTTTCCAAAGCCTTGTAGAAGGTTGTGGTAAATGAATTGTAATTGATGAGGATGAATTTTGTTATATGGTTTAAATGTTACATGAAGTGGTGGGACAGAAGCTCTATCTGAAGGCCTTTGATTTTATATTTCTGAATTTTTGATTGTGTTAATTAAAGCTGGTGGTTATTAGTGAAATACGAAGGCATCCTTTATGAGATAATTGGGACAAATCCCTATCTTGTAGCTTAATTACTGAAACACTATGCCTTTAGAAGCACTATATTTTGTTTTAGTTTCTACTTCTGTCTGAATTTAAAGAAGACATTTTATATTAAACAAGTTACATCAGCTTGTAGGATGGTTGAATTATTTTTTTTATGTTGATACAATCATTTTATGTATTTATTTCTGAAAGAGAAGACTACATATAGGGACATAGATATTCACCCAACTTCCTCTGTATTTCAATCTTAATCAGGTTTTTAATATCTTTGTATCTCATTTTTCTCAAACCATTAAAAAACTGTAATTGCCAGAGCAGAACGCTCCATCTTTAAAAATGGATGATACAGTCAATAGGATGATATTAATTTATACAAGCTGTTGGCTGCTTTTAAATAGAAACACCTAATGAAATAATGAAGTGGTTTCATATTGGGCCTTTGATGTGATACGTGGCCGGGTTTATGTGGGTTTGTTTGTCATTTTGCAAGTGCTGGTTCTGTTCCGTCGCACTTCCTTTGGCTTCCGTCGAGCACAGGAGGTTTACGTCAAGGTGCTGTTTGTGTTTGTGTCACTATCTTTAGGTTCTTAACTACTTGTGGTGTGGCAACACGTGTGATAAGTCAGTAAAACCGCATATTGTTTTCCTGGTACCCTCTGGGCTTGCAGCCTGACGGCAGGTTTGTGTTTGTCCCTGACGTGTGTCTTGTCAGGGGAGGAGGTTTGAAAGCGGGGCCGTGCACCGAAGGCACAGCGTGATCCGCAGATTTCCTCCTGGGAAGGAGCCCTGGAAGGGGCCGATGGAAGGAGAAGCTGTACATGGCTGGTCCCCGAGGTCTGCTCCGTGCCTCTCTCCGGCTCTGCCACTCCCAGTACAAAGGGGTGACTTACACAGGGAATAACCTTTTATCATATTTACTTGTGACACAAGACCTTGTAAACAGGAAGGCTTCCTTATTTTGCTTTTGAATACTGCTCTTTCTTTAGTAACTTTTTAGCATACTTTGGGAATGCCGACAGAACTTTAATAATTTTCGGGCCACTAGTGAATTTAAATCAGGTTTTAATGAAGCAGTGCCTCTGCCCTTTACCGTTTTTGGAAGGTCTCTCAGCACTCATTTGAGAGGGGCCAGCCAATACAGGGTAGACTATGAAGAAAAGTAACTAATTTATAGCTCTTTTTTCTGTAAATGATGCAACAAAAAAGCTACAAGAAGGCATCCATTTATTTTGCAGGCCAGCTGAATCAGTATCCTGTTTCAAATGACTTCTGAAAAATTGAGCATCACCATTTCAATCTTAAGCCTTTTGGCTGTGAAGTTGGGAAAACAATTTTTTTTTTTTTTTTTTTTTAAATTGTGAAGAGAAGAGTGATGAGGAACAGAGAAAACTCATTAAAGGGCTACCCCAAATGAGAGTTATGAGGCAGGGTTGCAAAGCACAAAGTCATTTTAAGCCCAAGGAATGTAGGAGTGGGATGTTGCAATTGGCTCAGCATGCAGTGTATAAAGGCATTACCACACCGGTTAGACCTAATAAGGTTAACTGGAGTATTTCATAATATGAGTCCAGCCCAACCTCTTTTTAAGTCAGCTGAAGCTATTGCCATTGTTTTCAATGAGCAAGGGGAGAAGCCAGCACTGCAGTGTTGACTTCAGGGTGTATATGGTCGTGGTTTGTATTTGAGGAGCATGCAAATGTCTGAAGAAGATGTCAGATTTCAGTAATATTTCATTAGTCTGCTGCTGGACGAGCACTAAAGGTGAAGTGTGAAGAACTGGAGAGTGAAAAGCTTTAGGACTGGTTTCCGCATGGGGTTCGTATTTCTGAAAACCAGTTGGGAGGTTTGTGAACACGTGGCTTGTAGATGATTGCAGTGTGCAGGCCCTGGGTTTTCAGGGAGCTCTGCTTGTTTTGGGATTATTTAATACTTAGATTTTATGAAACAAAATAGCTTTTAGGCATCCTTCTAAGCTGCATTTTAACAACTATGTGACAGAAGGATCAAATCTTCCAGTGGCAAATAAGGGCTTCTAGGCTGTTAGTCCTCCTCAGCCTCGTGAGTGGATGCGTTACAGCTGCAGTGTACAGTCAGTCTGTGTGTGCACAGAGCAGGCTGGATGCATTGGAGCACATCAGATGTGCTCTGCACTGTGCCTGTGTCCATCCTCATCTCCTCTCCAGGGGAGAGGATGCTGAGACTCGGCTAAGGACATACTAACCATGGACTGATTCGAGCAACGCTGGTGTATGCAATGATTATTCATGTCATTTGCAACATTAGTGATACACAATGTATGTAAATGCTTTAAACAACCATTGTCTGCTTTCTGCTACTATCAGCCAGACTACAGTTTAGGTGGGTTGACATTATTGTAGAACGGCTAATGATCAAAGCCAGAATTATCGACAGTTACAAGAGGTGAGAGCCAAATGACGCCCAGGCTGTGCACGCAGGATCAGCCTTTGCCAGACTCTTGGCAGGACCCCTGCCACCACTGGGACAAACTACTTCATCTTGCTCCACTGCAGTGTTTCACTGCTGGGTTACTGTGCCAGGCTCTGTTATTCACAGGCAAGGTAGACATGATGGACTGTGTTTGCGTCTGGGCAAAGGGGAGCCTCGAGCCCTCATGTGGGGTGACAACGCGCCGTCAGCCAGGCAAGTCAGGTTGGGAAGCCAGTGGTTTTCACAGTCCTTGGGGATCCTGGGATATGAACAGTGGTCAGAGCCTGCATCAGACGGGTCAAAAAGTAAGGGGTGTCCAGCCAGATTGCTCCATCACCTCCGGCTGAGCCCCGTGAGCTCACTGAGCCTGGCCCGAGAAGATGGTGTGATTGGCCAAGAAATCAAAGGCCATCCTCATCACTGGCAGTTCATGGGTTCTGAGAAAACCAGCTCTTTTGCTTCTCTGAGAGACTTCCTGCTAGCCTCGAAAACACACTTCAAAGGGATTGTTTTTCCTGGCTTTCATCTAGCTGCTGTCACTTCTTAAAGTAATAATGCTCTCTTTGCTATAAAATATAAAATTTACCAGGTGGAGTAAGCTAATACTTTTTTCTTTTTTTTTTTTAATTTACAATTTATAACACAAAATGAAGGCAATAAAGAAGTTAAAGGCCTTTTTAGTGTATAACACTGTTGGTATAATAACTGGCAGTGCATTCACTGGCACTTAAATATAGTGAAAATGGCACTTCAGGAGTTCTCAGGTTTGCCTTTATAGATTTTCTCTGCTGCACCCTTTATCACAGTAGGATTTCATCATTGAAACTTTTCTCATACCCTGCAGAAATACTTTACAAACTCCTGAAATTTAATAATCTAAATTACTATTTCTTATGCACTGTGTTCGCGTGTGCCTTTTAACCTGTTTACTGAACTCTGTGTATGTGAGTCTGTATGATACATGAATGAGATATTTACTGGGCGTAATTTTTAATGCCACTGAAATTAAGTCATTCAGGTGATAAAAAGAGAGAATTGTCCTCAGACAACTGCAGAATATGTAGGCAGAGAGTGAGTTAGGTATGTGCTTTCAAGATTTACACAATCCTTTGCTCCATTATGTAAATGCTGATTACAGGGAGCTCTGGGACCCAATGAGAGGCAATTACAGCCCTCCCAGTCTGTGAGGAGCACGTGGAAGACTGCTGTTCACAATGGCCAAAAAAGTCATGGCATGCTTGGTATTCCATTAGGCGATAAATTGATTTCTTTTATTAATGAAACATTCCCCATGCCCTGCCCATAAATAAAAAATACCAACAATGAACAGCTTCAGAACAGTGAAGTGCAGAGGAGTAATGGTCTGGGGTACTGAAACAGCAGAGGGAACAAGCCCTGAGTTCCTCCTGCCTGTGCTATAAACGTCTGTGTGCCTCAAACTGATGCAATATGTACATTTAGAGAATTGATAAAAAAGGGTAGTATGTCTCAAAAAATGATTATTTTGTAAGCAGGATCAGGGTCTCATTTTACCAGAGGGCTCCCTGAGTAGCTGAGCTGTCCTTCTAGAATGAGGTAGGTTGATGTGTGAACACCAGCATCTCTATCCATAGTTTCAGTTGAATTTGTGAAGACACTCTGATCCCTAATTATATGTGATGATTCATCTGGAGCATCAGCCCCAGGAAGGAATGCTTTCTGGTTTGCAGGCTGGGGTCTGTGCTCTGGCAACGCTCTCATTGCATATGGGGGCAAGACTCAGCATCCACCACCCCTTTTCACATTGCAGCCAGCTGGGAAGAAAGCACCACAGACTGCCCCAGTCTGTAAAACGAAAGAAAACAACAGCTTTCATTTCATTGCTGAGCAGCACCACTAGTTCATTATTGCCTTAAAATAGTATAGCCTGTGAACAATGCATTAATTATTAGTTTGCCTCATTAGTTAGTCCCATTAGGCTGGTATATGCAGGCGTTTGATCAGTAAAACTGAAAGTAAATTACTAGGAACATCACTTTTCCGTTGCATTTTAGATTGGAGAGTAGATCAATAGATGGCTTGAAAAGGCTCGGCTTTAGTGTAGTGCAAACTTGGCCTCCTAATTTGTTGTCTTCAGATCAGAGGATGTTTGTTGGTTGAATATGATGCTTTTGCGAAATGATGTTTTGGGGAAGGATAAGTTAAGTATATAAGATGGTAGCACTGGGAATACATTCTGCTTTTATTACCAGTTTGCAATACTGATGTTCCTAGGAAGCTTTGCTTGAAGCAGGAGCGCTTCACTAGCTGCCTAAAGCAAAAATGCTTTAAAATATCTAGTTAAAAATAATTTTCAAGTAGTTTTTAACATCAGATGTTAATTTCAAAACAGTATCTAAGGGCCTGAAATACTGAAACACTTAATAATGGTTTAGAAATGATAATAAAATATAACAGGCATGTATTAATCAGAGCAAGACACTCCTGTGAATTGAACTTGATGGTTTGGGTCTTGAAATGTGCTTGGAGTTTCCTATGAAGCTAATAAGTATGATTACAGATGTAGAAACCTCTCCACAGGGCAAGCATTTTACTACTCGGGATAGGTTCAACAGCCACCCGTACGTATTTTATGCAGAAGTAAAAAGCTCAGAAGTTAATATGGAGGCTCATGAAATTAAGGGCAGTTTTGCATACGCTTTTTAAACTCCATTTTATAGTGTCATTTCCATCACCCTTATGGCCAGTTACCTGCATCGCAGCAGCACCTAGAGGCACAGGCATGGAAGGGACAGGTCTTGATGCTGATGCAGCCGACAGCCGAAATGAAGAGGAGGGATGGAGGAAGCAGAGACAGACAGCGATGAACCGAGTGAAGTGTGAGATGGTTGACAGCTGGTCATTGCTGCCTGCCTCGTTAGCTGTCAGCAGTTAATGGGATTCTCTAGGTAAAACTGTGCTGCAGCGTCTCTTAGGAGGATTTCAGGGAATCAGAGATGACAACTGGGCTGGTGTTTTTGTCCCTTCGTATTTACTGTTTTATGACATTTCTTCTATGAAATCTATTCTCATTTATACTTCTGTTCTCACATATGAAAAGCTAGAGCTGGTTGAGTATTTTGAAAATTGGAATCAAGGCTTAAATGAGATGAGCTACACTTTGCTGCTTCTCATGCCTGAATAATAAAACTGTAATGCCTTATTTCCTTGCAGAAATTACAGTGAGAAGTTGCATGCTAAAAAAAAAAAAAAGGAAGAATCCTTGAAAACTACCTTTCTGGTAGTGAAGCAGATCCTGTTTGAAAACAAAATGGTGCTACTCAATGGAGTACATATTCTACAGAAGCACCATATTTGAAATCAAATCAAATCTAGGAGCGTTGGCAATTGGGCAGCAACATTTGCATACAACCATATAGCCACAAATGGCTGTTGCATGTTGTTATTAGAGTTTAGGACATACGTATGTACCAGTACATTTGAGATCTTTGAAGTGGCATATAGAAGTGTACACATACAGGTGGCATATACTAGTGTCTTCTATCTGGTAGAGAATTACAATTTATGTTATTTGAATCCTCCAAGGGCGTAAAAAGCTCTATTTACATGCATTCAGTTCAATGGGAATAAATCAGACCCAGAGTAATATGATCTTCAAATATGTCTGATTTCTTTTATATATATATTTGCTTGAGTATTTCCTGAGAAGCACTAGCATGAACCATTTGATTTAAATAATTGTATTGAAGATACAGTTGGAGACAACTGTATTTAAATGATTTTCACTAATCTATTGGTTGAGGTAGTTTCCCTGGAAACTTGAGAAGGATCCTTCACACTGCAGTCTTTTTTAATTATTATTATTTATGTGTGCTATTTTGTTTGATGAAATTAATGAGAATATATACTGATTGGATGAGTGTTTATTTTCACTGATTCTGGCATATTTACAGCTAGGAGCCAGAGTTATGGTTTACATTTCTGAGTGTGACAAAGAGATGGATAACAGCTGATACTCAGGAATATCCTCCTGTGAGAGTGCAGGTTGGGTTGGTTTTTTTTTCGTTTCATTGAAAATTTTTCTTTACACCTGGTTACCCAAGGGAAATGAACATGACTCTCTACTTAGTTTCACAACTTTATTATGCTCTTTGAGCTGCCCCAGTCACCACTGAGCCAATAATGCCAGCCTTGATTCGTTTGTTCACCTCTCCTGCCGCACACGTCCTCCTACTAAGCCACTCCTAGTCCCAGAACTTGTCCTTGGTGTCTGCTCTCATCACTTATCCCCTTCCTACACATCACCTGTGAAGCATTCCTTTGCTTCGGTTCATGTGTAAGTATCATAAGGATGCACTCAGCTCCTCTGGGGGCACCTCTGTAGCCTCATTACAGGAGCATCACTTGTCCTCCCTTTGTCGTGCACTTGTGCTTCCTGCTCGTGACTGAAGAGAGATTTTTAGCTTTTCTGTGATGCCATAGAATCATAGAATAGTTAGAGTTGGAAGGGACCTTAAAGATCATTGGGTTCCAACCCCCCTGCCCTGGGCAGGGACACCTCCCACCAGACCAGGTTGCTCAAAGCCCCATCCAGCCTGGCCTTGAACCCCTCCAGGGATGGGGCATCCACAGCTTCTCTGGGCAACCTGGGCCAGTTTCCCACCGTACTCACAGGAAAGAATTTCTTTCTAGTACCTAATCTAGATCTCCTGTCTTTCAGTTTAAAACCATTACCCCTTGTCCTGTCGCTCCACTCCCTGACAAAGAGTCCCTCTCCGGCTCTCCTGTTGCTCCCTCAGACACTGGAAGGGGCTCTAAGGTCTCCCCAGAGCCTTCTCTTCTCCAGGCTGAATAACCCCAGCTCTCTCAGCCTGTCTTCATAGGAGAGGTGCCCCAGCCCTCTGATCATTTTCATGGCCCTCCCATGTAATCTGTCTGTGTCATAAATAAATATGAATGCTCTAAATTTATAGGCAATACATTTTGTGTGAAGATTATGTCTGTGCCTACCTATATAAAACCTGCATTGAGTTCTAGTGCCCTTATGCATGTGGGGTGGTATCTGGGGACCTGCTTTAAAGTTTCTGAACCTCAGTGGGGAGTGCTGTGGTGGGATTTGGAACTTAGCCACCATCAGAGAGGTAAATTTGATCCATTTTGGTGATCACACAGATTTTCCAAATCTTTTGTGTTCTTCTGAACTTGATGGTTGTGCTCTCTAGTGGGCGAGTTTGAAAAATTTGTTAGCATAAGCATCTGAAAGATGCCTAGAAAAAAAATGGTGCTGAGGATACAGGTAGGTAAGGGAAACAAACAGAAAAAGAAAAGATGCCTAAAATAAGTGAGCAAATTAAGAAAACTCAGAATGAAAAAATCTTTTTGAAGGAGCCAAAAAAGGATTAAGGGACTGAACTCTTTTATGTCTTGGTCTCCTTCTTGTGTATTAAGCTTGTAAATATTAAGGAATCATTAAGATAAATCATATGTGTTTGGTTATAGATGTACAGGCATGAATAGGAGACAAGAGTGAGTTGTATTTCTTTTTTGGAAGTTAATTTCTGAAAAATCTCTACACTTTTTGGTATTTACTACTACATTCGGCTTAGTAGCTTCTCCTAGGTAAAGGATTTCTGCTTAAAGGAAGAAGTGCTGCAGAGTTTTTAATGAATATCACAACTATTACTGTTAATCCTAGACCATTTTCTCATGTGGCGTAGGTTCATACTACCACCTAGTGCAAGTCATGTTTCAATGCAACAGCATTATTCAGTATGATGTCTTTATTATTACTGAATTCCTCTGAATAATTAAACTAGCTGATGTACTTATTGACTATAGTAATAGTCGATATTAATGGAAGAAACAGAACATGATTGTTCTTCTCCCTCTAAGCCCTCTGTAAATAGTAGACTGACTTCCATACTTTCTCTGCCTATTTTCTCACATGTCTATAGTAATTTCAAGATCATAATCATTCCCCTAGCACAATAATACACACCTATACTCCTGCTGGAATTATGCAGCTGTGGGTTTATATGAATGAACAGTGGTTGGTTTGTACAAGCACCCTGGCAATATTTGAAGTGTGATTTGGAAAAGGAGAGTGAATTGTCGTGATCCCTTGTGCTGTGGTATGTAAAACCACAGTAAGCCTCTAAGTTTGGAGGTATTAGCATCCTGACCTTAACAAAGAACAGTATAGATTAAAGTGCTAATTCCTGGTGTGTGGCTATTACTTTGGTGCCATTCCACTCATGAAACAGTCCAATTTTTTAAAAGGTATGTCAAATAAACATCCTCAAATTATATAGGGATTATTTAACTAGAATTCCTGAAGGCCAAATGTAATGTTGGTCATTAGTATAACTACTTAATAATGAAAACACATAAAAGCTTTGTCAATTTACAAAGGGCTTGGGTATGGGTTTTTTAGATTGGAATCTTCATTTTTGTCCCTATTAATGAATTATTTCAGAGTCATAAATGGATTTTATCATCATTTGTTTAAAAGAAGTTAGCCAAGTTCATGCCTTCTATTATTACGTTTAGTTCCCCAGCCCTGTTTTAATGTTGTGTCAATATGGAAAATACACATATAGCTAACTGAATGTGCAGCAGAACTTTCTCTAATACTGGTGTACTTTATTTATACATAAAATATAAATTTTTATATTTATTTATACCGTATTTGCCCTTGCTCAAAAATAAAGAATGTACTCTTATTTCATATAAAGAGATGATACAAATATATTAATAGCAGTTCTGTGGATGAGCTAGCTAAACTCTGAAAGAACTAAATATATTTTAGTTTCATTGACCGAGTATTTTTTCCCAGGGCTCTTTTTCTGTATTTCCTTCATTTGAAAGAGTCAGGTCTAAAGAGACAGGAAGGATCAAACTCCCTATAAACATGTAAATAACTGAGAAGTTTCACTAGTCTGGAATTCCAATATGATTTGGGCAAAGGGATTTTACCTACATGAATGAGAAGCCATGTGTTTAAAGCTTAGGGTACAGACTTAGAGGCCCAAATTTCTGGTGGGTGAATAATACCTTGGACTTTAGTGAGACTGGAAAGAGTTTAAATATGAGCAGAATGCAAATCAGTTTATTTAATAAGCTGTAGGATTGTAAGTATATAGCTATAAGCTATACATACCTCTTCTGGCAGAGTAAGCTCTTCTAAGAGAAACATCAAATACGGTGTTAGAGTTTGTCCATCACACCAGCAATGGCTCTTTCTATAATGTGGTTTCACTGGTTTCCCTTTTGCTGTCACGTTTAGGTGTGGCTGTAGATTTCCCTCCGGAGCTGTAGAGGGGTGACAGATTATGACTGGTGGTGTTACAACTCCAGGTGAATTTTCTTTAAGATTTTGGGCAGTGCTTCCAAATTTCAAATGGCCCCTGCAGGTAGATTATTATTACAGCTAGTTAGAATGATGCAGAAAGGGCAGAGAGCTTCCATATATTGTTTCTGGTCTGCATTTGGAAAGAAACATGCTAATGAGCTCATCCCACTGAATTCATTAATAAGGAAGGAAGAAGTTAGGCATCTGCTAGGGATAAGGTTTTTCAAAATGATCAAGTTTGGATCATTCACACTTGAAATTCAATAAAGAAAATCCCTTTGGCTGAAGCACTTCAGCATTAACCAGCTTTTGAAATGAATTTTGGAGTGCTGGGGAAATTGCAGAAGCAGGAAAGCTGTGAATAGCTTACAAGTATTTGAAAAGGACTTGTAGCTAAATGGCCTGTTAACCTGACTTGAGCTCTGGGTGAAATAGTGGGAAAGGGCAAAGGATGTCGGTGGTAAAGAATTAAATGATAGGAATGCAATTAATGCTGATTGGTATGATTTTATAGAAAATAGGCCTGATTTAATTCTTCAAGAAATTACAGATGTAATCATACTGTGTAGCTATCGTATGCTTTAACTGCTAGAAGAGGTTCAGCTAGCACATTATACTACTGGTCATTTAAAATAAGTAGCCCTGTAGCACATACAGTCTATAGGCAGTGAATCAGAATCTGAAACTGATGGTTTTGAAAAATAATGCCACTGAGAAATAATAATCCAGTGAAGGTGTTTACAACTGTGTCTTACAAAGAAGAGTACTCAAGCAAAGTAATGCTCGTTTTATGCATAGCCTGGACTTAAATACAAACTCACCACTGATAAAATACGCAGATAACACAGAGATTGACAACAGGATAGATAATGATGCTAAAGTCACATAGAGTAATGTAGACAGTTTGGTAAACAGAATGAACACATGCAATTAGCTACTGTCTTAATATTCACATGCAGAGCTGTATATCTCAAAAAATGCAGTTTATGAGCATGGAGGGGAGGACAGCATCCTTGAAAACAGAAACTTTGAAAAGTGCTTATAAATCATCTTGAACAACTGAGTCAACATGGACTTCTAATATGAGGTGTGAGGTAAAAAGGATTAACAAGGATTTGTAAATCTATTCAGGAAGGCAGTGTGGGGGAGTAGGAAGGCAATTTTACGTTTATATAAGCACTGATGAAGCCAGCACTAGAATATTGCTTGCAAGTCAGGTGTCAGTGTTTCTATCAGCACAAGAAATGGAGAAGGTGTAAGAAGAAAGCCACAAAGATTATCTGTGCACTGGAAAAATGCCTCACTGTGAAGGGCAGAAAGAATACAATTTGTTAAGCTTATCAAAGAAGAGTCTGAAAGGTAACCTGATTGTAGCACAGATGTACTAATACAAGGAGAACATACCGGGTATGAAAAGGCTTTTTAATCTCAGAGAAGAAAGCATAAGAAAAACCAAGGACTAGACACTACAGCCAACACTTTCAAACTATCAATTAGACAAAGATCAGTGTGCCAGTTCGTCAGCAGAACAGGTCTGATGGATCTCCCCTCTTGGAGTCTTCAAATTGAAGCTGAGTTCTTTCCAAAAGATGGGTTTTGCCTGGCTGGATTGTTGGTCTCAGCATCACAGTGTGATTCCTCCCCCTTGTACGTAACATAGTGTAGTTTGCTCCCACACTGTGTGATATTTATCCTATTTTTGCACGTAAATAGTATGTCCTTAGAGCTAATAGAAGTATTTTAAAGGTAATGTGTCCAGCATCATTATCTATAAAAGATGAGGAAAAGTTAAGCATATAGCAGTTGCAAAAGGTGTTTTCCGATTACAATTATGAAATGTATATTGTCATAGGAGAGGGAATATTTTTAATTATATGAAAAAACCACTAGATGGCACTGAAACATCCCTTTAAAAACCCTCTCACTTTGAGTGATAGCCTGATTATCCATATTTTTAGATCAAGACTAAAAGGAATTTATGAACCATAGTATAAAGAATTCAATGGACAAAAGTTCCTGATGTTAGACAGGGTGCATTTTCTTTGTTTCTGTTTACTGTACACAATATACCCTTCACGGTTTAGTTTATGATGATCTTAATTATTTTTATGCACTTACACCTTTGGCCACTGTGTTTAAAGGAACTTAATCAGTAGCAAATTACATCAAATGCTCCTTAGAACACAGAATCGAACACCTTTGCAATCCATAGTCTGATTGCTGGCAAGACCTTGCTCTCTTCCTGCTGGAGTAAATGTAGTTGAATAATTTACAGTAATTCTCTATTCTAAAGTGAATGAAAGGCTATGGGCTCCTCTCTCACTAGGACGTGGCATCAGGACTGCTTGGAAATTTGTTAATACACAATAACAGGAATTCTTGTTTCAGTAAAACCCAAGAAATATGCTGTGTACTTATAAAGACCCCTTTGTGGCATTTTATCCATTTAATAATTTACATGTAAAATTGGTCACTGTAGAGCTGTTCCTACCAAACAAGCAGATGTTGTCTTTAAAATCTCAAGACATTAAGTGGGAAGAAAGGACTTGGCTCCCACTTCACATTTCCAAAGACATTTTTAAACTCCTGTGCTCTTCAGGCTGACAGATTTGTGCTGGTGGGAGCAACTGTGAGTGGTGGAACTGGTAATATCTGGGAATTACGTTATAGGTCTGGTTGAAGAAATTCAGAAGGTATATAGTTAAGTGTAACATATCTAGCGCTTTAAAATTGAAAGCGATGTAGTACTATCTGATGCAATTTTAGTCAAAAAAATAAATGAAATACAAGCTGTCTGTGGATGAGAATCTCTTGCTGAGAAGGCATTCAAACCCTCCGTGTGTCAGCAGGGTGACCAGAGGTGACTGTGAGTGTATGGATGTGCCTTGAGTGTGGCCCTTCAGAGAATCAGAGCTCGCATGTCCCCTAATTGGAACTCAAAGTCTGTGTTTCTGACAGTTTGGGCTCTAGAGGTTTACCAGTGAGCCAGGTGAGAACTGTCCTTCTGCAGGTGAAGGTGTTACTAAATATAATTGTTTTTCAGCCCAGAATATAGATGCTTTGCTACACAAAGAGCTATTAACAGAAGCCTGGTATAAAAATATATATAGATAGATTCTGTTCTATTTTATAGAATGTAAAGAACACCTGACATACTAGAAACTTGATAAATTCAGCCCCAAAAATTCACCAAATGAATAATTGCTTAAGTCATTTGGCTGAGGGGCTGAGAAATCCTGGCAGACAGTGAGAATGATGGGAGTTTGGAAGGTGGGGCTATCACTAGATTGTATAAGCTCTGCACGTCAGCTGCAATCAGTAACAGAAGCAGAGCTACTACTTACTTAAATAGTCTATTGACAAGCATGGCATAGATCATTAGACAGCAAATCCGATCCTTTATCCAGTTAAGATACAGTAGGATCACATTTCATTTCAGACCAGAGAACTGGAACTATTTTGTTAGTCTTTTTTTACCCAGTATCTGTTTATTGCATTGTCATCCTAAGAAATGGGTGTGCATCGCATCTACTGAACCTGTTATCTTTCGCATGGAAATCACCTGGAGGTGTTTTCTCTTACTAAAAGCTTCAGGACAGGTCCCTATTTATTATTTCAGCTTAGCCAGAGGTACAATCTTTTTTCATATCACAAACTGCTATCAAGCTGAAGACAACTGGTGATCCAGTTGGCTCCCTCTAGACCTGAGCTAGTGTGCTGAGTTAGTACAAGTTTAAATTTGGACCAGCATGATGCTATAGAGAGATACCAATTGTTTCATCCAAATTTACTCTGGCTGTATGTGATGGTTCTAATTAGAGCAGAAAACATCTAAACCGGTGTAGACACACACACACAGATACACACACATAGAGCTCTTCAAAACTCTATTCTATTTAACCCCTGTTATATAGAATCATAGAATGTGTTGGGTTGGAAGGGACCTTTAAAGGTCATCTAGTCCAACTCCCCTGCAGTAAGCAGGGACATCTTTAACTAGATCAGATTGCTCAGAGCCTCATCAAGCCTGACCTTGAATGTCTCTAGGGATGGGGCTCCACCATCTCTCTTGGCAACCTGTTCCCGTGTTTCACCACCTTCATTGTAAAGAACTTCTTCCTAACATCTAATCTACACCTACCCTGCTGTAGTTTAAAACCGTTGCCCCTCATCCTGTCACTACATGCCCTTGCCAACAGTCCCTCCCCGTCTCTCCTGCAGGCCCCCTTCAGGTACTGGAAGGCCACTATAAGGTCTTCCCAGAAAATTCTCTTCTCTAGGCTGAAAATACGCAAATCTCTCAGCCTGTCTTCATAGGAGAGGTGCTACAGCCCTCTGATCATCCTCCTGGCCCCTCTCTGGACCTCCTCCAACAGGTCCATGTCCTTCTTGCACTGAGGGCTCCAGAGCTGGACACAGTACTCCAGGTGGGGTCTCACGAGAGTAGAGGGGGAGAATCACCTCTCTTGATCTGCTGGCCATGCTTCTTTTGATGCAGCCCAGGATTCAATATAGTAAGATCTAACTCTACATTTGATTGAATCTGCAGCAGAAATGCAGTGAATGGCAAATCCAAAAGCCGTACTCTTTTTCCTTTTGAAGGACAAGGAGAATCTGCTACAGGTAGTTGGTGGTGCTGGTCAGTCATGGCAGCCTTAGCCAGGGAGACAGTGCTGGAACACGTCTTCTCTTTCTGGTCTTCCCTTGTGATCATTCTCATAGGATCTGTGCCCTCAGGTTCCCACCACACCTTTGTGCCAGGGGTTGGCCTTATAGGTACTTTTCCTATCCATTTTTGATCTATATAAGTAATTCAGTCACTGGCTTTAAAAACAAATATTCCTTTCCCTTGAGGTCTAATTCTTTTTGGATTAGTCAACTGCCAAACTGTCAAGCTCTATGTAGACAACCAGCCCTGCAGCTGGAGACTGTCAGTTGCCCCTGTGAGTGAGGACCCCACAAGCTAGATCAGCTGAACGGGGATGTGTGACCCCAAGTGGTATGTTGCCCTCTGTGTCATACATATGAATTTTTTCTCACTGACTCAGGTTGTCATTCAGTTACAGGTCCTTTTTTTTTTTTTTTTTGGTGTGACTTAGTAGTTTTTTCTTGCCGTTCTTCGTTTTATAAAATTAATTTGGCACTATCGCCAATTCAATCATATTTATGTCAACCGCTTAGAGATAATTTGTGTGGGTACTGTTATATTACCTAAGTGATTTTATTCTGTGGTCAGATATTGTAGTGGTTTTTGTGGTATTCTTTGAATTGGCTGTTAATAGTAAAATAACATAACAATGTGGTCACTCAAGTCCTTTTTATAAGAAACAAAATAATTGCATTTTGAGTCCTTTTTTTTTTTTTTTTCTTCTCCCAGTTGTAGCTATTCCTAGCTTGACAAATAGGTACATGTCTGGGTAAATAATATTAGGTCATGATGGGGGCTTCTGACAGAGTTAAGCCATATCTTCACTGTGGTTTGTGTTCTGCCTGCCGGCTTGTTGGCTATTGAGGTTCTTGGGTCTTCTGCTCCTCAGCATGGCCTCTGACCGTGACTTTGGCTTAGTATACCTCCCCGATCCTGACCTTGGCTTGTCCTTCCTCTACCTCCAAACTCATTAAGGCTGATTTGTAAACCCGTAATCTTGTAGATTCAGGGTTTAACAGACCTTCTTTTTTGGGCCTCTGTGATCAGACCTAACTCACCCTGGCTGGTAATCTTTTTTAAAGTTCAGTGACTTTTCCCAAGGCACAACTACTTCCTCGAACCCAGAGGTTCGATTAGAATCTCATATGCAAGGTATATAATATATAATCTATCCTTTACAAAAATATTTTTTTAGTATGTCACCTGTGAAACTATTTATTTATTCATAACAACTCTGTGCATTTTCATGGCAGTTTGGCAGCATTCTGTTCTTTAACATCTTTATTAAACATGACAAAAGATTTTGTTCTTTTTTACTTATTATTTAAAAGATTATTCAGCCCTGGTTTGAGAGTTTTAAAGAAAATCCACAAAACACAAACTTTTGGTTAAATTTTAGTTAGAGTTCTCCAAACAGAAATATTTTATTGGTCCCAAATTACATTAGACAGGGGTGACAAATGTATTTTTATACTTGGAGAAATTAGTATGTTTTACATTCACTCTGCAACAGCTGGTTTAATCTGGCATTATACTTTTTTCAGAGCTGTTGAGGGATTTTTTTTTTTAGCCCAACAGGATTTGTATTGATTTCTCTTTCACTTTTTTTGGTGAGGTTTATTCTTGTTTTGTTGTTATATCGATTCTGAGAGCTTTAGCCATTTGGGTTATTACGAATTTTGCTATATTTATGCTGCAATTCTACAATAATCAAGAACTTAGACCTTCACGGCTATTAAAAACAAAACGCACACCCCTCAACAAACCAACCAACCAACCCCCACCCCACCCCCCCCAAAAAAAAAACCCCACAACCTGAAGTTGCAATGAATTTCCTGGAATCTGGAGTATCTCTGAAAAGGGCTTACCATATATCTCTTTTCCCCAGATTTTTTTTCAGGTGACATAAAGACATTAATTTGTATTATTTATTGATACTTATTGGATGCTACTGCTCATTCGGCTTAATGAAAATATATATGTAGAATGCTGCTATAAACTGATGAGTTGTGTCTCATGTCATAATTGAGTATTTAATCCAGATGGACCAAACAACTATATAAATATGAGACCATTGCAAAAGAGATTCTTGTAAATAAAAGCAACTGTAAGTGGATAAACCTGAAGTTCAAAAATACGTTTTTCCTGGCTGATTAACGAATACACTTAGCATAAGCAAGCTCCCTTAAATGAATAAAATGATCAGAATAAACTCAGCCATCCTAGTAAATCCCAAATTTGTGTCTGTTTCCAGCATTTAAACCCAGAGATAGCACTGCTTTAGCTGTCTGTAGACACTCTGATATGCAACTGCAGCGCTTTGCAATATGCCCTGGATTTGATCAAAGCTCACAGCAGTAATTGCCCAACTTTAAAAGAATCAGATGGTCCCACAGAAGTCAGAGGGACTAAGTTGTTTAAAGTTAAGCATATCCTAAGAGGATCTGTCTTAGGGAAGAGACCAAAAAAAGCCCTTATAAGGATGCCAGCTCCAACAGCACTGGTTATTAAGAATGATAATTCCAGCCTCTTGGAATTATCCTAGTTAGCCCAGTGGATCAGAATACGCTTTTATACCAGTGCTGCAGATCAAACCTTGCCAGACTTCAAACTGCAGCTGAATCCCAAGAGGAAAAAACTTTCTGCATTGCAGGCAGGATTTGGTCAGCTTCCAAAAGCGATTTATTCCTCCCTTCTTAATAAAACATCTTTTGCAGTTTTATGTGTGACAGACACACTCTGTAGCTTGGAGGGCTCTGGGTGTGGAAAAACTAGTGAAGAACAATTATCCGCCCCGCCCCCCAGGTGGGAAGCAGATTGAAAATTATCTGCACCCATGGTTGGACGTGATGAGACAATGGCCACAGAGTGGGCTGCGGCTGAGCAGAGTAAATGTTTTCACATGGTCCTGTTGTAAGCACCTGAATCATAAAGTCATTTCTTACAGTGGGGTTGGGAACTGCTGTAGCAGTTATACTTCCTGCATGCTTGAATGAACAGGGTTCCTTCTTCAATGGAAATTCTTCACTAATTCTCTAGAAATGTGGACTTTTCCACTAGAATACAGTTTTAACTTTGCTGTCAAGTGCTGAAGCTATGTATTAATGTACTCGGTATTTTGTGGATTTTGGTAGAGGAAGAAACAAAGACTTCTGATGTAATCAGAAGACAAGCACTTAGTAATGGACTGGCTTAACATCAATGGAGGCATCTACCGAGCAGTAGATTTGGAAACCACTCTGGACTACCATGCAGTATTGCTGGAGTTGAGCTGTAGAGAGCTTGTTACAGAACTGCATTGTCAAGGTATAAACTAAATAGCTGTAGCTCCTGTTAAGTATTTCTTAATGGTAATAGCGGTCTTCCTCTCAAATAAGACATCGCTATTGTAAAAATAGGAGAGTGTTCATTCTGAAAAATAGTACATAGTGAACAGAGCTGGTAATACAGGAATTCAGCTGTAAGTGTCGTGGTCTATGTGCTGTCCGTTCATGGGCAGCAAAGAGCAAACTGCAGATGGAGAGCTCTTGAACTTGAGGATAAAACACAAAACCCACACCACTTTTAAAATGAATAAACTTTTATTTTAATGAAAAGTAAAGGGAGATACAAACTGTGGTTTAATCAAACAAAAAAAAAAATAGAAGCAAACTGATAGAGCCTGAGTAGAAAGGTTTTAAAATACTCAAAGACTAACTTCTAGGACACTCCATATCATATACCACATATTATTCACTTGTCTGAAGACTTTTTTTGTGATAGATTCTGGAAAAGAGAAAGAATTGAATTGTAGAAAATGAAATCTAATGAGTTCAGTGCGTTCTTTACAGAGACATTTTTAACGAGCTGGTTTTTTTTGTTTCTAAAGTTTGACAAGCATGATAAAATTAAGGGATAAAGTACAAATAAGTTACATTCCTCCAACAGAAATTTGAAACTGATCATAAAAGTGAGTAACAGGAATTTCCCATGGCTGTTATTCTGCTATTGATGCTAGTGGCAGCTGCATCGTCATACAGCCCTATCAGGGGTTCTGAAATGAACTTTTAAGAGCCCTTTGTTTCCAAAAATGGGACTTCAAAATATTTTTTATCTTTGTATTGTTACAAAGACTGACAATCAAGAAATTGACATTTAGAGGAAAAACACATTTTAATAAGTTTTTGTAAAGAATTTGTGAGTGGACAAAATAAAATACTACATAAAAGGATGCTATTATAGTCCTATTCCTCCATGTTCCCATCTTCCATTTAACTGACAGCTGGAGGTAAAGATTAATTTAGCTCCTAAATGCATAATCTTTTGCATCTTTCAAGAAACTAATGATTAGTACTAGTCCCCAAATAGGTCTTTCTTGTGCTAAAAATGTATTTTTAAATTCTTTTCTGTGCTTTGCTTTTCTCTGAGAAATTATATTCCTGGACATTTGGAAATAATAGGCTAAAACAAATGAGAATTGAAGTGCACCTGCAATGCAAGGATGTTTCGCTGTCTATATAGTATAAAAATGCTTATCTAAAACTACTCCTAATCATCTTAAATTACACCTTTAAAATTACCAAGCACTTAAAATACATCATGAAAATGGCATACCATTTGCAGAATTTCAATTTCTGTTCGAAGAGTCTCACAGATACTTTCCCAATCATCATCTTTGCAATTTTCCAATTCTTTCTTAAGCCTGTGTCCGAAAACAAATACATTTTGGATAAGAGAACTGTTGCTTCAGTAACTATTTTTTTCAGCTTTGGTCCCAATTGTCAATTTGATTTATGTGAGAAAACCCTCATTGATCTATTTACATGATCAGGATTTAAGTTTGCTGGTTTTGTAATTGGGAGTCCAATATGCTGCTCTCCTGAAATATCGCTGGGTTTCATTCAGCCCTGGCAGATGGGATGGCAAAGTGAGGAACTTCAGAAAATGATAGTTTGGGTTTTTACAAAGTATGTCTTGACTAAGTACTTTGTTAGACAAATTTCTGGACCATGTTGTTTTCATAAACTGTGAAAGATTTATGGCCTCATTAGTCATCATTTTCCTTATTTAAACATGTGAATTTGAATGTTGATACTTAGGAAGTACCATATGTCACTGTTCTTTCCCTGGGTATCTACTTGTAGCTGCTGGTGGAGACAGACTGTTGGCTTGGATGTGTCCTCTGCCTGACCCCGTCCAGCCATTCCTGCGCGGTCACTGCTCCGGACCCCTCCATAGAGCCTTTGCTGGTGCTGCTGTTCCCTCCCCACTGCTCCTATTACTCGTCAGCACTTACGGACTGTTGCCCAATAGTCTCAGCCAGGAATTCTCCAACTTCTCTATGATAAATACTAATTTTAACATAGTGATTTTCACATTCAGAAAAGCATTGACCGTTTTTTCAAGATTATATGATATCCCCAACGGCACTAGTAGCAATTATCTGTAAAAAATATAATTTAAAATTATTTGTAATGTAAAATATTAGTAGCTTAACATTAAAATCTGTTAGGAAATCAGCATGGAGCCAGCACCATGCAGGGAGCTACCTCTGGATCCTCTGGAAGTGGTCAGCAAAAAAAAATTGCAGTGTGCAGTTTGGTTTTCCTAAATGGGTGGGGGTAGTCATAGCAGCAATGCCTGCAGGGATAGAACCTTTTTTTGTCTCTTTGAGGCACAAAGCAGGTTTTACAAACAGTTCTTGGCTAGTTTTTGCTATAAGTATGGAAACAATTAACAAAACAAACCTTAGCAACAGGATACTCAACTGTTGCAGCTCCTGAATGAATCGCTGCAGCTTCTCTCCAAATGTTTCCATAGAATGAAAAAAGGCAAAAGAATTGACTTTACCTAACACTGTCTACAAACCAAGATCACAAGTTTGGAGTTTTGAGAACCAGAAAAATGTAGTTTAATTGGAAAAAAGCCCTCTATAGAAAAAGGCTTTCCAAGGGAAATATCAGTGTTTGGGAAATGTGTAAGACATTAGTCCTGCTAAAAGATGACACCTGAATTTTGCACATCAGTGGCTGTAGTGGTTTAAATTAATACTCGGAAGGCCAAGAGGAATCTATGCCAGAGCTTTTAGTGGTCTGATAAATACAAGGTGATGAGATTATACTGAGTCTTTCCATGGCTGTCATAGGAAAAGCATAATGAGAAAGCTGAAGCTGCTTACCCTTCATACAGTTTCAGCAAACAACGTGAATATTCTGGGACACACAGACAGAGTGAAAAAGGAGGAAAATTATATATTCCGCTTCTCATTAAATAGGTAAACTGATGCGTCAAAGCAGGACCCTGTTTATTCTGAAGTTGAAAGAGGAGGTAGCAACCATTTTGTCTTTCATATACTATAGTAGGGAGCAAATTATCTGTAGATAATGCACCACTTTAGTTGTCCTACTGAAGATAGAGTTTGTTTTCCACACAAGAAAATGGCTTTATTAAAAGTAAAAATATTGCTTCATATGCGAGGAATAGCTTAGTCACCATGTGGCATTAGAACAGTAGTATAAGACTGGACAGTAAGTTGGTTTTGCTGTTCCTGTGGAAAATGTAAATATCTTACCATCAATATGGAAACAGTATGAGGTCTGTGTGTTTGTATTACACAGGAGTAAATGCCTCTTCTTTCAGAAATATTTCTTCTGCATTCATAATACATACAAGTGTATGTAAAAGGAAATTTTGAACTACACTTTAAGAAATTAAATATTCACTGTATTGTAGTACATTGTTAGCTTACAGACCATTTTCATTGAGAGGAGTTCATTTCAAGGTCTAAGATCAGCTTCTGATCTTGATTAAATCAGCTTAGCTTCATTGCTTTGCCTCCTCAATTTTTTTCTCTACGTGTTCTCTGTTAGTGTGATATTAGAACCCTAATTTATTTAAGACAAACAAAAGCTCTACTTTGCCTAATTTATTTTCGAAAGAGACATAGTCTGTTAATCTTAGAGAAAATGCTCTCTCATTGTCTTCCACACTGTAAAAGCGATGCACAGTCTGTTGGCTAGTTGTCAGCTGAGAATGATACCAGTCCATGTTAGGTGTACTCTAAGGAGAGAACAACCAGAAGATAAGCAGTAAAAGTTGCTTATCTGTGTCTTGGGGTTGTGAATTAATTACTATTGATGATGTGCTTTGAAACTGTAATGTTTTGCCTATGGATTTAAAAATTTTATTTAGAATATTTTATAAAACTTTAAAATGTGGTGACAGCACAACTCCTTACATAGTATGGGGTAGCGGTGATAAAAGACATTCATTCAAATGTGGTGTTTAATTTTTACATTAAACAATTGATTCTGCTTTCAGGTCTTCCTTCTTTCTTATTTAGAAGCTAGATAATTACAGTATGTGCCAGGAATATTACACTCGGAAAACAAGGGCTGTCTGTTAGGTTACAGTCTCCACAATTAATGCATCGGAGACGCCTGAGTTACTGAATAAATGATGAAGTTTTACCAGAAGGAATGTGAGACAATGGAACTATTAAAAAAAAAAAACAAACTTAACCTGGAAGCAGATTTAGCTTTTTCATTTAACATTTAAGATAAGCACTATATTCATATTCATCTTTCCACTATCAGATTGAATGTGCAAACCAATTACTCATGCAACTATACTGTCTAGATGGAGGGCAGGTTTTCTGTCACCTTCGGAAACATAGAGAGATGTACCTTTTGCCAGACCAAGGATTAATATGACAACTATACCCTCCTTACGACTATGATAAAAAATAAACCTCTTAAAAAAAGTAGTAATCTGAAAAATCGTGCTAACATTTGGCTATCTATGTCCTTTGTTTTTATTTCATTTTTAGCATTTTGCTCTCTTTGATGAGAAAATGATTTCAGAAAAGTCATTGTGCTGATTAACATTGTGTTGGTAAGGTACAGCATCACAAGTAATGGGCTCTAATGAGCAGCTGGAGTTGCAATGCCATATTTGTGAAAGGAAGCTTGACTATTCCTTTGAAAAACATTCAAGATCAAAAGCAATAGCAAAACCTAGCCTTAAATCAAGCAGAAGGGACAACAGCCTCAGCATGTTTTTGGATGCCAGCTTGCCCTAGACTGAGGTCTGCTATCAGTAGTCCATTTTCCATTACTCTTGAATGCCAGAAGCGACAAAGAGATGAAGAAGGAGGAGATCACTGAAGATGATCGATTTTGCAGCTTTGAAATGAGCACAGCTATTAAATGTCATTGGCATTTGTGGTTGATACGCACTCTTCTTGAATTTCAGCTGTATATGCAGAAGGCAAATAGGAAAAATAATTGTCAAATCAATACATGCTGGTATTATGAATTGACCTATGATGAAAATAATGTTATTGTCAAACACGTTTCTCCAAAAATCATCCACAGATTCATGTTACTGGATAAAGACTTCAGTAGCCCAAAATTGCATTCCAGAAATAATTGTACGTAAAGAGATCTTAAACAAGAAATAGTTTGTGCAGAAGGCAGGAGAAATATGTGTTTTTAGAACCTTTTTTTTATTTTTTAAAATGGGGATAGAAGGTTCTACCTGGTTATTGTTGGAATAGCAGAAGGAGCAGACTGTCTCTTGGTTAGGTTTTGCTGAGGCAAGTAAAACATTTTTCTTATTTTCCTTCTTGTCTTTGCCTTGTTTATGACTGCCATTTTATTTTTTAATCATAACTACAAGGAACAACATTAGAGTGTATTATAAAATGGAATTGCTTGATGCTGATATACAGGGCATAGAATTTATGGTACAAAACAAAGTTCCCTAAGAAGTTATATGTAAACTTGAGAGTATGTGTGTTGATTTTCCTGCATTTTATCATAAAGATCAGAAGAAACAATTATCAAGGTTGTAAGACTTTACTGAGATCGGAGAAAAGTATAGAAGTCTTCAGTTTATTGTCTTAGGCTGAAGTAGAGCTAACATGTTGGGGTTATTCAGCCTCAGCTCAGTACTGGGACTAAATTAATGTGTATGTTTCTATAGCAAGAGCAAGATTTTGCTGGTTTTCTACACTCTGCTGACACTACTAAACACAAAATGCTATTGATACAGCTAAAGAAGTCAATAAATTTCAGACTATTATCAATTGATTGAGGAAGGGAGAACATGAGTCCTAAATGGAATTCAGTATCTCAAAATATAAAGTCAAGCACTTGAGTTGAACAAATAAATTATAAAATATGTGCTTGATGGAGTAGAAATAGAATAAAAAATTAAGAAAGTGAACTAGTAGTAATAATAAATGCTAGCAAGAAGATGAAACATGAAAGGCAAAGGGGTACTAGGGTACATAATTATGGGAATTAAATGCAAATTAAAATAAATAGAAATACCTTAGTTAAAATAAGAAAATTTCAGCTTTTACTGTTCTGGATCAAATGCTGATTGTAAAATACATAATTATCATTGATTAAAGCTTGCGTTTTGTGAATGCTATCAGGCAAGTATTTATAGAAGTAGTTACAGGTCTTGAAAAGTGTGTTGGTTTTGGTTTGGTTTTGTTTTTTTTTAAAAATGTATGTTCCCCAAATACATAAAACATCACAAGACATCTTTAAGGAGTATATTATTATAGATGAATAAGCATGGAAAGGTTAAGGCACACTGAATTAACTACACATTTAGGATTAGATTTGCTTTTGTGCGGACAGCAAACCAAAGTTAAACGGACTATTTTCCACAGGAGCTGTAAGAACTAGTTACATAGGAAACAAAAACTTTTCAAGCATCAGAGACATCAAAACTGAAATACGTTTTTAGGGGTCGATAAGATTCCTGTTGAAAGGAAGGGAAAATAAATATGCGTCAGTGATTCTTCTAGTCCAAATATCTTGATTTTTCTATTGTACAGGGAAAACTAGATCTCTGGATGTGTTAATATGGCTACTGTATTGCTGAAATCAGCATCTCTATACTCTACTGTTTTACTTCATGTGAACTATATAATTTTCTCAGAGCTAGAGAGGATTTAGAAATGTCCTTGTTTCCTTCTGCATTATGGGCTCTCCATACTCTGCTCATCTTCCAGATTGAATGCACCTTTCTTGAAAAGTAGGTGAGAGATTTGTACGCAGTATTCTTACACCCTTCTGGTTTTTGTTGAAAATACCTCTTTCTTTTGTCTTTTCCACAGCTATATTTACTTTTGGTGTTTATGCTTGTTTTTTGATTACTAGTATGCTAGGCCTTTGCTTCCAGGTGCCTATTATTGCAGTCCTTAGTTGTACATAAACTTGCACAGTATATAATTACATCCCTCTTCTTTTTTAGCTACTTCAGTCTACAACGTCTAGAGTGTTTCAATTACAATAGTGTTATACTATTGTCTTAAAGGACTTTCTATTCCAAAGTCATTATTTAAAACATTAAGCAAGACCCGTGGTGGCTGTAGTTACTTTCTTCCAGCCCCAAATTTTCTTTTTTCAGACCTATTACTGTTGTTACTACTAGTCATTTCCTTATTCACTTAAAATTTTTAATATGTGTTCCTTAGGTTAACTAGTAGTTTGCTATGTGGGATAACATCAAATACTTTGCTAACATCTAGATGGGTGGCATTTGCATTTTCTTTGACTAACCAATCAGTTGTCTTATCAAAGAAAGATACCATTGGTCAGATTTGATTTACTTTTTGTAAATCCATACTGCAATTTATAATAGAAACCTATTTTAACATAATTCAAACTGTAATAGTTCCACTGGGCACCTCTATTAAAAAGAAAAGCTTAAAAAATCGATGAGAAGATTGTCATTAAAAAACTCATTTTGAACCACATATATTACTCCAGAGATTGATATTTCCTGATTATAAAATTTAACATAAAATTAAATTGCAAATTATTCTTTTTTTTAAACCACCAGAACCATGCATGGCCTCAGGCAGTACGCTGCTAGCATGAAACATTTGTTCAGCTCTAATGAATATATTTCCTGTAAGATTTGTATGAAAGAAAGCATCGGTTTTTTCCTTCCTAGTTTTGGTAATGGAGTTTCTTTTTCTGTATTATGAAGTATAAGAAGCAGTACTATATTTTTAGGAATTAGGCAAGTATATAAAACCTTGAACTATTTAAAAAGTAAGCTGTCTTCATGCATTTCCCTTCTGCTACTGCTTTTCTGAGGTAGAACAGAAATTCAGGTTTCAAAGAAATGTTTTATCCTTAATCTACATTTAGAATAGTGTGAAAAATATTTTCAATTTTGGGCAGAAACTGTCTCTTCTTGGTCTAAATAAAATTTAATTAAAATTATTCCTAGGTTGCTTTACATAAGGTAACAGATAAATTTAAAATTAAAATGTGAAAGGAGCTAAATAATTAATGTAGTAAGTAATTACGATGAATATAATAGTGAAATGATATAGCTAGGAATTTACTGGTATCAGTCTCTGCTTGACTCCTGTATTGTTCCACTTAAGTGATGCTACTTGCGACTTGCCAGGGAAATGTGACTCGAGAACTGATGCCAAAGTTCTTTCCTGCTGTTTTGTGTTTGAGGTTGGCATTGGCAGAATGGATAATTAAAATAAGGCTTTTGATTTTTACTGCAGATCTTTTCTGAAAAAAAGCCGTCTTTTCTTAAATATTTCTCTGAATTATGCACCTGTATCATGAGACACATGATTTCCAGGATGCCTGCTTTGAGGAATAGGGTACAGTGTCTTATCCATAACTGGAACTGTGTTAAACATTGAAATTTTGGTTAGCTTTCTGTGTCTGATATTTATTAGAACAAGCCTATAACTGCAGTACCAACAGCTGTTGGAATTACCGGTGTGCGCTTCTCATGACCTTTTGTAATTCTTTGATGGATTTGGGAGAAATTTTATGAAACTGCAGACATGGTGTAGGGCATTTTTCTCAGATCAAAGATGAATTGCTGTAATTTGAATTAGCTGGCTACACTCTTCAGCTGAAATGCAATTTACTTTAAGATATATACTTAATTGTAATGAAGATTCTTGCCTTGCCAGCTACTTTTGATATTGATTTTTAAGCTGGGACTAGGTATGTGATACAATAACAGACTTATAGGGTGGTCTGGGAGCTACATATATCAGGTTATTGATGCTGACTGTCTCTCACATTTGTTCTAAGGAAACATTAAAAACACTGGTATTTTTACCATTTAAAGAGTGGTGTGGTTTCCCGCTCTGTAAAAAAAGAACAAAATTTTGTGATTCTTTCATAGAAGAATATATGTATTTTTGATCCACGTTTTGTGTCAAAATATTCCTCTTTCTATAAATGCTAAATATGACTTTCAGTAAAAACTGAAACTCTATTCTTGCAATAGATGCTACATGGCGGGGAAAGCTTATCATGTTAGGCTAAAAAGGGTTGTTTCTCCAACACCGTAGCTTCAATCATATTGATTTTAACATGACAAAATCTGACTCCTATTAAGATATACACTAGTATATGTAAGATTGCATTGATTGGCACTTTGGCTGCAAAAAAGGTGTCTGTAGACCATCAGCAGGGCTTCCTGGTTCACCCCAGGTGCCTGGTACTTTAGTTATCCTCACTGACGCTGCATGAATGCTTCTTTATTCTCAGATTCCCTTCAGCAGGCACCCAGAGGAGTGGCCAGGGTGGTTCACTTGAGGATCTGCTCCAGAGAGACTACTGGCATGGAGTGCATCAGTATGTGCTCTGCTGCAGTAGCTCTGGTCCTTCAAATACTTCTGTGGCACATCACAGGGCATGCAACACACATGCTAGATATATTGTCATTTTGAACCATTTGTGCACCACTCTGCTGAGCTGGACATACCTCCTTTAAGTATTTAATGCATTTTGAATGGAGAATATGTGTATATACATGACGTTATATCTAAATGACACAGAGACACTACAAAGAGACCAGAGCAGATATGATCTCATCAGATGCTGGGCAGTGTGGAGATGACTGGTTTGTTGCAAATAATGCCGCCTCTGAGCAGTGTAGGCAGAAGCCAGTGCATATGTGTTGATCTATGGGCTGTTTTCTTCCCCTTGTGCAATCCACAATGATAATTGGTTCATTGGATAATTCAGGCTGGAAGAGATGTCAGGAGGTCATCTAGCCCAGTGTCATTCTCAAAGCAGGGTCAGCTACAAGGTCAGACCAGGCTACTCAGGGCTTTATCCAGTTGTCTGAAAAGCTTCAAGGATGAAAATTATGCAGCCTCTCCAGGCAACTTTTTCCTTTGCCGTACTATCCTCATGATTAAGTTCTTTTTTCCTTAAATTCATTCTAAACCCCTCTTATTTCAACTTCTCCTTTTTGCCTTTTGTCCTCCCAGTATGCAACATTGTGCAGATCTTGGTTCCATCACCTTGATGACCACCTTGTGGATACTGGAGGGTGAGCAGGTACCTCTAGGAGGTACATGCACTATTTATATCATACAATACCTTAAGTTCCCTTTCATTCTCTTAATTCAGTAGTCCAAACCAAGAAGTGAAGAGTAGGTTTTGTTAAAAAAAAAAAAAAAAAAAAAAAAAAAAAGAATAAAAGTTTATAGAATTGTATGAGTCTGGTAAGGTTTGGGATAATTCTGAACAACACAGTGCTATGACACACAGAAGCAGACAAATGAGGAATGCCTGCTTGGCTCTACTGAAATGCAGAATCTATTAGTGGTGACACAGAAATGCAGTAACGTAGCTACATTGCTTCTGGCACCTGAGTTAACTTGTTCGGTGCTATCTCCCTCCATAGAGCATTGAGCTTTTCTGAGTATATATGAGATCAAAAGCAAGTACAAGATAAAAGCATGATTTAGACAAATCTGTCCTAAATTTTGTCCAGTATCTGAAATTAAAAAATATTTCACTGTAAAGAAAATTTCTTCAATGTATTATTACACCTTCAGGAGTGCTTGCTTTTGGTTACAGCAGCAGGAGCACTTCATATTTTGCACTACATGCATTATCAAATAATGTAAGCTTATCTTGACCATAAAATAGGGATTTTATGAAATAAAAATTGTCATCATCCTTCTTGCTTTGGTTGTAAATTACACTTGCTGGATTTGTACTTAATAGAATTTAATATATTTTATCTGCTGTTGTGTTTTCCACCCAGATAAAACCAAAAGATCATTCCACAGAGCTGAGAGTCAATTTCACTGCGTAGAAAGACAAAAATACATGGATTTGAATGATTTCCCTATGATCTCATAGCAATCTGTGGCAGAGCTGGGGATTTAAAGCAATACAACATTGCTACTTCTGTACTGTATACACAGGAAACCTGTGATAGAAAGCTAATTACACCAATTTGAATATTAAGTGGCATCATGGCAGTAAACTACTCCAAGGGAAATATGTTATTTAGAAGGAAGGTGACAACCTCGTGTATCACAAAACGTAATATATCATGATGGAATGAATAATGTAAAAGAGTGAATTATAACATACTGTCTTCCAGAATTGCTGCTGTTGTTATTATTTATACCATGTCTTCTATGTAGATGTTGAATGCAAAGTTTTTGCTACTGTATGCAGAATTTTGAGCTAATTAATTTTTATGCTGAGGGAATTTTGGCCATGTCTCAACACCATGTAAGAGGTTGAAGACAGTTAATAATAGGGCTGATATATCATTTTCTTTCAAAAGCCAATATTCAGCAAAAAATTACCAAATTGGCTTTCAGAAAAAATGCTCAGGCTTCTCTGCAAAACTTTATTTTTCCATTGAAACTTTTCAGAAAAACAATATTATATATATTTACTTCTCTCAAAAACTCAGAAATGTATAGGAAAAAAATCCATGATGGTAACAAACGTGTTTTCTTTAACAATTTTTGTTAGAGAATATTTTTGACCAGATTTTTCGGAGGTGTTCCTTTCCATAGTCTATTAAATATTTTTAAATATCCACAGGTATTTTTATCTGGAATACCATAAAATAGGACAAAAGATGGTTAATTCTGTGACAGGGGGTTTTCTGCATTGGAAGATTTTTTTGTGGAAAAGCATTTCTTTATAGTGAAAACATAAATGTCACACTTGAGCAAACTGACAAGAAATGAGTCATTACCACTCAGTTCCTGTGAAGTAATATTCACTATTAGGGGAGACTGTGCAAGGTCTTCTATCTTGGTTAAAACTTCTAAATGTTGTTCCAAACTAGCTTGATTAGGAGGCAAAGTGATGGCAGGGTTCATAGCGGAAACAAATCTACATTTAGTAGCTTCACTACAAGGCTCACCTGACCCAAAGTGGTTATTGTGGCCAAACTGTTCCATTGCATCGGGCTCTGGGGAAGGTTGTAGAGCCATCAGCAGAAGTAGTTCATCAATATTCTGTGTGCCACCAATTTTTTTTTTTTGAAAACTAGAATTAGCTCTCCACCTAAGGAGCAGTCTTCTGCTCTTCCTCCAAGTTTGACTGACTCCCTTGCAAACACTTTCAATTTTTGGTTCACTGGAATATACATATAAGGGTGAAAGGCTGTAATAAACCACAGGAATTCATGTTCTGTAATAAAAATGAATTATTCTTCTGATTTCAAAGGAATATTGTACAGGAAAGGTAAAATACTCATTACCACCAGGATCGGCCTGCAGTTACAGACCTAAAATTAAATTTAGGAACTTATTAGCATGAGACTCTCACCTTAAACATTCAGGATCAGTCTGAGGTTTTTCAGTGACTTGGACTTTTTCTGCTTCTAAATCTTTTGTCATTCTTTCAGCCTCTCTGATTAACTTCTCAAGATCTAAACATAAAATTACAATTACCTTCTAAATACATATTAATCATCCATATTCAAAGACTTCCTACATTTTCCAAATTTATCTTTTCCAATATTTCTTCATGAAACTGTTTGCAGGGTAAAGGCATCTGAATAATAACATGAATTATTTTATTATTGTAATTGGTATGCATATTGAAATCTTCTAGAAAATGTCATTCCTTTTCCATGCAAGTTATGACCATACTTATGGCCTGTCTTTTTTAGCTGTCTTACTGTGACAAATTATTTACACATTGTAAAAAAGTTACTAAAACACTTATAGATTACTTTTTTTAATCCAAATTTCAAAATCATCCCTATGGCTTGTGACCCTCTTTGACACAGAACCTTTCTTGGTTCCTTCTGTCTCTTTTTAGCTGTTTCTTTCATAGGGTTTCCTGTGTATTCAACACAGCTTTGTGTGTTGACTTCTTTTTTTTATACACAGACTTTCATACATGAAATGTGTACTTTCATACACAAATGTCAATAAAGACATGACAGTTGAATTTACAACTCGGAGGTTTACAGCTAGGCCAAATCTGTCTTTATTAATCTTTATTATCTACAAGCCATGTTGCTTGTTAAACATTTGGATTTTAATTACATTCATTCATTATAGGTTAATGAGTTTTAAACAATATTTATATTGATTTTAAGTTCACTTTGAAACACTAAGTTCTCCATTTAAGTACCAGGAAGACTAAAAATTTCCTTTTCAGATTTATAAGTTATGATTCAGCAAATCTGTAGATGTCAGTATCACTGACATTTAAAATAAATCTCATTGACATCCATAATATTTGTTATAACCATGTTTAAAATGATGTATTACATAATGTAAAAATATACTAAAATCTGGGTTCTATGAGATCCTTTTCTTGAGAAAAATAACTTGGCAGAAAAGATTTTTCAGAAGCATTTGTCAATAATATAATAATAAATAATTATCATAACAAGTGATTATCAGGCATACCTTTGAGCTCACTTTGGAGAGTAAATAAATCCTGCTTTAATTCACTCTTCTGCAGCTGCAGTGCATTTAACTGCACGTTCTTATGTTCCATTGACTCCATTTCTAAGGGGAAAAAAAACATTTAAATTAAAATGCATTGCAGTTTTAGTCTTCATGATATCTTAAATTTTCATAATAAATTCTACCAATCTTCAGCTAGTCAAAAAGAACCTTAAATATAAAACTAAAATTGGTCATATAAAACCCAGTTCACAGGAAATTACATGTCATATAATGTGTTCATAGCTATGAAAGATTTTTTTTTTAATATTATTAAGATGTTTGACGTATTTTGGGCATAAAATGAATTACAAATATTTTGCTTTAGAGTTACTTCGTCTATCAAGGAAGATGACTTATTGAACAGGTGGTGAACAAATACCTCTCAGCAGGATCAAAAAGAACTTGTTTTGTTTAGTGTTACGGACATTTGAACCTGACCGTTGACAGCATCTGGAATTAATTGTGATTGTTTCCCTGACAACTGGAGGTCCTCAGATAATTTCCTTGTTATGATTTACTTACACTTTTCTCTTTAGTGTTGTCAGGGTGCTTAGGACTGTAGCAGTCAGAAAGACAGAGAAGTTGTACTTCAAAAAAGGTGCAATTTAAAAGGAAGGTATCAAGACAGCAACTAAACCCAGAGCAGAATGTTAGTCACGTTTCGTGTCCTACTCATCTAACCTTTAAGAGTCCATTTGACTGATCAGATCTCTCTGCATACATAAAAATTAATCAATAAAAGTAACAGGTGCCACCAAATTAAAGCTTTATTTCAGAATTAGAGACACAGGAAATATGGAAAGAAGCCACCACCAAGTACACTTAAACAGACAGTCATATTTCAGTAACTTTACACCAGATATTGGGAATTTAAAGTGCTGGCACTTGATGAATCTTAGAATCATGAGACTAGAAAGGACCAGGAGGAACATAGTGCATTCCTCCTCCCGAAGGCAGGATCAGCTGTACCTCTGTGATTTCTGACAGATGCTTGTCTAACGTTTTCCTAAAGACCTTTGGTAATGGAGACTCCTAATTCCTTTGGTATTGGAATGTTTCAGTAGTTCACTGTTCTTAGGGAGATTTCTAAACAGTCAGACTCTTATTGTGGTGTATGCCTGATTTTATTCAGTTCACTGCAGGTATGTAGAATATATTAATTTCCTTTTTACAGAATCCTTTAACGATTTGAAGACTGATATCCATCTTCCATCAGTCTTCTCTTCCATATTTTAAATAGTCCCAATTCTTTAATTCTTTTCCTTCTCATGTTCTCTGGATCTCTGATCACTCTCACTGGGTGCATGTGGATTCTCTCCAGCTGGTCCACATTTTTCTTGAAGTGCAACATCCAAAACCAGATGCACAGTACTCCAGCTAAGAGCTTAACTGCCCTAAGTAGAGTGAAGGATTATTTTGCATGTCTTAAGGGTCAGAATTACATTTATGTCTCAGTATGGTGTCAGCATTCTGATGTCATTGGCTCATGTTCACCTTGTGATCCATGAGGACTACCATTTCCTCACTGAAGGATTGTGTTTCAGTCTGACTCTCCGTTCTGAGAAATCTCATATTCTGTATCTTAACTCAAAGACAAAGTTATATGGTGGCAATAAAGGATCAGTCCTACAAGATATCTGTGCATATAATTCTTTTGAAGTTAAGGAAATTTACATAGCTCCACCACAGGTAGATATGACGTTTGCAAAGACAGTGAACCTTTGTGTTGGTTGATGTTAGACATTGGGAGCCACTTCTGCAGGTCTGCTTCTTCTCCCCATAGTGCTCATAATAAAAGGACTGAAAAGGACAGGGAACAGAAGAGGCTTTAATGGTGCTTGTTTGATGTGGTATGTCAGAATGCACTCTTTCAGCTTTGTATTAAGAGGAAGTTCCAGACAGCAAGGGAGTAGAATTAAAATGAGTGTTTTGCACAGCTATTTTTTACTGATTTTTATTCATGCTCTGGTAATCCAAGATAAAATAGTTTAATATAAGACTTACCATTTTTCAACAGAGCTGCTTCATTCTCTAAATCATTTATTTCAGTCTTTACTTTTTTTTTAATCAGAAGATCTCTATTACTTGTTAGTCCATACTCATTATTAAACTCTGTTACTTCTCTAGTAAAATTGTCTTCCTCTTCAGTCATTTTTCTCTTTACATCTGTCTGAAAAAAAAGAAAGAGAAAATTGAGTGTTCAGTTGAAAATAAAAGAAAGTCTTTGTTAAGCCAGGCAGGCAGACTGAAACACACTGTTGTTGTTTATCTGTAAACTTATAGTATAAACGTATTAGATTTACTTTGCCTGACTTAAAAGAACATGAAAATAATCTACACCTCTATCATTTTCTCTGCTGTTTTAACCTTTTTTTCTTTTCCTGAAAAAGTGAAGGATATATTCTTAATAATAAAACATTTTAAAAATCACTACATTATGTTACAGACTTGTGCCAGCAGTTTTCAGTTCAACTCTTTATTGAAATTAGTATAAAGTTCTGTATAAAGTTAGAGGCTTCCCCAGGCTGAGCAGAGACCTCATCACTCTCTACAACTACCTGAAAGGAGGTTGTAGAGGAGTGGGGGTCAGTCTCTTCTCCCAAGTAACAAATGATAGCACAAGAGGAAACAGCCTCAAGTTGTGCCAGGGGAGGTTTAGATTGGACATTAGGAAAAAATTCTTCACCAAAAGGGTTGTCAAGCATTGGAACAGGCTGCCCAGGGAACGGTTGAGTCACCATCCCTGGAGGTATTTAGAAGATGTGTAGATGTGGAGGCTTAGGGAGATGGTTTAGCGGTGGACTTGGCAGTGCTAGGTTAATGGTTGTGCTCAGTCTTAAAGGTCTTTTCCAACCTAACAGATTCTGTGATTCCTCTTCAGAATACATTCTTAGTTTCATTCTCTTAATAACTGCCAAGAAAGCTATAGCTGATAGGAAGCCACTGTTTAATTTTCTGGAAAAAAACATTCTAAAGAAAAAGGCAATCCCGAATTCCTTTAAAAAAAATCTTAGCTGATTGTGATTGCTAAATTAAATAAAAAGAAATTACCCCTATATACCGGAAGAAAGAAATAATAATCTATATATCTAACTTGACTGGTTACACTTGAAAGAAATGTCACACTTCTTCAAAGGATATTTAGCTTTTATAGTCAAATATTTTTTCTATGAAACTTAGAATTTTATTTTTTTTTAATGTACTTAGGATTGGGAATGCTTTGGATGCTGAAGCAATATTACTTAATTAAAAGGATATCTGCCCAAATATTTTGGGTTAATAATGGTGATTCATACTGAATGTTTAAAATTTAGCTCTGCTCATTTAAAGTACAAATACATATGCAGAGAAGACTGCTCGTCCGTGGTGTTTCATAATATCTACAGATTTAAGGATCCACAATGAAATAAGAAGAAGTGTAAGAGAGAAGTGAAAAGTTTTCTGTCTGTATATGTTGCAAGTAGCTACCTTTTAAGAGGTGTCTAGGTGTGTGTAGCATCAAAGAGATTGTGTGGTATATCAGGATTCCTAGACAGTGGTGTTGCCTTCGAGTTTTTCTTTTCATTGAACACAATCATCAAATAGTTTGGGTGGGAAGAGACCTTTAAAGGCCATCTAGTCCAACCCCCCTGAAATGAGCAGGGACATCTTCAACTAGATCCGGTTGCTCAGAGCCCAGAGCTGGACTAGATGATCTCCAGAGGTCCCTTCCAACCCCATATCATTCTGTGATTCTGTGACCTTGAATGTTTCTAGAGGTGGCATCTACCACCTCTCTGGGCAACTTGTGCCAGTGTTTCACCACCCTGATTGTAAAAATTTTCTTCCTCATATCTAGTCTAAACCTACCCTCTTTTAGTTTAAAATCATTATCCCTTGTTCTACTGCTACAGACCCTGCTAACAAGTTTGTCCCAATATTTCTTAGAAGCCCCCTTTCAGTACTGAAAGGCTGCAATAAGGTCTCCCTGGAGCCTTCTTTTCTCCAGAATTTTGATCCTTCTTAACATGTCTTATTGTGGTTGAGGCAGTCCAATTCAAGACAAGACTTTCCCAGTTTTCTTTTAAAAAAAAAAAAAAGAAAAAGAAAAGTCAGAATTGGAGTTCAGTCCTACAACAGTAGACATTGGAAAATGGAGTGAAGAATCTTAAATCAGTTCTGTAGATAAACTGCAGCACACATTAGCTTAGATCACATTTTAAATTAAAAGCGAGAATTTCTCTACATTTACATTGTTATGTATGCTAGAGTAAAAAAAAAAAAAAAAACTATTTTCCAGATTTAAAATATTACTTCTTCCATATTTTCAAATTTTAAAGCTAACTACTCTCATACAGTAGACAAGAGCTGTCTGAATACCGTAGCTGGAAACATACAAAGATTTTAAGAAGATGACTTTTTTGATTAATAAGTTCAGCTTTCTGTTTTTCTAAGCTGTCTTCACGTTTCTTCAGCACTTCTAAGTAGAACCGTTTTTCAGACAGATGCTGAACCTTCCAAAAGGAAAAAAAAAAGTTATAAAAAATGTTATAAAGTAAGACTTTTTTATTGTTTCATATATTTTGATATTGTACATAAGGATCTTGGTCCAGCTAAAACACAGCTGGCACAGCTGCTGGACTAGCGAAAGCAAAACAGCATTTTCTTTCTCAAATAATCTTCCAATACACCACTAGGTTTTTGAAAAGTATCCGTTCTTTAAAAGGCACGTTTAGTGCTGTTCCATCTTTTAACATGGCATTTTAAAGTCTGTTCGGTTTAGGAGATATTTTTTCAAGTTCAAACCAGGAAAAATACTGGTCACGTGGGAGCTTTTATCCAGCATAATACAGTGTCCTCCATCTAATTGTGTAAAGCTTATCACATACCAAATCAGACGATAACATTGGAGGGGTCCAACATCATTGTTCTGACTGAACGGCTGTACATATCATCAACTCTGCAGTGCTACTGTTGTGTAGGCAAAGAAGGGAGGGATATGCTCATATTCTTTTGAGCACAATTTCTGGAATTCTTAGCCAAGAAAGTGTATTGGAAATTAGCTCACTTAAAGACAGCTTAGACAGTTTGACCATAACACCTCTGCCCCGCCAACCCCACACTCATTTTTTAATATAGTTTAATTTTTAGTTTTATTAATTTTAAATAGTAGTTTATCTGATAGAAGGGAATGTTCTTCAACTATTGCATTTTCAAAATTTACTGAAGAGTTCCTCTTCACTTCCCATCCTATCCACTGTATTATAACCTAAGTTAAGACATATGGTGGGTTAAACTATGACAGCAGATAAATAGGGAACAGCTAAGTGTTGAAGAGTCTTAAAGGATGAGAATCATTCATCTGATGAAGTGGAGAAAAGGAGGTCAAGAGAACGACTCAGACTGCAATACTCAGAAGAATAAGTGAGGAAAGTAAAGTTAGCAGAATTGCCCACAGACTGTAAAGGCACAGAGTAAGTATCAGAAAGTAAATTGAATAGTCAAGCTGATACATGACTGTGTGTGCAGAAGCAGAAAAAAAATAAATAATAGTGATATTGCAGAGGTAAACAAATTAACAGGTTGTAAAATGAAATAATGCAGATGATTTTTTGAGAGGGTGCAGATGAAGTGCATCCAATTAAAAAAGGAGGAGGATAGTGGAATCAAATCGAAGGCTAGAATGTGAGAGTTGGAAAGGACCAGATTTTTAACTCATCCTTGATATGTCTGGCATGCTAAATATCCAGGAAGTGCTTGCCTCAGAAGTATTTATTTTACATATGAATTCAAAGAGAAGATGGTCTTATACCACTGTATTTCTATTACTGAACATAACTACCTGCAGTACAGTTTCTCCACTTGTAAGATGCCAACTTAATCTATGCACTTACAACAGATTTTTTTTTTAAGAAATCATTGAGCCATGAAAAGCAAAATGCTATCATTTGGGTTCTAATTACATGCTACCTCATTTTACAGAATGGAGGAAAAAACAGCATTTCCTAGGAATCTCTGATTGACCACAGGCAGTCTCTGTGAAATAGATGTCAAAACACTTTTGAACTCACTCTCATCTGCTTGGTCAGGCGTAAGCTGCTGTGCATGCATGTGCTTGGATATGTATGCTTATAAAGAAGTGCAGTTATTTGGTGCAGGACAAGTTGAACGGCATTAGCTGAACAGCATTATTTAATATTATTTGAATTACATTAACTATTGTAGACATATGTAAACTTAATTCCTGTACTGAAAAATAAATTACTTTAAATAATTTCAATAACTATATAATCTTTAAAACTAAATACAGTCTGATTGAAATGCATTTTCCCTTTCCACTTGTTTTCTGTATCATTTCCTATCTGTAAATGAATCAATGCCAGACTAAGCAAGCAAGTAAAATGTATTTTTGTGGACATCGGTGAGAATATTATTAATCCTGCTGGGTAAAGCACGTAAGATTTAATTAGGAATAGTTCTTCATCTCTTCGCATTAGTCATTTACAATAATGGCTCTACTCTTGGGACCTTCTATACCTACCTCATAAACCTTGATTATAAATCAGTGCATCAATAACAAATTAGTAGTATAAACATAAAATTGTGATGTTCATAAATAAATTTATGAGCAAGACTACAAAGGGCTTTACCTAACAAGCAACATCGGGATATAATCTGTGTTGGTTAAATAAATTACCGTTTTAAAGTTTGTTTGGGCTCTGAGATTGTGGCGGGCAAAAATGCCAGCACGTAAGTAACAGCTTGCATGATTATAGTCTGACTTTGGAACAAGTAAATATTTGTAAATGAGTAATTTTGTTACTTACTGTATATGTTACATAGCCTTTCGCAAAAGGCAGAAGAACCTGTTTTTGGAAGGACGAAAATCATCCTCCAAACATTTATTTTCACAGCTAGGTGAGGTAATCCCCAAAAGGTTCTTGAAGATGTTTATTTAAGTGATAGGATACAACAGTTCTGACTTCAAAAATAGGCTCCATATGCTTTCCTGTTGTGCATTCACATTCTGCCAGTGCAAATACTTAAGGGAGCAGTGAATGATACTTATTTTTAGGCACAAGCAAATGGATTTTTAAATAATTTGTAATCATTTGTATTAATGGCAAAAAACTCTGCAAAACTGGAAGCTTAATCTAAAAATATGTCTGCAGTTTGATTAAATGGAAATCATAATAAAATCTTAAAAACATTAAATAGATGCGGACAATTCCCTCTGTCTTCAGTGTCCCCAGAAAAATTTCTTAGGCCTTGTCAGCCCTAACTGTGAGCCCAGGCCCACAGGAGGAACTTTAGTAATGACTCAAGATGCTGTGAAGTAAACACAGGGAACGTTCCCATATATTTTCTGTGAAAGGCCTTTAGTGAATGGTAGTAGGCAATGAAGGAGTGGTTTCCAGGCCTCTGAAGGAAGTCCTCTCCAGGGCTGTGAAGACAGGGCCGCTCACACCCTACCTGAACAGCTCATCTGTCCCCAGCTGAGGTCTTGGGGATAGACTGACCTGACATGGTGGTCACTCCCTGCCGAGATCTTTCTGTGGAGCAGGAGATGTGCGCGTGTGCTGTCTCCAGTGATTCCAGGTTTTTGGACAGGTTATCTGGAAATGTTTCTACCCCTGAGGTGAGCGAGTCCCTGAACATACCCAGGGGCCAGCCTGAAGGGTGAGATTTGTGAGAGGGAAAACCGTTGACAGACCTTTTTTCACTATGGACATGCACAGAGTAAATATTCTCAATGCTGTGTTATTCAGCAGGTAAAAAGTGTTTATGAATCTATTCCTGAAAGAATAGGTCATATATTTGTAAATATAATGTATTCCATTATTATGTATACTATAAACATGCCTGCTTACCTTAGTTTCTAATTTCGTTTTTGCAGTGCTCAGCTCTTCTTTTATTTGGTTAATTTTTTCATAACTTCTGTTTATGTCGAATTTAGCTGCAACACAATGAAAACCTGTAAGACTGTGTGCTCAGTTTGTAAAAAGTTACATTCTTGTAAAAAGGTGCCATTGGCAAGAAGCGGCCACCCAGGCTGCCTGCAGAGCTTTCAGCAGCAAAGCTCTCCTCATGACAGCTCAGTGGGGCCACCCTGCTTTTCCTCAGGGAAATGGAGAGGACATTAAGTGTGGATAGTTCTGCAGCCAGACCCACAAGATGGCGGCCATGGTGCAGACCTTGTTGGATGAGGCGCCTCTTCTCCCCCGCCTGCTTCTCTGTGAGCTGTATTTGATGGAACAAAGCATCTAGGTTCATTCCTGTCATCTCATGGAGTCTGTGGGCTCTCCGAGTCTTGTTGTCTTTGTGGAGGGCTGGTTGATTAAAGCTGGGATGCCCTGGAGGAAGGGGAGGCTGGGCCCGGCCACAGCTCTTCCCTCAGGGCTCTGCACCCTGCCAGGCCTTGGCTCTGCCCTCAAGCCTCTGCCTCCCTGGGGTCGGGAAAGAAGCCCCGGACCACAGAGGGAAGTGATCATGGGAGATGGGACATGGCTGAGGAGGAAGAGGTGACAGAGTGGAACGTGCGGGCTGCAGAAAGTAGGGGGCAAGAGTGAACCTCAGCAGTGGCTGGGGGAGCCGACATGGGAAACATGGGAGATGGGAACGAGCAGGCAGACAAGCAGCACAGTAGAAGCAGGAGAAAGATGTTTGGCTAGGCAAAAGGCAGCTGACACTCTGAATCTTGGCAAACTTGTGCACATTTGTGAAACATTGGTTCTGACTCGGGGTTTAGGGAGTTTTGATCAAAGAGCTCTGACTATTTTTCTGGGACCACGTGATTGAGTTGTTCAGAAGATGCTTCTTTATACCCCTTCCTATTTCTATGGAGTGATCACCATCTTTCTTAAATATTACATCAGCTCAGGTTTATTTGTCATTTGAAGGAAGGTTGAGGCCTAACCTTAGCAGTTAAGGAAGTAGGCTAAAATCTGCTATCATACAGAAGAAGATGGTAAAGCTGACTTAAATAACAGTGATCAGACTCAACTCAGCTGCATTTCGCCATTAACATAAAATTACAGTGTTTCTGTTCCAGTTGGTCTTAGTAAGCAAAGATCATAATGTAGACCATTGTATACTCTTCTGGAGCCTACTTGTGTATGAGTTTACTATGCTCTGAGCTTCTACAACTTTCTGGTTTGTACGTTACTGAATGGAATACCTGGAAATGCAAATACCCAGTTGAAAATACAAATCACATTACAGGGTTTGTTCCTACATCTTGAAAAGGATTAACTACATGCCCCGAAGGGAATACCTATGTGAAGCTGGCCGTTTTGCTTTGAGGCAGAAAAAGCCTGGAGGAATGGAACTTTATACCCTTTCAGCCTTTTTAACGTTGAAAAAGATTAGGCTTATTGACAGTCCTGTCTTATTAAAGAGTCCTTCTGAGAGGAGGTACTGTCTTAGAATAGACTGCAGCAGCAAAATTCAGAAATTAGAAAGAGAAAATCTTTGACCACAAAAAGCAAAACCATATACATGAGAGTGTAAATGTCTCATTAGTGAAAAAGCTGTCCTAAGTAGAATGGAAAAGAGAATTCTGGAAAAATGTTATGTTATAGCATTTGCTGCTTAAAAAGCATCATGTTATAGCTGATAGTGTGCTATAAAATGATGTGTTTTAAAGAAAAGATATTGCCCTATATAAGAAAGAAAATGTGGGTTCTGATGAAATTTAAAAACCTGAAACTAGCACATTATGTTGCAGGAAATGCAATTATTTTTTAAGATGGAACAAAGTGCAACTGAGGGAGAAGAGTTCACAGAAGTGAATGTAGAAAATGTTTCAGAAGTGAAGCCTCCTGCCCAAAGGCCAAAAGAAAAGCGGATGAGTCAAACGGGAACATTTGGTGATTGAGAGAGTGATTTGTTACACAGGTCTGATGAGTGAAAAAGTCATTTTACAAAATTCAAGAAAATGAACTGTTCTATCAGTGGATCAAGGAGAAAATAAAATGAAAAGCTTTCTTTGAAGTTTTTAAGACTTGACTGCTTTTGTGTTTCAAACTGAGAAAGCTGCTGTAGGCTGGGATAGTGTTCAGTGTCACTTATTAAAGGAACGACTGTGTTTGGTGGAGGGTGCTTCAGTGCCTCTAATTATGGCAAAGGAACTGCTCTCCCTAGAAAGAAGAGTCTGGCTCCAACTACACTTCTCACTGTCTGAGAATGACCATTCTGTGTGATTGAATTCTGTAAAAGATTCCTTCAGAGACTGAAAAAACTCAGAGTGGGACAAGTATTTGACATTAGGCTTCATAGTTTTTGACTCTTGCAGCTATTTGCCATGTGGCTGATTTGTACATGGTAAATAACTCACAATAACAACTCAGGGTTCTATAACGTGAACCATGCATGTGAAACGTATACAAGTGCTTTCAGAATCAGGATCAAGGCTACTACTTCAAAGGTGTGTAGTTGCCTGGCTCCCACAGAAATGGATGAGATGGTACGAACCTAAATGTTTCAGAATAAAAGTAAAATGTGAATTACCTTCACTCGACACCGACTTTTGCCAAGTATAAGATCTTTTTTAAATCAGTAGCTGCTTGAAAGGTGACTTTAATTTTATTCTGTTGGTCATATCAGTGCATCCTAATCTTAATCTATATCTGTATCTTAATCACTGTACTGTAATCAAGTCATGTCTTTCTAGTGTACTTCAAAATTAGTAATTGCCCTTTGTAATCAGGCTGCTGTGCTAATAGTAAAGTTTCTTCTACAAGTTTCTTCTCTAGTTTGTGTAGGAAGAAGAAAAGAAAAAAATTGCTTGTAATTTCAAGTCACAATAGAAATATTTATTAGTATGATTTATGTCCAAATCATATATGCTCAAATTCCTTCAAAATTTGTTTTTCTGAAAGCCAAAAATGAAAGAAGCAAGTTAAAGAAGTGGCAGCATAAAGATTAGATGATGCAATATGGTCTTCACCATTAAAAATATACAGTAGAAGCCATAAATTATAGATTTATAGTTAAATATAGATTTCCTCTTTTGTTCTTTAGCACTGTTAGTATTATTTTTTCCATATACAAACTACACTGCTTTCTTTTGAAATGTTGTGTCTATAGCAAACCTTCTTCCCAGACTACATCTCTTTGGTCTTTCTTTGCTCTTGGTGGCCTTTGTATTTGTTATCTACTCTTGCATTAACTTTTTTTCTACATGAAGGAATAAAACCAAATTATTCTGTGGCATAGATTCACAGCTATCATTTTGTGTTCAGTGCTGATGTCTGAGCTATTCTTTACTGAAAAATAGCATAGATACGCGTGTGTGTATATATATAAATAAAATAAAGAGAGAGTACTAACCACTTAGAATGCAGTGTTGAACACTGCATGTATTGATGAAGACAGGCCACCACAAATAGTGAGAAACCCAGTAATCATTTGGCATAAGTAAGCAGAAGAAATAGCAGACTTATTCAAAATTAATTTTATAATGTGGCTTTTAAGATCAAACCTTTAGCTCTACTATTTAAAACTTCATAGTTAAAACAGAGCAAGCAGTGTAAAGTGGTAACGTGTAATATAGTGGTTTTAATCCAAATCAAGAACATTCTGTGTGGTTGTTCTCCCCCTCTCCCCCTGGCCAGCCATTGCGCTGCAGGGATGGATGGAGATGTTCTGCCTCTTCCATGGCCGGTCTCCTGCCCAGGCTGGGTGGGATGGGGGGAACACAGGAACAGCAGAACAAGCACTTGGTGGCCTCTGCTTGAATATATTTGAGTTCCTAGTAATAAAAAGAAAAAAAAGAAAAAAAAAAAAACACCCTCAATTACTTCTGAAAACCTAGAGTGGGAAAGCTAGGAATAAGAATATTAAAATGTAGTAATAACCTATAATTTACAACCTATCTCTAATTTCCTGAGGAACTCAGGTTAAACACAGTCTAGTTATTATCTCTGGAAGAGTGAGAGCAAACCACTGACCCACGGGCTGGAAGCTCTCCATTTCTAGTAGACTGCTCAGCCATGGGCTCATCAACAGACACTCCTTTTCCTCCTTATAACAGGGAGGAAATAAACTACAAAAATCCATATAATAAAATAAAAAATACAGGAAAATGTAGAAATAAATCCCTGGCAATTATATGCAAATGAACAGAGAATGTTTCTCTGAGCCCCAAATCTCTATTTGTCTGTTTTTTCAGGTAAAAGAATTGTGAGTTAGGGAAAAGCTGTGTGTGTTTATAATGTGTTAACAAACACCAAGAAGTAACTTTGTACTCCCCCAGCATGTCTGGTTGCAGTGGAGAATTAGCTACACTCTTTTCCACTTTGGTAGGAATGTAAACAACTTCACAACAGATGTTCTTTATAAGGACAGAGCCTGCTGTTTGCATTGTGATAGCTCCTTTTGAGTCTTATATCCAAGATTTTGTTTAATTCCATCTGGAAAGGCTTCATTGGATTCCTTTGGGTTACAAAAGTAAAGATTACTCTTTTAGGTTTTTAAATCTAAGTTTTCTACTGTCTTTGGTTATAATCACACAGCACCTGCTTTCTTTGCTGATTGGTGGCTGTGTTGTTACATAGGTATGTCCGGTGTTCCTCTGTAATCTTTTAAATATATTTCAGTTGTCTCTTTTACTGGATCTAAGAGTCTAACTTAAAACTTTTTTGCTCTGCTATTCTGTAGTATTTGGATAAGCGAGAAATGAGGCTTGCATTTTGAAACATTTATCAGAGCTCTTATTTATCTTGGCATAGTGGTAGTAACTTTTCTAACGGAGAAAGAATTTTTCAGATCTGGAGTGCATATCACAGTACAAAATACTGCCTTGGCTTTGCATTTGCATAGTAAATTTTCTTAATTATTTGGCTGGAAAACTGCAGTTTGCTTTACATCAATACCAGTTAACACTACGTTGGCAACCAGTGGAAGCTACAACAGAAACAGTGAAAAAATACTTTTTAGATTTTATTTCTTTGTATCTTCCATTTAGAAAATAGATTTTGGTTTTTGTTTTCTATTAGCAGAAATGTAAACGAATGATACATTATGTTGTAATGCCCTATAAGAAGATGGTTGCCATTAGGTCCTTTGAATAAAAGTCTGTTAAAGAAACATTTTAAGGACTGAGACTTTTATGCAAGAGATGTAATCTTGGATTGAAATGCATTAAAAAAATCTGTTGAAAATACTTCATTTTAATCAATTACGTATGGTATGTTTCCAATAGCCATGTAACAGCAGTGTGCTAGCTTATCTCTTTTTGTCACATAAATTTTATCTTAATCACAGAAAAATCTTAATGAACAGTGAAACACAGAAAGTAACAATTTTACAGTTAGTTCATCAGAGACATAAAAATTATTTTTTTTTCCATTTCAATTGATTCTCAGAAGTTCATAAACAATGCTGCTAAATTATTCAGTAAGCAGCTGTCACTATTTCTTCTAAAATATTTCAGGAGATTATAAAATGTTTATGTTTGTTCTTTAGGCTTTATTTCTACTTTATGATGCAATTATAGGAAAAAGAATATGTGTAGGTGACAGAAATTAAACTGCTATATTGTCTTTATTCATAGCAGGAGCATTATTTAGTGCTAGTTTAGATAACTGCTATACTTTACCTATATGCATTAAAGCCAAATGAGTTTCTCTGCACGCTGAAAATAACTCTCATGTGAAACCAAGAATTGTTCATTACACTGTAAGGCTTCTGTGCTAATAGTTCATAAAGATTAACTTTTTGGTTCCATCCACATTCCTGCTTAAAAATATGACAGTTTCCTGAGACATTTTGAGGACTTGGATCCAGGCTCATGGCCTGAACTAGGCAGCAGTGGAGATTATTCCACGTTCCATGCAAGTGTCCAAACCCAAGGAAATACTACCTATTTGAGAAAGGGCTATTTCAGTTTGACTAAAACATATATCCTGAATCTGAAAACCTTCTCTTAATGTAGCTATTGAAAGTGCATGGTCTCATAAAACCTCTCACCAAAATTGGGCCAGATGGTATTTTTTACTGACAAACTGTTTTGTAAAAAGTTCCCAATTCTAATTATTTATTCACAAAAAAAGCTGTTGTCCTTACTCCTTTGAAACAACTTGAACAGTTTTCAGAGTAATTCTTTCCTCCAGAATGTTTTGGAAAAAGTATATTCTACCTGCAGGTTTAAAAAGCTGTTTTGTAAAATCCAATCTAATAAATAGATCTCTATAAAACTGTGCCCTCTATCTTCTGTACAGCTTTTGGAGGGCAGAGGAACATATTTAATGATGACTTAACAATGATAAATAACACTATGTAAACTTAACTGCCTATTGAAATAGATGTTATGCTGTGATTTTGTCTTTTTTGAAGATGACATAAAAAAGAGAACCTATAGGTGTGCTTCTATCCCTTCCATATTCCTTCCCACCGATGCTCTGGGAGATTAGCTATCTTTAATCCTGAAATTTTCAAAGGCTTCATGGCACACATCTGCATACATATGCCAGGACTCAGCACATAGGCAGGATAATAAAGGCATTAAATTCAAGTTGAGTAGAAAATCACAGCTGCGGTAAGCATGTATTAGCAATTGTGCCACATTCATAAATTAATAATTTGCATTGTATTACAGTGACTTCTTTTCAGAAGCATTAAGCCTGTCTGTTCACAGATTGTGTGAAAAGTATGTAAATAATTCTTGTGGGTTTGTCTTTTTACAACTTGTCTTTTTATCAAGAAGGTAACAGAAGGAAAGTGAATTAGAATAAATAGCAAAAATGTTACTTCATTTAAAATAATTACATTTTTCCCTATTTTCAGAATTAAATCTGAATATTTAAAATACTCTCAGTAAGTCAGTTCTTTGAATGAAAAAATAATAACCGTAGTTGAGGCTGAAAAATTTGTAGAAGTTAATAACACAGAGTTTTTATATGTTTTTTCACATATGTTTTGTCCTGTTCCTTTCTCTTTTTTAAAAAAAAAATCATACCATAACTCTGCTTCTGTTGATGGCACTTTTAACCTTCCTCTTCCATTGCTAAAAGAAATAAACAAAGCTTAAATTCCAGTTCAGAAACAATTGTTGTTGATTGTGAATGCTGTTAGATCTTCCAGTGCTAAAAAGATAAAAAAAAAAGTTCTTTAATCAAAGGACTTAATGATAAAGAGCCTGATGCACACACATTTATATTTGTAATCTTTATTTATAGGAATAATCCAGTCAGACAGACAGAGCAGGACACAGGACATGGAGGGCTGAAAAGCATAGCAGGGGATTGTCTGCTTTAATTCTACAGGTAGGACAGAAAAAGCGCGTCGGGAGCTGCCTGACTGATGGGGACAGGGAACTGCTGCCTGGGCAGAACTTGTCTGGCAGATTGCTCTCCTGCCTGGCTCTCCCTGTCCTGTGGATTTATCTAGAGTAAACATGGCCAACTCCTTCACCCTTTCTGCATCAGTTATGCATTCTCAGCCTCTTGGCTTTGTTTCTTTCTCCATATTCTCTATCTTTGGTGTTCTTAGATCCTTTTCTGCTGGGCAGCTTCTTGGCCAGACATTCCTTATCCTCCATGTGTGCATTAGATTTATTGTCATTAAGTGTACTGTGCTGCTTTTTGAGTTGTGCACATTCTATAAGTACAGTCCCTATTCCATCTTCCAAGATGTTTAAAATGCTGAATAGAATTGCACTCTGAAAATAGTGAGTACTGTAAACAACATGGAAGATCGGGATCACGGTTATGTTGGCTCAGACTGAAGGAGTACCTAGTCTCTCTACAACACTCAGCAGTAGAAGCCCAAGGAATGTAAGAAGAAAATAGGCATGAGATGACTCTTCCCCCAGTACGACCTTCTATTTTGCAGGTCACTGCCACATCAGGGCAGAGAGTTAAATAACGTGACATGATTTGTTCCTGACAAACCAAGGTTGGCTGGTGTTTTATTTGTTTATTTTTCTTCCAAGTACCTGGAGTTTAAATGTTTAATAATTTTTCCTAGTACCTTTCTTAAGACTTAATCTGTCTGGTATAAAATTCTGCCAAAGAATAAAGACAAACCTTAAGTTCAGCCTGTCATATTTTGCTGGGAACTTCTCAGTCCTCCATGAATTCTTTAAGACAAGCTCTAGCAATTAAGAAATGTCTTTGAATAGTTCCTGCAAATTTGTAAGCTGAAAAAGATTAGGTCCTATCAGCATGAACACACATAAATATTTAGTAAATTCTTTCTATATTGTGGCCAATGCTCCTCATTGCTCTTTGAAGTTAGTGTAATGATGCATCAAGGCACAATTCACTTTTCTGGGGAGCGCTGAAGGAAATAACGGATAGAACTGTGTCAAGTCTTCTCAGTATCGTACTCCACACCCTTTCCCAGTTCATAATGGATCTTCTCAGGAGTGATATAAAAATACCAGCATGGCCAAGAATTTAGATGACTTGGCTTGCACAATTAAACCAAAATGAAATGATTCTTCAGACACATGAGTAAAAGGGAACAGAGAAATAAGAAGTAAGGTAACATAGAATACCAGAAATGAAATAGAGATTAACTACAATCTAGGTATGAATGAAATAGCAAATAAATACTTTGTCCCATTTTTCAGTGGAGATAATACAGTGACTAAGAATAGTAAAAATGTGCTTAAGGGAGTAAGACAGAGCAACAGAAGTCTCCATAAATGATCTATCAACTAAACACAGTCTACTTACTGTAAAGAAATGGAGAGGGCTAAATAATACCTTTTTCAGGGCACTGAAAGTACCTGCAAATGGAAATGCTGATTTGCACAGACTGCATTTGTGGGGATTTTGTGTGTATCTGTTCAATTCAGAGCTCACTCAATACAACTAAAGAATAATAAAGTTATTCCCTGTATTCATAAAAGGGAAAAAAGTGGTCAAATAAAATGCAGACATGGTAGTTTGACCTCAACATTAAGCAAGGTCTTAGAGTACATTTTGAAAGAAAGAATTATCAAGAACCTGGAGGCAAATGGGAAAGTGGGAAAAAACACAACATGGTTTTATCAAGGGCAGATCATATCAGACTAACTTAATGTCTTTCTTTGATAAGATAATTGTCCCAAAGAAGAGTAATGCAGTAGACCTAATCTACCTTGATCGAAATAAGGCATTATATTGTTTCTTGTGGGTAGTTATTTAAGGTGGAGAAGATGGGCTTTAATGCAAGAATTGTAAGGTAGAAGAGGAAGTAAGTAAAGGGTTATATTCAAAGAGGGTTCTGTTAAATATGGAAATATCAAAGTGAAAGGAATTTACTAGCAGAATGCTTCTAGGACTGATCTTGGCACTGATTTAAGTAGTATTCTTGAACTTGGTAAAAGTAGGAGAATGGACATGGCATTAAGAGATGGCACAAAATTGGAATATGAATAGCATATCAGAAAAAAATAAATGGACCTTATGGACTGACAATATGGAAACCTAATAGTACAGGCAGTAGAGCTGGGCGCTTATGGATTAATATCATGTTCTTTTAGTATAAGCTGGTGTCTTGATAATTGCTGGTGATAGTAAAAGGAAGAGGTTTAATCCATTAGTCAGCTGAACAGTGACTATGAGGCATTATTATGCCATGGCCATGAAGCAGTTTCAGGGTATATTAGATGAAGGATTTCAGTGGAGACAATAAAGTGTTAATATTGTTTTACAAGGCATTGGTGAGACAACTCTCAGAATATTGTTTACAGTTCTTACGACCCACATTGATTCACAGCAGGTGCAGAGTGGGATGGTTAGGGGAAAGGAGTACCTATTTTCTCAGCTGTGATGAAAATAGCTTATCTGGCAAAACAAAGCTTGAAAGGGCATATGGTTATATCTTTATAAGTACGTGTGGGGGTAGATGTGAGGGAAGAAGACTTTTATGTTAAAGGATAACAGTATTTCAAGATCAGATACTTAGAAAAAATAATGAATAAATGAGAAATTTAGAAGACAATTCTTGGCAATTTGTGCAAAGCTCTAGAACTGCTTTCCAGACAAGGTCATGGAAGCAGGGACCTGAAATACTTCCAGATGGAAATTTATAAATTAATGAAAGGATATGTGTGACATGGGGCAGTGATCGTGAGTCAGAATATAAAGTTTGTGATATAAAGCTTTGGATATTTACTGACATTGCCAAAGTTTAGTGGGAAAGATGTTTGTGTACTTTTCTTACAGAATCCCTTAAACAGAAATGTTTTTAACTGATCCATGTGCCAGTTGTTCTATTTTTTCTGTATATACCAGGACTTTTATGTTCCTTAGTGCAAAGAATAGGAGAAGGGGGGGACTGCCCTTTCTTAATTGATAAGATTGGCAGCAGGTAAAAATGGGGCAGTTTGTTGGGATGTCAGTTGTTAACTGGATATAACTTGCTTACATACTCAGGGTTAAATTGATCACCTGATTGGGATCAGGAAGTAATTTTTCTCTAAGTCAGATTGGAGGGGCTATGAAGGGTATTGTTTTCCTCACTAACATAAACTGTCTGGGATGGGATGTGAGTTTTTTACCTTGTGAAATACCTGCTCTTGCAGACTGTTGAGATGTGGCTCATCAGGAAACCTCACGACTTTAATATCTTCTACTGTCCTCTGACACATTGGTGGTTTTCAGGCTTTTATTCTCCTGAGGTACAAGGGGGTGTGATTGCAACGTAGGACATTATTTCAGTATACTGCAAAACTTGATTCAATGTTTGCTTTTTCAGATCTTTGAAGAGTTTCCTGTGAATAAGAAAATCTCACTTTTTTGAGATAGCATGGAGCTGAATAAGAGACAGTCAAGGATACTTCATATGTATTGGTAGGTTTTGAAAAAGAAGAGGTTGATTATTTTTGTTGACCAGATATTCCTAAGACCTTATAGCAGAGAAAGTTCTTTAATTGATTATTCTAGCTCAAAGAATTTTAAAAACTATTTAGAGGATATCCTATTTTGTTAAATGGGATCCTCAGGGCTTCCTAGCTTAGGTATTTCACTAACACACTTAAAGATTCCTCATCTTATTACCAAATGATTGAGGTTCTTCAGACTTTATAAAATCCATTTTATAGTAACTACAGACATATTGTTTTTCCTCCTGATTTGGTTTCTTGAATACTGCTACCTGAAAAGAAATACTTGAAAAGTGATAGTGCTTTATCTCATTAAATGTATAAGGAGTCTATGGCAATTAGGCTCCTAACTCACCTGTCATAGTTAAGTGGATACAATTAGATGGTGTGAAAAGTACTGTATTTATAATGCTTAGTTCTAAAGATTGCTTTTTACACAAATATGGATCCTCAGATTAGAGGCCACAAAGGACGTAATGGTATTAAAAATCTACTAGGTAATTCAGTGTGAATTATGCATATACCTATGCTTGCAGTGGCTATGCTGACATCTTTCTTGCCACTAATAAAAACATGATACCCAGTTTATCTCTGTATTGCTTCTTGAATTCTAAACAAGTGTACTCTGAAATTGTGCAGTTTGTTTCTCATAACCTGCGTAGCGGTATCGATGCATCGGTCCTGTGATGTGGTTTATCTCTTGCAATACAGGAAGCTGGAGTTTGAAAGCGCCGATTACTAAATGGCAGTATAATCTACTCCTACTCAATCTGTTCCCTTACGTTTATTGTCAGAGAAATAAAATAGCAGATTCATAAGTCAGGTCAAATCTAGTCTGTATCTGTTTTCTTGAGTCCTATCTTGACATACTCAGATAAATTATCTTGCAGTGAAGAGATGGCCTGAAACATATATAGAAAATGAATGTCTCTAAACCTGCCAGTCTTCCAAAATCCTCGTGTGGCACTTACTTTGAATTAAACAAATATTTAGTTACCTGCTAGTGATGCAAACAGCAAAATCACCAAATTAGTTTTTCTTTGTTCTTTGTATTGTTGTCTCTGTGGAGTCCAGTGTTACAGGCCATGGACCCTTGTAAGAAATAGTTGGCAGTTGCATGGCATACATAACTTTCTAAATCCAAACCCCTCAGAGATGGAGAACGGTTCCTCCCACGCTTCTCAGTCCCTTTTGGCTACCATCTGGAACAGTAATAAAATAAAGCTAACTCTTTTTATTATCATCTTAGGTACATAAATCCAGCTGAAAATAGCTTTTTTTCTAATAAATTGTGTGATTAAATTTAAGCTGAAAAGTTTCTGCTGAGTCATTTTAAGTTTATCCATTTTAAGTTTTGGTTAAATGTACAGGATTTGTGAAGCTGATTCTGTCAGATTGTTTTCAATTTAGGATTTTAGAAAGCATAATGCCCCCTCCTCCCTTATTACTTTTGTCTAAGTTATTGTTATCAGACATTTATTTTCCTTTTATGCCACAGTCAAGCTTTGAAATATAAATCGGGACTTGGGAAGCCTTTAGGTTACTGATATCAAAAAAGTCCTCCTGCTAAACAGATACCACTATCTGTTGGCAGAAAGTTAGTTACCTTCTTGTCCTTTTACTTGTGTGCTTTACATGTGTCCCAGATTGCCTCAGGCTGAGTAGCAAAGTGTCTAGCCATCTCCTTTCAAGGTCCCTGTAATTTATATTTAAAAGTCCACCCACAAGATGAAAAATGAACTCTACTATGTATAATTGAAGAGAAGTCAGTGCAATATTTCAGTGTTCACTTTAATTGCCAAGATATTGTGTTACCCTGCACAAGTTTTGGATTGAGATCTTGAAATGTGGTAAGAATACAGTGATTTGCATTGAGGGAGAGGCAAAGGAGAAAGAAAGGCTTGTAAGGAACTTTTAGAGCATGTTGTGGCAGAGGTATCATAGAGGCTAGAATATTTTCCAAGGACTGGAAAGTTTTGATTATGTTCTCTCACAGCACTAGGGAAATAAAAAGCTTGATTTCCTAGCATATTACCAGGCATCTCTTTCAAATGGAGACATTGGACAGCAAATTGTGCAAGAGTTGTGGAGTAAGAGCCACAACATGCAGGGTGTGGTGCTTATGTTAATGATTATGATACCATGCTTCCAGGACTGTTTTCATCTGTGCAAAATGTATCTAGAGTCTTCAGAGTGTTTCTTCCAGGTTTTTTTACATATTAAGTCTGAAGGGTATTCTTAGTTCATTATAGACTAGGCTTTTGTGGAATATCACAATTGAAATGAGATGGGCCTTACCCATATGATAAATCATTTTAAGAAATGGGTTACCTTGGGGAGACATTTGAGAGTATGGATTTGATATTCAGTGGACCTTCCAAAATCCGGCATAAATTTTTATTCTTTGCCTTGGGTATCAATTCAGTAACAGTATTAGTCTGAATATGTACCCCGAATCAAAATATAATCCTCACTTTAAACTCTAGAGAAACTTGCAAAACCAGCCTTCTAACAGATTCCAATTGTAATGGGAGGAGAAATATTTTTTTTAATTATTATTTTCTTTCCCAAGGAGGATTTATGTACTGGATTCCATTTGGTCCAAATATACATCTGGTACTCTGAAACAAACAGTATGTCACAAGATTTTGGATACCAACATCTTAGCTGGATTCAGAACTGTAGCTAAGTAAGTCCAAGTCTTTTTACTGATCCCTTCAGCTGTTCTCTTTCACCTTCAGTTTAGGATTTATTCACTCAGGACTTCTGCTAGTTGAAAGTATCACTTAAAGATGTTCAAGGGAGTTAAACAGATTGAGGGAAAATTCTGTGTGCTTGACACCTCTTTTAAACATTTTTAGTCAATATCAACTGGGACATTCCACATAAAGAGGAAATCTTACAGGAACAGCACTTGTGGTTATTTGCAGTATGAATGCTTTTAGTTATTCCTGCAGGGGTAAAAAAAAATACTGCATTATCTTTCTGCAGGGATTTTTTTTCCTCTCTTTTTATTTTTCCATGGGATAAAAGATGGTTCAAAAATTAAGTTGATTTTTTCACTTTTTAAAAAGTTCTAAACCTCAATTTCAAATTAATATTGACTGGACAGTCAACACATTTTCAGCTTTCCTTCAATACAGTGTCTCTCTCCTGAAGTGAGTTATTTCAGATGGCTGCAAAAGTATTGCTTAATGCCTGTAAGCACTGTCAGAAATCAATAACTTTGAAATTTGTGCTATTTGTACGTTTGGTGTACCACTTTAATTCAGTCTTTTTAGAGTAGAGCAAAAGTGGGTATGGACAATTGTCACAAAGCACATAAATGTGTTGAATAATATTCCTTTAAATTGTAGAAAGAATGTATTTTTGATATTTACATTATGAACTGTAATGTACATAGGTACAGTATGAAGCTCTGTAAAAGAGTGCAAATTAAAAATATCATAGCAAATAGCATTGTTTTGGAGGTTACATATAACCTGTGGATATTGACCACAATCACACTAAAATATTTTCTTTTATATAAAAATATTTTAAGAATTTATAAACACTATTATTAATGAAGAAAAAACACTTTTTCAAGGTATTTTAGGTGGACAAATGTTTAGCAAAGCAGTGCCATCAATAACATGAGCTTTAATATTAAGAGCAGCAATGCAAGACAATTCCAAATTGTGTTTGGAGAAGGAAAAAAAGGATGCTGAATTTGGATGTTGTATTTTCCAGCAGACAACGGCAGCTCTGTTGAAATTCAGTTTTCATATTGCACAGGTGTCTGCAACTTGAAGATGAAATTTATTCACTTTTGTTATATAAATGTATGGTCAGCTCTATGACTTCGATCATCTGTCTGTGGAGTCTGTTTATTGACAATGGGATGTTTCTAACCATTTTCAACAAGTAAAAGTTGAAGTTTAAACATCCAAATGTGAGAATCAAATTAAAATATAACGGTATTCTACCTGGATGTGAATTATGGAAAGGAGGTTGTAGAGAGGAGGGGGCCAGTCTCTTCTCCCAAGTCACAGGCGATAGGACAAGAGGAAATGGCCTCAAGTTGCACCAGGGGAGGTTCAGATTGGATATTTGAACAAACTGTTACACTGAAAGGGTTATTAAGCATTGGAATGGGCTGCCCAGGGAAGTGGTTTTAAATACCTGGAGGTATTTAAAAGACGGGTTGACATAGTACTTAGTGACATGGTTTAGTGATGGTTTCTATCTAAGTGAGGTTTATGGTTGGACTAGATGATCTTAAAGATCCCTTCTAACCTAGACAATTCTATAATTCTGTGATTCTAAAAGACATAACTAATTAGGCTGAACGTATAGACATATTAAGGCATTTCACCAAAACGTGCAAAGTATGCATTTTCAAGTAAGACTGTGCTAACACAGTGAAATAGATACCCTGGGATGAACAGCTTTCTCCTGTCTATTTCTCCCTGTATTCTCTAGGACTCCAAAAACTACTGCGGCCCAGCCAACTATTCCAAAAGCAAATAATGTGCCATCACCTACCAGTTTTGTTTGACATTTAGAATGAAAATTGTCTCTCTTAAAATGTCTTCACCAAAACTGTTGCAGTTCTTGCCAAGACTGTAGCCTCCTTTCTGACTCTCTGAGCAGCGTCAACATAGTGCCTGCTTCAAAGCATTTACAACATAGATAGTCAAGACCAAAACGGAAGACAATTGTGATTACCCAGTTTACAAAGACAAAATCTGAATCTGGAAGATCTAAGTACAAGGGTGTATTCTAGGGAAATGCACAAGTTTCTCTTCATGAGGATGTCATGGTTTAGGTCAGGACAGACTAAATACATGCAGAAATTACTACATGATAAATGAAACTGAGGGTTATTCTGTGCATTAATAGTCAGTCTGTCACAGAGGCCACAAATATCTAAAGTTCTAGGAATGCGGATAGCTCTGCTTCCCCTTTTCTTGCTGATAGGAGTAGTGGCAATTAGCAATCTGGAGTAGCAGGGTGTTATGTGCGGTGGTTGTGAGCTTAGTCCCATGTACCCCTGGAGGTCCTCTACAGCCAGGTATCCCTGAAAGTTCAGTTGTGCTGCCCCCCAAATTGAAACTCCTTAGTATCTGTTGGGTTTTGCTTTTTTTTTTTCCCCTTTTTTTTTGATGTATAAAAAAGGAAAAAGAACTCAGATGTGCAGTGCTGGTGTTTCATAATATCCTGACTGTGCCTCTGTCAGGATGTTCTGACTAGCTCCAGTCATACAGATTTGAATGTAACGACGTTCAGAAATCGTGATATTAATCACAATTGATCTGGGTATTTGTAATTCTGGGAACGTCATGCTTACATTTCATTCTGGTAAGATGCCATTATTGTACGTGTTTAAAGTTGTTTTCATTATTTTATTATAAATAGTGATCTACCACATAATTAACCAAGTCAGAAACTTGGAAGGGTCACATTGTGGGGGTGTAAGTAGTTTGTTACATCTTTAAATGTACTATAAAGTATTTACATTTTATCTTAACATTTTGTCTGCAAACATAATTTTTTCTTCTTTCATAAATCAATAACTCAGAAATTCCTACGAAAATGAGTTCATCACAAACTTCCTTCTTTTCCTTACTTGGGGCTGCAGATTCCTAGCCTTTTTGCCATTTATAAAATAAATTCTATGGCTCAGTTGCTTATATCTACAGCCATTGCTGTGTTCAGGAGTATGGCCTTTAGAAATGCTTTTCAGCTAAGGTTTGTAAAAAGCAAGGAAAAAAGTAGACATTTGACAATCTTATGTGCTGGATGCTCTTCCAGTCTATGTTACAGGATTGGCTGTTAAGCTTTTTTAGGGTCAGGACATTGTCCTTTCCCGTGCTTTACAGACACAGTACAGATGAACCTCCAGAGTGTGGGGCACATTCTTCCCTTTAGTGGATCAACAGTTGTTCACCAGTGTGCAGGAAAACCTGAGCTAGTGTGATTTAAATGAAGTAAAATTGAGACAAGGTGTAAATTAAAATAGGTGCTCATTTAACCTGCTTTTTTTTTTTTTTTTTCAAAGAAACTGCTGATTGCTGGTTTCAAATATTATGCCAACTGAAAGACGTCCCAGAACAACCGGAAAGATGGCCGTGTGTTCTCCTTGGTCTGGCTCCTGCATCCAGGTCATCTAGATGGAGGAGGAGTGAGAAGCTTCTGCAGTGGATGGCAAGGCAAGTGTGACAAAGTCAGCAAGGGCTGGAGGGACGGGTGCTGAGGGTTTCTAAGAAGCACTAAGGATCCTCTCTTTGAGAGCCTGAACAGACCCAAAGGGAAGCCTCAGAGGTGATGGCCAAAAAAAAAAAAAAGGAAAAAGTTTTTTCTGAGAATCTGAGTAAACTTTGTTCGAGTCAGGAAACCATTTGGAGAAAGACTCATGTTCCCTCCATGCAGTAGTGGGGGAAAGATTTATTTTCAAACCTTGTATTTAGTCAGGCCCACCCAGCTAAAAAGAGTTTTCTCTACCGAAAAAGAAAGCTCAGTCTAATCCATTGTTTTCTGTTCTAATAAAATATAGTTTTGAGATTAGAAGGCTTTGGTATGTCTGCTTAAAGAAGATGGTAAATCTACCTTCATATCCATGACAGATGGACAGAAGTGTGGAGTCCTTTACATTTAGTTACTTTTACTGCCAAGTTAGGATACAGTTTATTTAGGAGTATTCAAGATGCAGCTATATGTAAGTGGCATGAGTCCGAGTCAAAGTTAGACAGCATCCAGGAAGTCTGGATAATTTAAAAGTATGCATTGTTGTTTTTCATCTGAATTAGGTCTGCTAGTAAAGCTGCAGGACAGATGCAGGCATTCCATCATAAAAGCATTTTTACTGGCATTACCAGCAGGTAACTATATCCATCTAAAGAAAGTGCTGTAGATTTAACTGTGCCTCGTGATTAAACCAGGAAAATGCCTTTAACAGATAGAGCTGTAGTTGATGTAATGAACGCTCGCAGAAAAGTGTGGAGGGAAGAAACTGCAAGCATCAGTTGTGGCTCCAGCTTTCAGACTTGCCTTTCAGAGAGGCCTGTCGTGTTTACTCCTTTGGTGTTTACGGTGCCCAGTGGGTGTTCTGCTGTCATCACAATTTTACAGAAGTAGTAGCAGAGAAGCCAAGTAATAGGATTATCTGGTATTTTAGTAGAACAAACAGGTCTTGATATTCAACACGTTTCCAGCTGATAATCAATTGGATTACAGGAGAATTATCTCATTTGTCAGTCATAAGGTTTTTCCTAAACTTTAAAAATGCATGTGTTAATTAAGGAGCCATTGTTGCTGTCTCAAGAAATATTTAGTCTTTTTATGCCATATTTACTGAATACTTTTTATGACTAAACATCTAATTTTAAATTGTATTCTGTGCATTTTTTTTTTCTCCCAGTGTTAGAAGTTATTCAGGAAATTGTGTGGACAAAGACGATATGCAAAAGAATAAATAAATAAATAAATAAATAACAGCATGACAAAATAAATAAAGAAACCCAAACACAATAATAACAATCGCCCCCTACCCAAAATCCCAACAGCCCACAAACCCTTTCTCTGTAGAACAAATTCTCAGGGCATTTATGACACTCGTTTCTTCCACTTCCATTTTTTCTTGATCTCCATTCACCTCAAGTATAAATATCTTAAGACTTTTTGTACCCTAAATTTCTCACCTCAGAGGAAGACCAATCAAACAGAGATTGTAGAAATGAACACTGACAGAGTCACTAACCTTTTGAGAAACTTCCAATAAAATTGCAATTTTTGGTGATATTCACCATCAGGAGAAAAGTTTATTTTACTTGTCAGGGCTACTCTAGCAAATGTACAGAAAATACAGTTTTGAAAATCTAAGATGATAATTTTGCCTTTGGTCACTAAATTCTAAGATGACTTTAACCTCCATGCATCTCTTTTGACTTCCCTACATAGGGCAGAAGTCAGAGCAGATTTGGTCCTACAACTTAGAATATGTACAGCAAGTGAAAGCAAAATGTTCCTCTGATTTAATATTCTTTGCTCTGTAACTGTGTGTGTATCAGGCGTAGAACGAACAGTGAAAGCTGAATACCCACCACTAAATAGAGCTGTGCATGTTTGAAAAGAAAATAGCACCGCTTTTTAGACACTATTTTATATGGAGACATTTTATCATTTTCAGTTAAACTTGGAGGGAGAATGAACCTACATGTAAGAGAAAGACCTTTCTCAGTTTTTGCATGGGTTTTCTCAGATGCTGCTCAAAAATCTGATTTCAATGTTCTAAGATGTTAATGCCTTCCACAATTATGTTTTTAAAGCTGCCTGGATGTTGCATTCCTACAGCAACAGACAATTTGAATAAGGAATTTTCTAGAGATTTAGTTTTTTTGCAAAGACTATGAGGTTCACTAATGTAAATATATTTTAGATAGTATAAGGTAGGATTTTCTGTCCTGTGTTTCAGGAATGCATGGTTTCCAGAAGACCAAGTTGCTGGTAATCATGGAAATTTAAAAAGACGAAAGTTTCAAGTTAACAAACCAAATTATGATCTTGGTTGAATCACATGAGATCCCTAACACTCAGGGGATCCTAAAGGTTGATGCTGCTGGCATATGGTTTAGAAGCTGAAGTTTCAAATTATGTTGTTCTGGCATTGTATTGTTGTATGTTGTTCTGAATTTTACTGCTTTAGGTTTTATAGGCATGTGAATTACTATTACTTACTGTACGATATTTCATTTTTTTAATCTTTTATATTTTTGCCTAACTGCTTCATATGAAGTTTCTTTCCATATCCTCTTTTCGTATGGAATTTAGCACATCATTTTGCTGTAGAGACATGAATCACCTTTCCCACGTTAGCATGAATTGCCTCTACGAACAGCTAGGGGGCTGTATTATCCCACTTTTAAACCAATAAGACGTAAATTGAGGGATACAACTATTACCAGTCGATCTTAACAACTTTTTCCTTACCGGTTTGGGCAAACATCAATGTATATCAGTATGTATATCAGCCTGTATATCAGTATTTAAAGTTTAATGGAATTGTTTGTATAAGATACAGAACTTCACAAGTGGCTGCATTTTTGTCTGTGTTTTCAAAGCTTTAAGGGTATCTAAGTGGGCTGTGTTTCTTAAATGCAAGCTCTCTGAATTGGATTGTACTGTTTTAGTATTTATCTATCTGCTCTACTGAAATCATAATCAGGTCAAATATTAAATATGAATTCACCTAGGAATTTTGTAGCTTTTTGGTTTTGGCTCTTTTTTTTTTTTTCTTCCAGGTGGCCTGATACTACTTGAACACAACCTTTGGTGAGAACAGGGAAACGAGTTTAGGAAAAACTTCCTGGCCAAGAACAGCTGTGGGAATTTACTATCAGGTCTGATTAAAGCAGAGGGTGGGGAGTGGGGCTTTCTTTTCTTATACTTTTGCATGAATTAAGTCACTCAGTAATTAGGATTGCACTTCCACGTGTTTTTTATTTGATTACTGTGTGAATGCTCATTGCTTACTTTGCTTTTGTTTTATGTTTTCCCTGATACTTACTGAAAGCTCTAAACCCAAATAAATGACAGGTTCAGTAAAAACTCAATCTTGCTTTTGTGCTGCAAAAGCCCATTCAAGGCTTCATAAGCCCCTCAAAATTGATTTTTGGAGTGCTGTTATTTAATCTGTCCCTTTCAAAACTTTAATGCCTTGAGCAAATCCTTCTTGCCTTATTCCCACCACTAGGCACTTTGACTTCATGGTAAGCAGATAAATGTAAGACAAAAAGTGCTGTTCAGATTGTTCCTCCAGTCTCTAGTAATTCTCTAACTTGTCGATTCTCCCTTTCTCATTATTGAATAAAGCCTCCTATGTAAACACTACTTTTTTGTGCTCCCATGGCACACAGACTGTTTCCCATCAGTTGCTTGCTCTCTCCCCCACCTGCTCTATCTGACTCACTAGTTCAGCTTCAGCTTTGCTTCACCTATTCTTTCCCCAAAGAATTATATTTAAAGTTCATGGCACTGTTCTTATTCTCAGCATACTTTCTCTCCACATATCTACTGGGCCTGCAGATAATACTGTGTAATGTTCCCCATGCTCAGTGGCTCCAACTCCAGTATTTCCTTGCAGGGTTCAGTCTTTAAAAGGAGGTCTATGGCAGAGATGGCAAAGGGAATCTGCAGGCCAACTGTGGGCCAGCCAATGTATTAATTCAACCACTAATTTACATGCAAAGGAGAAGGCAGAAGGAAATTCAGTGAAACTGAGTGCAGAAAAAGTAGTATTCTAACTTTGCACATTGTCTATGGCTGGCCTCAGGTACCTCATGGCCCTGACCTCAGGTGTGGTTTGATGCCGCTGCTGTGGTCAGAGCACTCGGGTTCAGCCTGCAAAGGTGACAGGGACCTTTGAACTGCCCACAGCCAGGGGTTCACTTATCTCAGCCTACTTTGAAAGAACAGCATTTGAAGCATTTTTTTTCTATAGAATTTTTAGTAGCAAATAACCCCTCTATTGTCATTACTTTGTCTTTTCTTTATTAAAAGTTTTCAATGAAAGAATACCACCTAATGCATTTAACTATAAAGAACCACATAACTAAAACTATGTAAAGAATGAAGTACTAGCAGTTAATGCTGGCAGTAAGTAGCTTGAAGTATTTAGTACTGTCTTCTTTGTACTGTACTTCTGCAATTTAGATTGTAATGGCCTTTAAATTCAGTAGTGATTCAGTAGTGATTATGCTGTCATCTGCCTTCTGATGAAGTGTTTGTCCTTACCAGCTGTACCTTATATATGTCATATTATATTAATTGTTGTGGAACTTTTTTATGAAACTCAGTCAACACAATATAAAGCCAGTTTAAATATCCTTAAAATTTTCACATCAAGGACTTCTGTATAGCTTATTTTTTTAATGATTATTATTCATTTGATTGAAGAGCCTTATGGTTTGAGCAATTGTTAGATAGAAGATCTTTGGCTGAAATCAATGGCAAAGAATCCATTGACTTAATTTTACCCCGGAGGAGGTAAAAGGCAATTGGAAAACAATGTGCAAAGAGTAGAAGGATTATGACTCCAACCACATAGTGGCTTATGGGTTTTTGTCTGGTATCTCTTTAAATTCTTAAAAAACCTGAAAGTGATTTGTAGCTATAATTTGTGGCAGAGTCTACACAAGCAATACCAATACCATTTCACTTCAGTTCAGGAAAGCTGCACATCTTGTGTGTTAAAGTGACACCAGTCCAACACACAAGTGACTTCAGCTACCCAAAAGCACAGCGATCCTCTGTGAGTGAAGTACTTATATTGTCTCAAGACATGGAAATTAGTTCAGTAATAAATGAAAAGGATGGCATCCAGAGATTAATTAAAAAAATACTAGAAACAAGTTCAAAAAAATTATAAATAATTCCATCTCTGAAAGAGAAATAATTAATTTTGGCTGTGGAACAAATGTCCTTGTGATTTGCAAGAAGCTTTCTCAAACCTATAGTCTGGTTAAAGAGTGTGTAGCAGTTGGACATTCTGAGTAACTGTAAGTGGCATGGACTTTCTCCTTGGATTTTTTTTTTTTCTCACAACATAGTTGCATTTTAAAACTTTTTGGATTAAGAAATTCTAACCTTTTTTCACTTTGGGTGATGGTTTTCCACAGATGAGTCAAAATACTGGCAAAAGGAGTGTTCAGTGACAACATTCAGAATTTCAGATGCATGCTCTCCAGCTGCCCTATTTCTGAACTGTCAGTAACATTTTATTCAATTTTTAACACTTAAAACATGATTTCAGTTTCACTGTAACAGTAAACACCCCACAAAAGCTGTTTTTTGTAACAGTGAAAGTAGCTATTGGTGCAGAGATTTGCAATGTGTTGCTTTTATATGTGAAATAATTCTGTGCGTGTGTATATATATATATATATTCAGGACATTAATGCACGAATGGTTTTGTAAATAGTGGCCTGGATTTCAGTCTTATTTTCAGTTGTCTTGCTCTGCTGTGAATGTTGTAGCTATTCCTGGCTTAGACATGTAAATAACAGGAGAATAATGCTACCTGTGTATTAGACATAGAGATAACTTCTATACAAAGCTTATCATGTGCCATGATGGTGTCAAAATTACCAGTGAAGTAGTAATCATCTCTCTATAGCACCCAGGTCAATTTGTATTGAAGTGTTTGCAAGGCCAACTTCTTTAATTAAACATCAGCTACTTCAAAAGCTGAAGCTGACTTGTATCATCAATGCCATCACCAAATTAGCACCTTCTAATTATCTTGAAATACTCTAGAAATCTGGTTGTTGTCTTTGTTTCTCCAATTATACCCTGGTACATGCAGCAGATAGTAGATTTTGTGATCAATAATAGGTGTTCCAGTAGATTTTGTGACCAATAGTAGATGTTCCTTCATATTAAACGTCCAAAACACAAACAGTTGTGACTTAATTGGCTGCAATTCGACATTACTATTATGACTTCATGGAGAGAACCAGTACTCTGGTCAGTTTAGCTTTTTTTTTTGGTAGAAATCTGTCTGTAAAGAAAAAGGGGCAGGAGAGGAAAAAACAAATAAATATAAAGCTTTCACAGAGGTTCTGTGAATGTCATATTCTCTGTATATCCTGGCATATGCTAAGCTTTTAAATAAGTGTTTCTAAAGTACCTTACAACAGTTTAGCTCCATCTGCCACCTAGTTCTCGCTATAAAAGTGGCCAGCCTGATCATCTTCCATCTCCTGAGGTGAGGCAAACTCCTTTAGGCAGAATTTATCACGAGGAGAAAAATTTATTGTGAGAAGCAAATTCCTTAAGTCAAATAGGCCAAACAGCTTGTTGGCGAAATTGACAAGTAAAGTATATACTGATTTAAAAAACAAAAACCCAAAAACCAACCAACATTTGGTCACAGCTAAAACATAAAAACACCTGAATCAACTTTTCCGCGTATGAAAACAAGGAAATCTGGAAACTGACGCTATTTTCGGCTAATTGCATTTTGTTGGGTTTCGGGGGAGCGCTACATAGTAGCAACTGTGGGAAAACCACTAAATACTTCTCTGTTTGAACCATCTGTCACGAAGATGGGACATATGTTCGCGTTGTTTATTCAGGAGCCAAGTGGAAGCCGATACACTCAGCTCGGGCCCCGGCCGAGGGCTGGCCCAGGCCGAGCACCGCGGGGATGCCCCCCCCAGGAGCGCAGCCTGCGCCGGGCGGTGCTTCCTCCGCACTGCTCCGCAGGCGC
>JAHREE010000098.1:347819-516343 GCA_033628505.1 Tringa tobata
CCCCGTGTATGCTCTCGGTCCCTCCCTGGGAACAGGCGCTGCCCACCCAAGGAGGCGACCGGCGCTCCTGCCCCGCTGCCGCTCGCTCACTCGCACACGCACACACACGCACACACACATATACCCGTGCGTGCGCCTCTCTCGCTCCCTCACTGAAGTCAGCGCTCGTGTTTTCAGGTTGCTCAGACCTGAAATCTAAAGGAAAAAAGCTCAGTGTTTGCGTCGCTGCTCCTGCCGCTGGTGGTGGTAGCGGTGAAGAGGCGAGAGGGTTTTTTGTTTGGTTTGTTTTGGTTTTGGTTTGGTTTTTTTCCCCCCCCTTGAATTCAATGGATCTGAACTCGGAGTCTTTAGACCTCGGCGGTTTTGGAATATCTACATGCTGATCCTCTTTGTTGTGGCACATCAGTTCGTTTGGGGAAACCATCCGAAGACAGCAAGATGTTTCTCGCTATCTTGTACTTCGCTTTGCCCTTAGTGGGTAAGTTGCTGGCATCTGATTTCTGTACATCGCTTCATAAAGCAAAGCATAGGGTTTATGGGATCGGGTGTCTGACGGTTGTCAGTCTATTGTTTAGGCAGAATAGTGAAGTTTCCAGTAGTTTTTACGGCTCTGCCTCACATCACTTAGCCCAGTCTAGGTTTTAAAGCTCTGGGAGATTACAGACTTAAATACTTGCCTGCGTAGCCTCTTGTTAAATTGGGTTCTTGCAAGTTAGAGGGAAACTTTTCGTTTTGATAAAATAAGGTTGCTGGGGGAGGGTGGGGGGGTGACAAGAGTCAGCTGAAGGATTACATCTTCACCTGAACCTGGCAGCCTGCCCAGCTGTGAGTGGTTTGCAGCCCAAACTGGTTTCCTTTCCTTAGGAGAGGTTTGCGTTTCCATCTGTGTGTGGCTGAGGGAGCGTGACAGGGGGCACGATGGAGAGGAGGGAGTTAATGTAATTTGCTTTGTTCTTCTGCAAAAACATCATACGTGGAGAGAAATGGAGAGGGGGGAGTCATAAATTCTACCTTTACACATGTAGAATAAGCAAAAATATGTACAGCCTTTAAAAAGTGACTGACGCAAAAAGAGGCTGATATCAGTCAGAGAGGATACTGATCTCTCCGAGTGGGTTGTTCGTGGATGTAATTGAAATTACAGCAAAGCTCTTGTGGAAAGTGAGGCCGAGTATTTAACCCCTCAGTTAAACACTCGAGTGGCAAGGTTATTTGTTTCACCAAAGTGGATCTAAGGAACGCTTGTTTTGTCAGGCACATTAACCCCTGTGGGTTTTCTTTCCTTTTTGCATTTTCTCCTAAATCAACCGGCAGGGTTAAAGCATACTGTTTGGGCTCCCACAAAAGTGGATCTAAGACCACAAGACCCCCGTGTGCTTTTTTCCCGAGGTGTAGCGGGGAGCCGGTAGGTTTGCAAGGTGCTGCCCGTGGGGCTGGCCGCATGAGCTGCCTTGAGGAGGTGCCTTGTAGCTTCCCAGATGCCTGCTTTGGAGCCTGGGTTCAACCAGCCTCATTCCTCAACCGGAGTTTGTTGGTTTGTGTCTCCTCTCTCTCTAGATGTACTTCTGTCCGCAGAAGTGAGCGGGCTGCCTGGAGGGGACCGCCTGGACTGCGTGAAAGCCAGCGATCAGTGTCTGAAGGAGCAGAGCTGTAGTACTAAATACAGGACACTGAGGCAGTGTGTAGCCGGCAAAGAGAGCAACTTCAGCCGGGCGACGGGCCTGGAGGCTAAGGACGAATGCAAAAGCGCCATGGAAGCCCTCAAGCAGAAATCTCTGTACAACTGCCGCTGTAAGAGGGGGATGAAGAAGGAGAAAAACTGCCTGCGCATTTACTGGAGCATGTACCAGAGCTTACAGGGTACGTTGCGAAACACAGAAACGTTACGCTCCCCTAAATGCAGTGTGTGATTCTGCAGCCCCTCACATCCGCAGCTAGCTGCTGCCGTTGAGGCTAAACCCAGGGTCTGACCCCATAATTCACATTGTGCTCTTCAGCTGCAAACTGAGGACCTTTCATCCGACTCAAGAACAGCTGCTGCTCCATGTCCTGTTGTTGGGAAATCCACAATGAGGGTTTCCTCCAGGGGACCCAGCTGACCTCTCTAAACCAGTCAAAAGATAAGGGCATTAGCAAGTGCAAGAGCTACAAAAACAATCATTTGGAGACATTTTCCTAATAATATTTAAACTCCTTAATTAGGACTCACCTAACAAGATCACAAGGCACTGGAACTAGTTTCTTAGCTCTTTGCTGAAAGTTCAATGTAGCATGAAGAGGAGCATTGTTTTAAGGAAAAGTTTCTTTCCTTGCCTGTATTTACTAGCAATATTCCCTGGGCGTGCTGAGGCAGAAAAAAAAAAGAAGTTTGTGCTTTCTGGAGTGTGTAGAAGTGCCAGTTAGAAGAGATATGACAGTGATTGACTTGGGACTTCTGTTCTTGATGTCACTGGCAAATTTCCCATTCTTTACTGAGAACAGTCAGGTCCTTACATGAGATATATCATTTTTAGCCCTGTTTTGCTCTGGCACTGGAGTTGAAGATGCATTCTTTTACTTCAGTGTGGTCCCCATTTAACTCTCTTCTGTAGCTGCTTCTGCAAAAAGGGAATCCCTTTCTGTTTGTTTATCCAGATATCAACGGGAACATTTTAATGAGTCAGTATATATTTTTGTTCTAACTCCCATAATAAACTACATTACTCTTGGATATGTTCTGCATCATAAAAAGTTTCCCTTCCAATAGCATCTTGTTAGGAGTGTTTTATTCCAAACACACTAGTTTTTGGCTGTGACCTGGGCTGCTCCTCTGAAAAAGAGCTTTGCTGTTGAGGTGAATGAAGAGGAACATCCTTGCTACAGCTTTGCTCCTGCTGAGATAGGACAGTCCCTGTGATGTCACAGGCTGTCTCTGCAAATTATGACCTTATCCATGGAGGAAGGAGAGAAAAGAACTAGTGACAGGAATAAACAACTTGCTTCTTTCAGGTGTTTTTATAGATAATGCTTTGAGGAGAAATAGCCACACAAATCAGGGGAGAATATCTTTTGCAGTTACAGAGTAGCTTCATTTCAGAGTAAAAGTAAACAACAGAATCTTATCCTTGTATTAAAATTCTTGTATTAAAAAAATATTTTTTGTCTTTAGGAAATGACTTGCTTGAAGATTCCCCTTATGAGCCAGTTAACAGCAGACTATCAGACATATTCAGGCTAGCACCAATTGTATCAGGTAAGCAGATATAAAATTCTTTAACTGAAACATGATTACAATCTGCTGCTTTGTAGTTGAATTATGGAACTTTCAAGCAATACTCTTTTAAATAAAAAGAAATGTTAATAGCTTTCTGGATTTGGGAAGTTCATGATATAGTTGCACAAAAGAAAATATTAATTGGTTTTGAAATAATAACTAAAACTGAAAAAGTGCTTGGCAGGATGGCAATTTGTATTCTTCTTGAGTCATTCTTGACAATAAATGCTCAATTTTCCTGTAGGTGGCAATCTGATTCCCTACGTTCCTAATTTACAAATCAGTTTCTTTTTGGGAATGTGGTCAGTGTGAGTTACCTCCCATTGACATTAAAGAAGATCAGTCTTTCAAATGTTTGCATAAGGGAATGCTTTAAAGGAGAAATATTTCTTGTAAGAAATTTCAGAATTAAGGCTGCTGCTTTTTTTTTTGAACTGCTGTCTGTTTAAAGAGCCTATTCACAACTTCCTTCTCTTTCTGTTTTTTTTTTTTTCTGAACGTTTTTGTTGCTGTGTGGCTGTCTTTCAGAACTTGCTTGTAGTAATTAGAATATGTTGCTCGGTAATTACGCTGTTTGTTTTTTATCAGCCTAAATTATACTCATCTTGGAGCATATTTATTAAAACAATGATTTTTAGGTATTCACAGGGGTTGCAGGTTGGAATTTATTTCATTTTTTGGAGTTTCAGAAAGTCTTATGAGGGTGCAGTCAGTACTCAGGACCTTTATTTGTTTAGTTACATAGAAGAATTTAACATGGACAGTATAATGCGTAAGTCTGACAGTGTTGAAGCTGTCATTAACTGACATGTTATGGATAAGCATTAGTAGATGGCTCTTTAAAAGAAAAAAGAAAAGACCAGAGAGAGTGGCTTGACCAATTTTCAGAAGTACTTACACTTTTTAGGACCCCAAGTCTCATTAAAAGCCAGGGGGACTTAGGTTGTTAAGTATTTAATGGTACAGATTTTCAAAGGCATATAGACACATAAAATGTAGATAACTGCCCATTGGGATTTTCAAAAAGGACTAAGTGATTTAAAGAGGCGTTAGATGCCCAGGAAGTTTCAAAAATTCTAAGTGCTTAATGCATCTTTAGGTATCTTAATGCCTTTGAAAATCAGCCCTTTAGTCACTTTTCAAAATATGACTTCAGATCCAAATCACGTAACATCTTTTGAAAGCATTATCCTAGTTTGGTGAGCAAGTCTGTTGGAGAGATAATAGAGAACAAAGATTAATTTCTGAAGAATCTGTATTTATTCTGGTTTGTTTTTTTTTTTTATGGCTTGAAACCCCCAACTGAGTGCAAAACCAAGACAAAACCAATGTAGACGGGTTCAAGGCTGTTTTAAAGTTTATGGTTCTAACCTACCTCAGCAGTTTTATGATCTCCATAGAAATACTCTATGTAGATCTGCCTCTCTGTTATTTTTAAGTATCTGCATTTACTTGCAAAGTTATTATCTTAAAAATATAGTATTTTTTTTTTCTACCTATTCTGTGCAACAATGAAATAAGACATAGTTGCCAACAAGTGATGTCCATCCTACCAGGGTCACTGAAGATGCTGCTGGGCTGGTTAGGACTCATTCGGTGTTACTAGTACACCCCAAATTGCTGTTCACTTTGTCAGAAGTTTTAGGTTTACAAGGACTGGAGGCCGAGATTTCACAGAGAGCAACAAACAAAAGTTGTAATATGGTGGGAAACCACCAGCATTTGGAAGTATTGTAATCTGAAAGAAAAAGATCAGCAAAAGCATTTTTCTTATTGTCATGGTTACTACTGCATGCTACCTTCTTTAAAGCTGCCTAGTCTTACAGATTTTTTTGCAGGGCTCTGCAAACACCCTAAACAGCAGAACTTGGTAAGATTTTTATATCTTGATTAAAACAACAAAAAAAGCCCTGTACAAGCAGTGTTGGCAGGGGTTTCATAACTGGTGTTCTGCTAATGTGGTCATTGTGTTTATAGATGTTGCTGCAGCATTCACTCTCATTAAAGTTACTTGGGTGTAATTAAAAGTAGCGATTAACCCTTTCATCTCACAAAAGCCATTCTCTGGTACTGTATGACTTGGTATATTTCAAGTGTAATGTTTTTGCCATCTTTTTGTTTATGTTTGGGCAAGTATAGAAAATCACAACAGTTATCCTTGTACATATAATAGGGAAAAACATCAGCTAAGATGACTGCTTTGGGTGTTACATAAGTCTTGGCAGCATACATAAATCTAGAAATGGAGGACAGTTTTGAAAAACAGTTAAAGTTGGTCTAATTTTCTACTGAAAGCTGTTCAAAGTTGCATCCCCTATGGAAACAGGATGCCGCTTTCTCATTAATAGTTCAAGCATCAATATGTTGATTTAAAACAAAAATCAGGAGTATATTGCTAAGCCTGGTACTAAGTTTGAGTTTCTCTCCAGTTGCTGTTACGTTAATGGAACAAGTAAGGCAGTTGTGTCACTAAAGTGAAGCTTTGTTTTATATTTTTAAGTGGTCTATGTTATGCTGGAACTAGTGGTGTAGTTAGTCTAGAAGTAGAAGGACAACCTGGGTTCTTTATATACAATTTAAAATAATGTCCAACAACACAGAAAAAAAAAATTAAACCTACAAAATTATTTATCATAGTTCTCGCTGTTAAGCCCAGGGTATCGTATATTTAGATACTAATAAGTATGAATTTTGCATTTGAATCACTACTAAATTTGCAAGGAAAGTGCAATTTATTAAAAAAAAAGTAATTAATGGCTAAAATAGGAATGTGAGTTCAGTGTTCAACTTACTTGTGATGATGTATCCCGAGTGAGGCTCTGATCTTCCTCCCTTTCCGTCTACACTTCAAGTTCATAATTCAGCTCCCTCTGTAAAGTTAGCCCTCTGACACCTCACGTGGCCAAATCCAGGACTGTGAGACTTCCCAGCTGAAGGACAGGGCTGCCTTATTTTTGTTTTGGGCATGTCTAGGTCTGCATTTTCTTTAGAACTACTATGTCTGATGTGGCGCTTCTGCCTCAAGGGTGTGAATTTCTTCCTGGCAGGCAGCTCTTCAAATTACGGAGGGCTTGTATGTATGTGTTTTAGAGAGTAACAGATTTGGGTTAGTTATTATGAAGTAAAGATTTTGCTTAAACAGACATTTTTGCTTAAACCTTAACAACTTCTGAGAGGTGAAAACATTTTAAGGCCACTGACTTCTGTCACAACTTCAGTAAATGCAAAATCTGTTGATTGGATTTCAGAGGTGCATTTCACACCAGATTAATGATAGATGCTTGAATTAGTCACTTGTTAAAGCTATCTACAGCTTTTTGCAACCTGGAGAACACTTTTCTTCTTGAACTTGTATTGTTTTTGACATTGAGCCTCGAAACTGGAAGATAGCTTATTATTTTGGTATCAATTAATACAAGATAGCGGTCATCTCTGTGGCATGGTATAAGAAGATATCCCGCATAAAAACTGTAGCTTCATGTACATGTAGAGGTACTTAAAAAATAAAAGTTTCTGAAGCGTCTCATTCATTTCAGCACAAAATGGAGAGCCACTAAATCTGAATAAAATTCCTTATGCCATATCTGTGATGTGGTATACCACATTATTAACTTAATGTTAAAAAGAATTGACTATTAAAAAGAATTGACTATTTATATCAACGTATTTAGGATGACTTAATGCTGTCCTCCCATGGATTCACTTTTAAGGTGCCTCGTTAATCATAGGCTTATTATCACATGGTTCAGCATTGTGTATCTTTTCTTCTTTTACATCAACTGTGTTCAGAAATAATCTTATAGAACAGGCTACATAAATCAGAATATTTATTAAAACATATAGGTCTTGCTGGTAATCTGTGGAGAATTGGTCTGTTACATGCTGCTAGTTATGTTTGTTTCTAGTTGCTAGAATACAAGACATAGAAATTAATTATTTTGCCAATATTTCTTTTTAGTGTAGTAAACTGTTTTTGCAAAGTGCCTCTTGTATCATTAACAAATAAGAGAAAGAAACTGGCTCGTATAATTATACATGAAAAAGGAATGTTTCCTGATTCTGCCATTCTCATGAGAGGCTGTTTACTCTCTAAAAAACTCCGGGAATCTTCTGTTGCAGGAGGTATATGCAAGCTTATATTTTGAAAAGGCTATATTTAATATTTATTATGGTAAATTTCTTAATTAAGAACAAGAATTCAGTAGAGAGCACAACACACAAGGCTTTTTAGTGCAGTGGTAGCACAGCACATGAAATAAGCATGTTTGATTTGCATACTGATTAAGCTGGAAGTACATATACAATTATCATCAGTACGATGGCCTTTTATTGTATTTGAGACATTGAGACTATAAAAAGTTAGCAGTTCTGGAATTCTCAGAAGGGTGTGGGTGCTTGTGGCGTTTAAATTAGGCAGTAGGATTTGATGAAGTTGTGTCTGAGCCTCCCTCTAGGATCTCTACATTGCTCAGCAGCAGAGTTGGGTTAGTTAGCATTTCTCTTCTTCCTCTGAGTTTTTCGAAGTCTTAGGCATCCTGTGTCATTGGTGTTCCTTCACAGGTCAGAAAGTAGATGCTGGGAAAGAATGAAGTCCAGTATGCAAAACACTTCCTTCAAGATTTGACAGACTTTTAAAAGGGGATACTTCTCTCTCCCCAGCAGAAAACCTGCTCTGAGTATTGGTGACAGCTACCTGGCCCCTCCCCATTATTTTATTCTTGTCAGGGCTGGGGTACAGACATCACACAGATGTGTTTCCTTTGGAAAAGTTATCAGCAAAGGTGGGGGAGGAAGGTTGAGGCTTCCCAATAGAAATTCCCAGGATCCAGAGAAAGGGAGCTTCCTTGTCTGTGTGCTTCAGGTCCTTTAGGTTTCCTCATACCTTCTCTTTGTGCTCCCTCTGTAAAGAGGGGCTGTAGAACTAGAAAAGACCATGTCATAGTGAATTAATTTTGCCCAAACTTTCCTAACCCCAAAATTCTTTTAATCAAGAACTGTATGTTTCCCTGTAAGTTTTGCAATTCTTGAAGTATTGTAAGAGCTGTGTTCTGGGTAGCATGTCCCTGACACTATAATTATAATTTGCTGGGTTTTTTTTCCTACCTGGTAAATTACTTTTGTTGAATCCATATATAGCATTTTTAAAATTGTTTATCAGAAAGATAAGTTAGAGTCTCTGTCCTAGCCAAGAGATTCCTTTTGGGATTTGTGGCATGTGAATTAGTGGCTTCTCCCATGAATTAATATTGTATGACATCCCCAATTCCTACTGCCTGAGGCCTCTAATCCTGCTTCTATTCCTAAATCTGTGTATATTTCAAATGCTACGTAGTTTTCTAATTTAACACTGTCTTTTTCTGACATTTCTGTAAGAATATTTGAGATGCCACATTTCTACAAAAGCAATTTAATTTACAAAATATTAAAAATGTTGGTTTCTCTTGACTATTTACAATGCTCTTGTTAGCTCTTACCTCACATATTGTTGCAGTTTATTTAAAAAAAAGAGATGCTTCATGTTAGTTATGTTGCACATTCACTCAATTTCATAAACAATAAACCAGATCTTATTAAGTTAATAGGAGTCTTGCAATCTGATTCTGTTCCCACTGAAGTAAGCATAACACATCAAAATCTTTTTATTTGATTATGATGTATTCTGTTTCCTGTGGTAATTTTTGGGGGCTTAGTTCTGGCTTTCTGATGTGAGGTTGAGCCTTTTGATAACACAAGAGTAAAAACATGTTGTTAATTTAGCCTACGCTAGATTGTCACATGCACAACTATATTTTACTTTTTAAGGTAATACATTAAAAGAATAGGCTTTGGACCAATATATAATACCGGTTTTACAGTTACAAATTCAGACTAATTCTTCTTTCCCCAGTGAGAATTTGTAGACCCTTGCCTGTTGCAAGAAAAAACCCTAAACAACACAGGCATCTATTCTAGCTGCATTTAACAAAACGAAAATAGTTTGACAAAAATAAATCTAATATGAACATGTACAACGTTTGTGTTCTGTGAGACTTCTGTCTGCAGATTTTCTTTCCAGGGACAACTAGGCTGGCGTCCAGTCAGATAACGAGTTATCAAGAGTGTATAGATACTAGTTGCTGATTTCCACTTCTGCATTTTCATAATCAGATTGGACTTCACACAAAAGAAAATCACTTTGGTGACTGTTGGCTTGCAGGATCTCTTTGAATTTCCTGTTTTCTACATTTCTTGAAGCTAGATCTGATTATGAGAGGGGAATTAAGTACCTTGCTGAAGTAACTGATTGACTAGCTTATAAAGGCAGTGCTTATGTGCTTTAACTTCAGCAGGAACATGAACAGGCATTGAAATCTCAAGCAGGAACATGTAACTATCCTCATTTTAGCCCACATTGCTTTCCTTGGTGAGATTGTTGGAACTTTTTTGTTAGCTCCTTTGAAGATCTGTAAGTCAGAAGGAAAGGTTTGTTCCTCAAGTATTTAAAATGCACAGATTTGAGCAAATGTAGTTTCTGCTTGTTCAGTACTCTAGGGAGGCTTTGTCAACTGGTTTCAACATGGGAAACAAGATGAAATCCATCCCATGGAAGGAGGAAGCATCCAGTGATACAACACAGAGCAGTTATGCATGCATATTCAGCATCTCCTTGAATGCTGGGAGTAGTAAGAGAGAATATTTAGGAGTCTTGAAGGTAGCTCAACAGAGAGCAGTATTCTCCTGGAGCCTCAAAGGAAAGTGTTGAGTGATGGATTGTGACTAAGCTTGGCCCAGCATTTTGCTTACAATGTATACAGTGAACCACGTCTTTTCTTTGTCTAGAGTAGCATCTTTGGAGAGTGGAATTGCCATCCCTTGAATCTGTATCTTCACAGGAAAGCCTCAATTGTAGTGTGGTGGGCCAGATATCAAATGAGCACATGCGTATGCCCTTTTGAGCAGCAAATGGTATATTCTTGTTCCCCGTTACAGGCCAGCTTTATGGTTTGTGTAAATGCCACACTAGTTCCTCTGAGGGAGGAGGAAAAGCACACAGGAACTGCTAGTGATATCGGTGGGATTCCGAGGAGAGATCGGGTACGTGCCAGTCACTGAGAAGGGAAGCAGGATCTGGTTACCTACGGGAGAGGTACCACCAGTTCAAGGATGTGGTGAGCAGGAACAGGCATGGGCTGCCAGGGGACCTTAGAAACTCAGAACTTGCCAGGAAGTTCCCTGTTTTGTCAGGTGTCTCCAGATGGCTGCGTGGCAGGGGTAAGCAGCTGGACACAACCAGGCTGCTGCTGGGGCTGCTTAAGGCACAGCATGGGGAGAGTGAGAAAAAGCCCCTGGTCCATGTGGCCCATCTTTGGCGCAGTGCTGAGCGTACTGTTGGAATCCTGCCGTGATAAAGGTGGTGTAAGGGCTGGGGCAGAGGAGAAGCCTGCACTGAGTAGGCATATTTCCATGGCAGCCTTCCTCAGAGGGCTCCTGAAGTCTGTAAGCTGTGTCCCCTGGTGAAATGCAGAGAGCAGTGCCCCAAAGAACAGTATCCTGCAGCTTTCTGTCTCTTGATGGCACAGCAAGGCGCGGTTTACGGCAGGCGATTTACACTCTGATTCTTTAAATTTTAAAATATTTAAAAATAACTTTATTTTTATAACCCTATTTGTATTTGACTCTCAGGGATAACTTTGACAGTCTTGGAAGAGCCAGTGGTATCTGTCAGGAGCTGACAGTACGTTAAAAATGGTATGAGTAAAATGCCTGTGTGTGATGAGAAGAAATATGAATTTCTGGATTGTGAGGCAGAACTTATTTGCCTTAAGTATCCAACATCTTTTATTTTAAGATGTAAATTGTATTGTTTTAACCCTAGAAAGGAATGAGTTCACAGCTTTGATTTTTAGAAACATGTCCATTTTTAGTTATGAAAAATAATTCTGTAATTTATTCCATTTTTTAAAATATTATTTTTATACTCTTGCATTTTCTGTGGATGAAACTAGTGCAGCAACAATGCTGTCAGTATACTTAGGGCATTAATGCAATTAAGTTATTTTTGGAAGAGTTCTTTAGTTACTATGATGCTTTGACAATTTTTATAAGTGTCAGGCTATTGTCCTGTGCAATCTGCACTCAGCCTGAAATTTAACATGAGAGATGCGTGACACAAAGTGTAATGGCATAGAGATAGCTCTTCCTGCATAGAAATTTGCAGAAATGATGGGACCTGAAGATATCAAACAATTTGAGCAGGGACCCATAAATAAAGATGAATTTCTGCATTCACTGGTTATACGATTTTATCACTGTCTGGTGTCCATAAAATGCATCTTCCCATTAAAGTTTTGTCATGCAGCTGATGAGGTTCAGAAGTGTTAAAAGCTTCCACTCTCTTCATTTTAAATTCTGCACCCTCAATTCAGTACTAAAGCTCAGTTTAGCAAAACCAGAAACCATAGTTTCCCCGTTCCTCCTCTGCAGGAGATGGTGCCATGATTCTCCCTGCTCCCCAGTCCCACGGCCTCCAGCCCACTGCTGGTGTTCCTGACGTTTAACCCTGATAGCTAGGCTCATACTAAATGCTGGCGCTTCCTTGAGCTGATAACCACAGCTCATTCCTGCCTTGACATACCGTTTCCATATATCCCTGTGCCATCTTTGGTTGTGAACTTTGCTCTCTCTGAACTGTAACTCCTCCACCAAATCCCTTCCGGCTATAGGGCTTTGGTGGTTTCTTCCTCTGTCGCTGCAGCACGGAGTGTCTCAGCTTTCCACCTCGGCTACTCGTTTCTCGGAAATCTGACTACAATTTTTCCCATTCCTTTTAATGACAGGCTTGTCTTTGCTCTCCTGTCTGATGTCTTTGCTTTGCAGTCTGCCTCTGCCCCCCACCCTGCTCTCCCTTTCTCTTTTGTGGTGTAGGAGAGGACTTTGTAGAGTAGAGTAGATGGTTCGACTCGATGATCCCAAGGGTCTCTTCCAACCTAGATGATTCTATGATTCTCTGTTTCCCCAGCGCCTCCCTGTCCTCCCTTGCTCAGTACCTCTGGTGAGGCACTGCCTTCTCTGCTCCTTGAAAGTTTCCCTTAAACTCTGCTTTTTCCAGCATTCTCCAAATTGCTCTCTCAGCCTCCTTGCAAAGAGCTTGGCTGAGGGAACTGGGATTGTTTAGCCTAGTGAAAAGGAGGCTGAGAGGAGACCTTCTCGCTCCCTACAACTACCTCAAAGGAGGTTGCAGAGAGGGTGACGTGAGTCTCTTTTCCCAAGTCACAGGAGACAGGACAAGAGGAAATGTCCTCAAGCTACACCAGAGGAGGTTTAGATTGGATACTAGGAAAAATTTTTACACTGGAAGGGTCATTGAGCATTGGAACAGGCTGTCCAGGGCAGTGGTTGAGTCACCTTCCCTGGAGGTATTTAAAAGACGGTAGACATAGTGCCTAGAGATATGGTTTAGTGATGTTTTTTATCAGTGTTAGGTTGATGGTTGGACTCAATGATCTGAAAGGTCCCTTGCAACACTGACAATTCTATGATTCTGTTGTTCCTGAGTAATGGAACTAATACAGCCTGGTTTCCTACCAGAGTTCTCCATCTCCCCCGTGTCCCACTCTGCATGACAGAGCTCCTATCTTCTCTCCCATGCTGTGCACTCTCCACATGTACCACCTCGTCACTTCAACAGTCCTTAGTTCTGCCCCATGTCTATTGTTTCTGTAGGGCAGCATGTGCTGGCTTGGTGTTCCATGTGCTGAAGGGCTGTATGGGTGGGCAGGCACTTGCTCCCTCTTGAAATGGCTCCAAGCCAGAGACGTGCCTGTCTTGTCCTCAGCAGGCAGGCCTACTTGAGTCTAAAAACCTGCAGTTTTCCTTAAAATTTGTAAGAACTTCATATTCATTCCTCTGTCAAACTTGTTAGAGCATGTCCTATGGGTTAGAAAATGACTGGAAGCTGCAGGGGTGTGGAGAAGATAGAGGAGGCTAATATTCAATTTACCTACATTGCCTTGAAAAATAAGGATTAAAAAAAGCAAATATGGTTCCTGTCATATCACTAAGCATTAGACTGTGACATATCTTATTCTAGTTTCATAAAACATCTAGTGTGTTGTGCAAGTGATATAAATAAACATGCAGTGGACTTGAAACATACAGACAATTAAGTACAGTTGATGGCTGACAATTGTATTAGATAATTGAGCATCTCAGGATTCTCAAAATGGGAAACAATTCATGCATTTAGGTTAGTTGGCATGAAGATTATTTATTCGGATTTAGAAATGAAACACGAAGAAAGGAGCCATCCAAAAGTTGTCATATATGAAGGTGTATATTACATTTGACTATTTGGCTGATATCACATTGTATTTACAATGACACTGCACTTTTTAGAGTCATCTTTTTTGGGTGGAATATTTTAGGATTAAGGATGTTTGTTGTGGTAAGGTCGTAAACAAAATGAAGAAAGGTGATACTGGCATTTGGTAGTAGTTTCAAAGAATTCATGTCCAAATACCCAGACTTCCCCAGCTTTGCTGCTTGCAAATCGAGTCAAATATATTCTGCACAGCAGTGGCTTTGCATTAATGAACGCTTAAGCAGCAGATTAAAATGTCTGCTTAAAAAATAGGTTGGGATTATATAATAACACAAGTCTGGGATACTAATAACAGTGAAGATAATTTTATTGAGCAGATTAAGTGCAATTAGATCTCAACTACAGAATATTTAAATACAATACCAGATCAAAACCCGACCCCTGCAACTTTACTTGTTTTCCTTCACACCTACAGGATCAGCACCTGGCAGTGAAGTAAATCATCATTTTTATTGTTGTTCATTTTTTATTGCCATGGGAATGTACATCATGTTATCCATTAGGACCCAGGCAAACAAGGCTTTTCTCCACATACAGAGTCATGAAACAAGACATGATTGAGGACAGTGAGGTGTCTGTACTATTTGAAATTCTATTAGAAATTGATAAATTCGCTTGTCAGATTTCTTTAAAAGATTGCATAGATATGAACTGCCTGTAGTAGTCTCACATGAAAAGTCTTGAAAATTATAGCTTTATAATAAACCTTATAGACAGAGAATTTGTGTCAGTTCTTTCTCTCATAATCTATTTACTTAATTTTAGTCTCCTAAATCGTGAAATGGAGGCGCAAACTTGCAGTGGTTGATAACACTCGTGACCTGATGAAGTAAAGCTGCTTTGATCTTTTGAGAGGTCAAACTGTGTGTGTTTCTACGCAAACATTCCCCAAGGCTGCTTCTGCGTGAGATGTCTCTTCCCCTTGCCAAATGTCCCACCTTCACAACACAAAATTGAAGGAGACTTGCAAAGAAATATGGTGTGTTAGTGCACTTAATCCTGTCTATAGATTGGTGTGAGAATTGTTGAACACAGGGTTTGACATTTGGTTTTTTAGGTTTTTTGTGGTTTTTTAATTTTTGCACAGTTTAAAAATATCTAGACAGCTCTCTTCTGGCTTGGGTATAAAGTGAATGCATTAACTCTAACTGCACTAATATTTAGGAAGAAAGGCATACAATGTTTTTTAATTTAGTAAGTACAGAATTATTTGAATCTGACTCGGAGCTTCATTTAACTTTTTAATAAATTTCTGCTGTAGAGCTAAAAATATCTTCATGCCCTTGACCTTTCTGTAAGAGCTGTGGGAAGATTAGAAAGCATAAACAAGAATAAATTTAGAATTAGCCTATTTGAAGAAAATTAGTACCAAATGCTTTAGCTATCCACAAAATGATATTAAGTTGTCAATCCTACAGCACGTCCAGTCTGGCAGAGCTGAGTGAAGCAATCTGCTACTGGAGCAGGGCTCTAGTAGTCCTAGAAATAGGAAGGTAGTTCATTTTTCATTCCCACTCAGTTTTTCCCCTCCTTGTGGAATCTGCCAACAAAGGTGCCAATTATAGTGATGATTTCTGTATCTCAGATATCTATCCCTTAATATATTCCTTTCCCCTCTGGTTTGTTCCGTGTAGTTCATGGTGCAGCTGTATAAATACTCTCGGTCATTAACCTCTTGGACTGTATTTGAACTAGTGACTGAGAGGTGAGGTTGTCAATATATTAAAGACATCATTAATGGCACAGCTACAGCCATAAACAGTGAATTATTGTGACGGTTGAGCTTTATTTATTTATTCATTACAAAATGTGTTGGTATCTGGGCATCTTTGACATTACACGGATACTTCTGAAAACAGGTGACTTTTAGTGATATCGGGAGCAAGCAGCCACTCTGCAGTGTTCTTAATTATCTACTTTAAATTAGTCACTTAACAAGACAGAGAATGGTTGCACTTGTGAAGCTGTCATTTTTAGGGCTTAGGTACTGCATTGCTCTGAAATAATTATACACTCTTGATACTAGCTTTCATTTATGGTAATTGCAAGTAAGTTTATAAATTCCTGACTATTAAAAAGAGTTATCTCCTTCCTGTTGCGTTCAGTCAAGGATTTAAATGTTGCAAACTTTCCATCCTGCTTTAAAGAGAAAATGTCAGCATAAAAATCTTTCACATATCAATACTTTGCCAAGCTAAAAAAAAAAAGAAATCTTATTCTATTTTGCCTTTCAAAATTGCATTTGTAACATTGCGACTGTACATACTGATTTTTTAATCATTATTTCATATTAATTTGATGATTTAAATATGTTTAATTGTACATAGACCTAATAAAACTAAAGTCATATATAAAGGATAATAAGTGACCGTAAGAGGAGGCAGAATAAATTGATTTCGTAAATGGCATTATTTTCTCTAAAGCTGTTACTAGTAGGATCTTCGGGAAAAAAATCAGATTTCTGTAATGCAGGCAGTATGCAATAGCTGGTCTAGTCTGTGAAGAGAAATGTAATTTGTAAATTAGAGTGAAATATTTTGTTGCTAAAAGAATAAAATAGAGCAAATAGTTAGCTTCCCTTGAGCAGTACTGTGTGCTAATTGAAGGATTCAGGATTGCTTTATATGAGTCAGTATTCAAGCCTGTGGAATACTTAAAGTGACTAGTTTCTGTCTTCAGCCAGAATGAGAAATATAATACATGATTCTGGACCTGGACTGTGATGAGAAGAGGTATTTCCCCCGGCAGCTATCAGAACGGGAGACGTGTAAAGCGCTTGTAAGCGATAGCTCCTCTATCTGCGGAGCAGGTTGTACTTCCATGGCAAAGAGAGTGTCACTGATAGATTAGGGTGACAATTCATAATGTTTCCTGAGCGTGAGTGCTACATGTTGAACAAGATCAGAGTCTCAAGGAGCATGTCATAGAGAATTAAGGTTTATTATTTATCCTGCCTCATGGTTTTCAGAATTTTTAAAGGCTTTATGTTATTTGAAATATGTTTCAACTCAGAAAACCTTGGTATTTAGAGTAATACTTTACAAATCATCTTTTCTGCAGGTTGTAGTTGAGTGCAGTGGTCTAATTCTGGGTAATGACGTTTTGTTGTGTGACATGATACAATAACAGAAAAGTGTTTTAATAAAATTATAGAAGTTGCCATGCACGTTAGGAATGATTTATTAGATTCTGTAACAGGAAAGCTAGAAAGACTTTTGAAAGGTGTTAACTTCTCAAATGTATATTATTAGTGTGCAGTAAATGTATTATTTTGAACTATTTATTTTTATAGAGTGGGAAAAGTATTAAAAAAGTATTAAAAAACTTCTCTCAATCACTCTACAGCTATTTAGAGACAAGGTTTTGGCTAGCTGCCCCAAATACTGTGTATTAGTTACTTGGGAAGAGGAGAAGGTTTCTTTGAGGTATTTTTACCACTGGGGGACTCCTGCTGTTCACATTTCTTCTGTGCAGTTTGAAGTATCCCAGGTTTGCTTTAAATGATTGAGTTCACCTGAAAGGTGGGGGATGTGCTAGTGTCAGAAGAGGTGCAGCCAGTGTTTTTTTCATAGAAGATCATGTTAATTATGGTTAGCAAAAAAAGCGTTTACCTATTTCACATTGTAACACCCAAATGTCAACTCAGGTGTTTCTCTTTGCATCTGATGGTAGCATAAGAAGCTGCATGGTTTGCAGAAGATGTGGCCAAGTTCATTCTTTTGACTGTTTTACCCTTAGTTGTTTTAAGGTTTGAGTGAATAGGTGCTGGCAGGACTCTTACTTTTTTCATATTAAATGTAAAAGCTGAGCTAATGTATATTTGGCAGACACAAGCACTTGGAGGTCAGGAAACTTATGACTTTAGCTTTTTCTCTTTTGTACAATTCCTTTCTGACACAGGCTTGAAATTACATTCAAACACTCCTTTTCCAGTATGAGATATGAATCAATGCTGTACCAGTGCCTAAGATCACCTTTGCTAATGTACTTAAAATCTGACTAATACATATACTAAAGGGAGAGTTAAGGTACAAATACATCTCTAATTCTGGGCCTGTCTGACTGGAAAGTTTCTTTTCATAAATCATTCAACAGCAGGTTTACTGAAAGGGAGGTTAGGAGGCTCATTTGTGTAAACTTCCAGACCTTTCCCCAAAATAGCTCTTTTCCATTGGAAAAAATGCAGTTATCCTAATTTCCTGACTGTGTTCTAAGTTGGTCATTCTGTGAGATTGCATTTTTCTTCTTCTTAGGAGTTTTCACAACCTTTCCAGGTGGTGTCAGAAGGGCCACCGGTTTGTGCCATAGGGCTTTTTAAAAGGACTGTGCAGAAGAGAGACGTGTCTGTACGTACCTGTCCGTACATCTGAACAACTGAGTGCAAGTTGAAAAGAGCCAAACCTTCCTGTTTGTAATACAATGTGGGGTCCCTAAACCATAGGTTCCTGTAGCTCTGCGTGTTTTTAAAGACACTAGCAGCGTAAGGCCAAATATTTTCAAAGCAGTATTTGTTGCTGTTGGAGTGGAAGCTACATCACAGTTTATTTCCTTCTACTATTTCTTCTGTCTGTACCTGTTGCATCACAGTGAAAGGAGTTCAAGGGCATTAGTCGGTAGGAAACAAGCATGTGAAGTCTCATTTCACATCTGGCTTTCAGAGCCCATTTATTTTATTAAAGTTAATAAAGTCAATTGTACTTCAGACAGACAATCACACCACTGTTTTATTTAATAAAATAAACACGGAAGAACCAAGTTATATTTGCTTCATAAGGAAAATCTGTCTTTTGTTGTTTATAGAATGTATCCTGTCATGACTGACATATAACATTAATTTTTATGCTGTATTTAGAATTTAAATACCTGAATTTCTGTCAGTTTCTTTTCTTCACTGGTGACAAGTAAATGTTGAATAATCAATTGAAATATAATTTTTAAAAAGTAACATCTGAAATGAGGCACGCTAGAAGAAGGGATGAAGGTGACATTTTGTGTGTGAATAAAACTAAAGAGTTTATGAAACTCTAAATTGGAGAGCTTCAGGTAGTGCAAAAGATATATTTAAACAGAAAATCCTCTGATTATTTTCACTCTGCTTTTGTATGTATCAAAAAGCTACTCTACTGAGTGCCAAAACTTGAGAGCTGGCAGCATCTTCCTGATGGAGAACATGTAGTGCCTCTATGGGGTATTGGAGAGAAAGAAATGACCAGTTTGCTTTCTAATGTGGTAGGATTCCATAAACTCTGGTATAACGATATATTCTAATACAGCCAATCCTAATGTGTAATGAAGCATAAACATTATTCTAATTGTTCTTATTTTCAGTAGTTGTCGGTTGGTCATTAATGAGAAACTTAGAGATACGTTACAGAGAAATCTGGTTATATGGAGACCAGTCAAATGGCAGCAGCCATTTTGCAAGCAAAATAGTAGTTCTTAAGGACACGTGCCAGAGGAGGAGAAGTGATATTTGCTTGTTTAAACCTGTTTATTTTATCAGGTCAGGTTGTTCTTTGAAGAATATATGTTGCAGTAACTATAATAGTATGCCAATTACTTCTTTTAATTACAGGTTTGTTTTTTTTTAATATGGGGGTTAGATCAGCTCCTGTGAAATTGGCTTATCATTGTTTTTCCATTCCCGGATGGTGGAAACACTGGGGCAAAATATATTTTGTATTATTTTATCTCTTCATCTGGGAAAAAAAATGTTTTAATCTGAGAACCCATAGTCATAGCATTAAATTATGATAAATATTTATTGCAGGATATGTTTTATAGTTAACTGCAGAAAAGTGTTTTCTCTGGCTTTTAGTCACAGGATACCCATTTTCATTCTATTATCAGGGTCTCGTTATGAGTACTGGAGGCCCTCAGCTACTATTGAGTCTCCAGTTGTTTTCCATCAGAGTTGGATCAAAATCAGCTTTACTCAATGAGATTTTTAGTCCCTCTTTGGGCAAAATTTTTGTTAAGATCAACCGAAGCTTTCCCAAGCTGCAGAATATAACCACTGTCAACAATGGTGTTTCTTTGTGTATTCCAGTTTGCAAATATACCTCGTCTGCATGACCTCGGGATGTTTTGATTAATTGCATCTTATGAAACTCCATATGTGTGTTGCGCCTGCTTTATTCACATGTAAAAGGGACACAGCTATTACCTTCCCTCTAAGTTATGTGAGGAAAGAGGATTGTGTTTACCCTCTGTGGTATATTTCTAAGCTCCATAACGTTTAAAAAAATATTTTTCATGCCTTTGGTCTAATTCTAAATGCTATTTTTCATTAGTCATAAAAAATAGGAGTTAAAGGCTCTCAGAGGTTTTATGTAGGCTTTTATGCAGTAGTCTGATGCCGCTGACAGATAATCCTAGAGAGATCTCTTCCACAAAACGGGACTTGTTCTTGATAATTATTCTCATATTACGACTACTGCTTCTTTGCTTTGAGCAATCCGATAAGTCACTCAGAGTCAGGAAAATTCCTTCCGAGTAGAGATTTTCCATGTGGGCAGCCCTTGAAATTACAGATCTGTAAGTATTTACAATGCATAGGATGTTCCATGCCCTCTCTTACACTGATAAAAGTTCATCTGAGTGACGTGTGTGTGTCACCGTTCAATCCTTTACTTCCTGATCATCTGTCTCATACTGCTGAAAGGACCCTTTTAACTACGAAATAGATTTTTGTGGAGCACTTTAGTGTCCTGTTTATGATGCTTGTCATGTATCTTGTGTGTATTTTCAGCATTGCTGTGATCATCATCTGACTCTTAAAATTGGTATTCACTTCAGGAGAGCAAGCAAGCTTTAGGCAGTTATGGTATAAAAGTTATATGCCTTGCTCTATCAGGAACAAATAGTACTGAGACCTTGTATGAAATTCATTCATAAAGATGATGCCTGCATTTTGCAGAACAGAATTGGTGGCCTTATGTTTTTCCCCTAAACTTCATCCTACAGATGGAGAGAATTATTTATGTGGAAAACTCAGTTTATAGCTCGGCAATCAGATAGCAGCTGTATTTTCCTCCATTGCCAGATCCTCAGCAACATCTTGTCCTGTTTGTAAAGCCATCTAGTTTATGAAAGTTAGAAGGCATGCAAACAGAAACAGCTCGTATTTCGTATTTGTAAAGTATATGGCTCCTAGAACCAGAGATGATGCACTGGGAGAGCAGTATTCCCATCTTTCTTTAATTGATAATGTTGGCATTTTCCATGCCACCACTTGGAATCAACTGCAGCTTAGCAGTCACTCTTGCCTGGCTTTATGCTGGCAAGCACCCAAAGCAAAATAAGGCAGCTCTCCTACGGCCGCTTCAGTTCCTCAAGATACTTTAGTCAGTTGAAGTACACTGCTAACAAAAGATTTGAATTACAAGGAAAAGGAGAGAGAGTAGCTACTATTCCACCTTCTATCTCTCTGTGTAGAAGCACTGAAAGCCAGAGGTCTTCTATGGAGCAATACACAGTGCCGGGCACAGACCTTAGGAGGTCCCAGGGTCAGAGAGCTGAGGTACTTGCCCACTGGCAGTGTATTGTAGTGCAGCCCCATTGCCCATGATATTGCAAAAATCAGAGGCATTTATCAGACAACTATTTTTTTGAATAAAAAAGTATGAAACTTTACATACTTCGTATTAAAGTATGAAACTTTAATAATTTTTCAATTTTTATTTAAATTACAGAATTCAACAAGCTTTCTTTGCCCAGCTTATCTGTAGAAAATATATGCTTTGTAAATACCCAGCACTCCAATATTTAAAAGGCCATGTGTTATCTGAGAAAACTCATGCAGAGAATCAACAGCTCTACCATAGGAATCAATCAGAATAGTACTGCAAACAAGGGACCTTTTGTACCTCTACAAGTGCAGAACAGCGTGAATTTTACAACTACTGAGTGTACCCCTAAGTTAATTACCATTTAGAGTCTAAATAAAATAATTCTCTATAAAAAATTGTGTTGAAAAAAAATTTAGTGGCGTATAGCATCCTATTTATTGTTTATTCAGCTATAACTGAAATTGTAATCCAAAGTCAGATTTGAATCTAAGGCTGTGGGGAAAAGCGCATCTTTTCAGTTGGGTTCATGAGTAACCATTCTATGATTCTATGAAATTGCTAGTGCAGCTATCTGGAACCTAAGTTATTTTGTTCAACATACATTTGTGCTGTATAGACACACCCTATGATGCCAGGGTCTTATATTTAATAAAGAGGTTGAGAGCAACACAGCTGGGCCTCTTAAGGGATTTAATCACAAAGAAGCATTGTTGCTTAAGAGTTGTTTAAAACAGTGCAGTATATAGTGTGCACAGCACTGTTTTAGCATGTTTATTTAGTGTACAGCATATACAGGCTGTGCAATAAATAGTATATAGTGTATATAGACTGCAGGAACTATCCTCTAGTTGTGGATATGTGGTTCCAAATTTAACTTATTGAGGAGGCAAAGGTGCCACAGGTGGAAGAAGAATTCCTCATGAAACCTTGAACTGAGTGGATTAATTGCAAGGAGGAAGGAGCCTTTTCCCTTACAGTTCACAGACCGCCCAGTGCACCCACACCATCTGCTGACTCCCACTGTGCAATCCTCAGCACCTCCAGTGGCTTTGGTTATGTTTAGGCTTGACTGAGATTGAACTTTCCAAACATAAGGACAGAGGTGTATTTTCTGTGAGGTACCTGGCAATTGCATTTCCTTCCTCATTGACTTTTAATTATTATTATATTTTTGCCAATATTATTGAGCTTTCAAATATTTTGCATTGTTTCAAAGGAAGTTTGCTTTCATAGCAAGTTAAATAAAACTTGTCAATAACACACTCGATTTTTATTACTGTCTGTAGCCACTGCTATAGACTATATCAGTTTTCTACTACTCTCAAGTTCTTCTCTTTCAAAGTGCCAGATCTTCTCAGCCAATGTCTGTTTGACTCCCTTCCTGAGTTGTGTCTTTGTTTTTAACCAGAAAAGCTTTAGAAATACTGTTGTTGCTTTTTACTTTCTCATACCTACTTTGGGAGAAGTCTCATTTTTCTCAAGCGTTTTACTTGCCTGTTGTGTAGTTGTGAGTTGTGTTATGTCTTGCCATGTAAAGCCATGAAATGTAAGTGATGTGGGCAAATTGAATACAGTATAGTCTCTAGAGTCTCTAGGATAGTGACACTGGGATGTGTATTGCTTTCAAGAATAAATAATTGCTTTAAAGGTCCATAAAATGGTCATGTTTAATATTTTAATTCTGACTGGATTTAAGAAAAAAATCTGTGTTTTCAAGTTAGAGAAATTAGTGTCTGCATTATTTTAGGGAAGCACTTGACCACAAAAAGTCTTGCTTTGACATAAACTGGAAAACAGATGGAACAAAGGAAGGGCGTATGGATAATTTGCATTCCTTTTCTTTCCTTCTGTTTTGTTTCCAGTGCCAACACATTTTGGTGTTTCTTTGTGTTTGGAGGCTTATGAGTATTCTGTTGCAATGCCCAAGGGACTTGACTGGGCATATTATGAATTTAATATCATAATTGCTGTTACTAAGAAATCCTTGAGCTTCCAGAGTTTTGGAAAGTGAGTATGTTCTAGGATGTAAACACCTAACAATGGAAAACAAAGAGGCAAGGAAGACTGTCGGCACCCTAGGGGGATGAATGGATTTCAGTCTTTAGGTTTACCTGCTGCTGTATTTCGTATTTTCTTACTTAGGAAAAACTCATTAAAAATTGTTGGGGTATCTTCTTCCCGCAGTCTTACTGAAACTGCATCTTGTGGTATTACGGGACAGGGAATTCATTTATCACCATTCAACAGAAAAAAAAGTCCCTGTAATTCCTCATAGATTCTGCTAAACTTCTTGAAATTCCCGTGAATTTGTATTTCCCAAATCTTTGTGGAATCTGCTTTGGTGTCGTGTCCAAATTAAGATTTTCCTTTATTTCTTTTGAAATCTCCTGCCTCCATTTTGTACAGCAATCTTCGTTTTTAGGCCTGTTGCTGTGTAGCAAGACTGTATCCTGTTAAGAAATGCTTGGGTATTAGTGATGAATTTGATACCAGAACTGACTCCGTATCTAAGCTTTTACTGCATTTCACATCCAGAGATTCTGATTATATAATAGTTTTGTGCCAATTTAGCATAGTAATGATTATTGGCATTCTTCTAGATTTATTTTTAAAATATTATGTTGAAATAAAAGCTAAGTAAGAGCAAGTTGGTATGTGCAGTTGGTGTCAGGTACCAGCCTATTTGAATTCAGACCTTACTTGCTGTAAACATTAAATAGGACCTCTGAAATACTTCATGTATTCTCCATAGGGAATATATAGATGGGATTTAATTATCAGTTGACTTGTAAATACAGCTGAAATAGCATTTCTCAGAAAGTTAGAAAAAAGATCTGTGAAGTTTAGCAGCTTGTATAAATTGTTGACTTGGGAGATATCATTTCCTTATGGCCTGTGATTTTGGAGAAAGAAATGGAATATCCATTTCAAAGAACAGGGTGCTTAAACAATGTGGTCTTATTACAAATGCATATTCATATCTGTTTGGCTTTTTGCATGTGTTTTTATTTTTATAGAGGATATCACATTGCAGTTTATCATTTAATGAAACACACAGTTGCTTTTTCAGAAACGCAATTTAGATATGGTAGTACATGTTTTGGGAAAGTTCTTGTTCACAGTATATGCCTTTTTGGGGACAAATTGCATGACAGTCCATACTGGTGCGCGGCATCTGCTATACTAGTGAAATTTGTACTGGTTCTCAAGTACTGTTTGGCTATTCTGGTAGCTGCATTTACAGAAGCTCTTTTCATGACGGAAACTATAAACTATTGCCTTTCTGTCTGATGTGCAGCTGCTTCACATCTTCTTTGTTGGGTATTTCTTTGATGCAATTTCAACAATGATCAAATTTGTTGGTGACACAAAACCAGATGGGCCAAGAATGCTCTTGTGGCCAGGCCAAAATGCAATGACCTTGAGAGATTAGAGTGGCAGAGGCCACAGGGAGCAAAGGGAGATTAGCTGCTTAATAAATATAAAGTTCTGTAAGGCAAGGGTGAAGAAGGATTGGCAATGGGAGGACCTGGCCGCGTTTGTAACATTAAGGGAAACTAATTTTCCAGATTGTTTTCAGTTCTGTCCTAGCATGTCTTTTTATGAAAACAAACATTTCAGATTTCACAATCCTGAAATAGCACAGATGGAGCGAGGGGGAGTTAGGAGAAAAGTAATCTACAAAATGAAAACTTTTGAGGATACTGCTGTAATATAAGTAATTTACATTTCAACTCTCAAAAAATGTGACCTTGCCAAGGTATTTTGGGGAAAAAAGTAATCTATACTGCTTTGCTAGGCTCAGATAAGTCGTCAGTAGCTGCTAGAGGGATGGAGTTTAATATATTTCTATATCCCAGAGAGTTTAATAATACAGCCTGGATATTTGTACTTGAATTCCTTATGCCTGAATTACGTGTATTATAATTAAAAAGTAATTCAATTTAAGAAATTCTAAATGGATATAAATTGTGGTATTCACATACTTCGACTAATAACATGCCCTGTTCCAAATTTTGCTTTTACCTTATGAACAGAAAAAATCACTGCACTTCAGTATATGCATTTAAAAGCATCACTACTAAATCAGGTTGTCTTGTAAATTTAGTATGATCCAGAACAGTAAAAGCCCTCCATAAAAACTGTAAATGTATCATTAATTCAAAACTATTTTTAATATTTTATTTTTACATATAGAAAATTTTACAAAATCAAAGCTTATAAGAATTGTAGCAAAAAAGCAGTCCATTTGGATATATGCCAGTGTATGTGAAGTTTCTTTCTGGTCAGATGTTTTCTCCATGATTCTTTGAGAGTACAGCAATCGTTTATAGCTTTTGTAATAAATAATCATACTCTAAAGATTTGAAAAAGGAAACAAAAAAACTATGGCAGAATGACCTTGTGTTTTGCATCATATTGATAATGGGAAGTAATCTGGGGCTGATATCCTGAAACTTGTGAATTTTAAGGGATGGTAGCAAAATGTCTAGAAAATGAGCCTTGGCAGCACTGGACTGAGATAGTGGAAAACATCTTCAATTGAAGCTACTACTTGGAGACAGTATAGACACAGAAGCAAAGCAAATGGCAAGTAGAGGCTTCTTCCTAATCATAAAAAATGGAGTCCAAAACTGGAAAAAACAGTAAATCTTTTTACAGCATGTATCAAAAACTTCTTTTAAATAGATCCACATTGAGACATCCTACTTCATCCTTTCTTTATTCAGATATATTTTGTGTAAAGAGAAAAGCACATTAGAATTTCTGTGACTTCTCCCAAATCAAATGTGAAAAGGAATATGGTTACTTAATGTTTTGCTTTTGTACAAAAGACGTATCCTGAGTGGTATTATAAAATGTATTTAGTACTTCTTTGAAGGGCAGTGGAGCTTTGGCTCTCCACTCTGGGACACAGTGGAGAGTGGAGATTCTTCTTCCAAGAAGCCAGTTGGAGTTAAACAGGGCTGTGGTTTGTGTGTAGGAAGGGCTCTTCCTCACTTTGTCTGTGCAGTGCTGTATTCAATAGGCAGAGCTTCTTGATCCCTCCCTCTTTCTCTCTAGAGAGCTCTATCTACAGAGAGGTATCTGTATCTATCATATATACGTGTATATCTATAAACAACCGCCATAGGTTGGTGGGTGTGCAGCAGCGCAGAGCCCTTCGCTTCAGAGCCTGTCCATCTGAACTGGCCATCTTCGCAGTTGCACTGCTGGGTTTGCTCCTTTCCAGACTAGGCAGTAGTTGTGGTCAGGGCAGGCAGGAGCTGGATGTCTGGTTCAGAACCTGACAAAACATGCTAATCTTCACTTTTTGTGAGTTAGTGTTGAGTATCATAAGCACCCGTGACCCTACGTGAAAGAAATTATTTCTCCTCCTTGTTCACAGCCCCTATCTCTCATCCCTAAATTGCATCACTACTGATGAATTCCATTTAATGCAACTAATTTCTGGCAGGAACCCCATAAAGTCACAGTGTAATGATCTGCAACAGGGTGATCTTTCCTTTGTTGTGTCTCGTTGTATTATTTCCTTCTGAATTTTATTTTCTAAAATGAACGGAAAAAGTGCTTGTCTTTTGGGGTTCATATTTTTATTTTATTTTGTTTATAAATGTGTTCAGTTCCATAATCTTTCTTCAGAATGTTGTTGTGGGTGGAAAAATAGTTGAACATACTTATTAAGAAAAGATGAAGAAGCTTTATCAGTTGCCTAAAATGTTTATAATGTCTAGATATTCTATCCTGTCTTCTTAATTAGTTTTATGAACAACACCAATTTGCACACTGAGGTTGTCTGGATATTAGAAAGTATTCCAGTGTAAAATAAGCATTAAGCTGATGCTCCTATGCTATTATTTCAGAAATACCTTTCAATTTATTCTAAGAAAAGTGGCTTGTTTGGGCTTTTTTATCTTAAGTTACAGCTTTTAAATCTCTGCACTCTATGATATGATTTACCATCAGTTTAACCAGACTAATGAAATCAATGTCCTAGTGAGTGTAGTTTATTTTGGAAGATGGATTATTGTCCAGTTTTTTTACCTTTCTAGATGATTTCCCATATTGCAATCAAATCGCTACCCAGTTTTGGGGGATTCTGAAATAGATTTAATATGTTTTATGTTTAACTTTGAGCAATGTGTTACTCTTTTTCTCCAGATTGTGTACAAAAGCAATATAAGCATTCATGCTGATACAGCCTTTAAACATAAGAAATGGTCCCATTCATGCTAAATCAGGTTTTGGCCTTTCTGTGGAGACAATCAATAAAGTGATGGGATTCTCCTTTTGTTGCATGCTGTTAGCGTTAGAAATTCACCCAGAGATACAGCTTAATGCTTGCTTATTTGGCAAATGTGATTAAACCCTGACTTGGATAAAAGGAGAATAAGAATAATTGTTATGGTAGAGGAAACAAGCATGGTATGAAGTACTCGGATGCTGTAAAAGAGCATGTGGAACAATGAAATGTGTGAAAGCTCAAAACAGGGCAGTGCTTGAAATCATCAAGTGCCAGGGGAAAGCTTAGTCTGGGAATCCTGTAATTTCGGAGAAAGAGGAAGGTTTTGTTCCTCTGGCTGATTTACTTGCTCTTGTTTATGGGGTAGAGGGTTGATCTTTGCTTGACAGAGGAAGAGGGTAATGTTTCAGTATGGAAGGAGGAGATACTCCTTAAGCAAGGAAGACTTCTAGTTCATCCCATCAAGGTTCATCTGACTTAAAAAATGAAATGGTTGTATGTTATGTTCCCATCCAGACTCTTTTCCGGTCCTACTCCAGCTTTATATCCAAATGTGCGCTTACCAAGTTTACTGGGATCTTTTTAAAATTGGTGAGAAATCTTTTCTGTTTGACCAGACTGGTCGAGATCATGGGGTCTTCTCTTCTGAGATACACTGTGAGGATACATGTCTAGGAAAGAGAAAATCGGATGTAGGGTGGTTTTTTTAAATTACATATTACTGTTGGACAGAGGAGGTGTAGTTCATTGAGAGTTGAAGCTCTGTTCCCAAACATGAATGACCTCTGAGATTATTATTTATTTTTTTTTTTCCATGTTAAATCTCGGCTTTGTTAGATATGGAGTTTTAAATGTTTGGGTGATCTCTTGATTCTTATGGGAATGAATAGAGCTTGGGTGAGAGTGGAAATTAATTACTAGAGACAGAATGGGAAGGTGTGAAGGTGAAAGTTCTTGCAGAAAAAGGAAATTATTATGCTCCCTGAAAACGGAGTAGACAGGTGATATAAATATTGCAACTAAATTTCTGCAGACAAAGCATATCTGAGACAGGTGAAGGAAATTAAAAAAAGCCGCACAACAGAACACCACACACATCTCTTAGTTTTAAAAGTCTTGTGACTATGTTGTATACAGCTGTCTGTGGTTCACTGGACACATATAAAGAAAGAATTCTTGAGACAACTTCTGTAGAGTGACTTTGGGAAAGAGTCCAGGAATGGATATTTTGTCTTCCTAAGACCCGTGTCCTTAGGCCTAGGATTCATCTTTCATATAGAGTGACCTATAGTTACTTGCTGTTAAGATCATCAAATTTCACATTTCCAGCATTTGTTTTAGAGAAAAACATTTTCAAAAGCTTTATTCAACATGCGAAAACCTTGTGCTCATGCTTTCATACTGTCAGCTTTTGTTTTGAGACCAATAGTTTTATCGATATAATAATGGATTTGGGGGCAAATTAATCTTGACTGATTTATTGGTTCTATCGATATTACTATTGTGCGAGAACAAAGGAAAAAATTTTATGGATTGTAGGTAGTTCAGTACTCACTTCAAGGAAGATACAGAGAAAAAAGCTTGTGTTCTGGATTGTTCTTGTGTAAGGCTCCTTTTCTTATTAGGTCACAACATTATAGGAATACTCTTGTAAATAGGAGGATATTTTTGTAAAAACAGAAATGTACTTTTGTAGCATGAGTGGTGATTGTACTCAAATACCTGATTATTTTTTTTAAAGACACATTTTTGCTTTTTGAGGGGTGGTCAGTGGCAATGTACAAGTGCTGTCTTGATTTACATAGAAGATCAAGATGACCTTTAATGCTCATAGAGCAGGCAAGTCAGAATCTCCCAGAGATGGAAGATGTACCTGGCTGTTAAGAAGGAAGCCGACCTTATAGACAAAGGACCAAATTAAACTCTCTGGCTATGCCATATCTCCTGGCTCCCCTCTGACAGAGAGCTTGTTAAGCCAGTTACACAAGTTATCTATTTGCTTACCTCCCTGCAAGCTGATTATAAAATGTTTGAAGTCCGGTCTTCACCCTTGGAGGTTTCAAAACCTGCCCGGATAAGCCAGGCAGGCTTGAGCAACTTGGTCTGATACCACCACTGACCATGCTTTTAGCAGTACTTTGTAGAGAGCCCTCTTGAGAGCCCTTCCAACCTGAATTGTTCTATGATTTTATGAACGACCAATCAGCAGCATTTGAGAAGATGTGTATATTGCATTTGTTAAATAAGGCAAAACTGAGTATTTCCTAAATAGTATCAGGATGTAATATACAGATCTCATTATGCTGTAATATGGCGTTACTCTGTGTATGAGTAACAGATTGTAATAGAAGGCCAATTCTTTGGGGGTAAGAGTCATTGAAAGTTTTGCCATCCACAGAGGGGAGGTTCAGAATTCTCATTCACAATTCATGAGTCATATTCTGTATTGCCTTCTGCTTTATGGAGTCACTGTCCCTGTGCACAATGGGGAGAAAACATTTTGTCAAATCAGATTGAGCCTGAATGTTTTTCACTGTGTTTTCCAAGGACATTGCGGGTAAGAGGCACGGAGAAGGATGACTCACGTTTCTCCTCTTCTCACTGATTTGCTTGGTTTCAGAGACTCTTCAAAGAAGGGTATATGCTGTGGTGGGAAGAACTGATCCACTCAATGAGTGGTGTAGACTTCAGTGTCTCCTTGCTGCTGTTGCAGATCCATGACATCCATTTGTGACATTCTTTTAAGATTAATAAATACCTAGCTTTGGGAATGGATAGCTATAGGCATGTTGATGTTTTTCCGAAAACTTGGGAAGCCGCCACATTAATTAAATTAATTAAATAGTGAATACGCTTTTCATTTATATAGCTATCAAAATACAGTCCATAGTAGTCTATTTACACAGTTGTCTGTCTGTCTCTTGAACATCAGTATGTATTAATGATTACTGGGGACATATGGTATGGGAAAGAAGATGCTTACTGTTTGTAGGCTATCCATTATTTATTTCCAGAGGCGATATTATCTTTTTTTTTTTTTCCTACAGAGACGTTCTGTGTAATGCGTATAACCCAACATGCTGTAAGTTGCATTAGAGGTTATATTTAGTTGAGGTTGAACAAACAAAACTGAAAAGGGGATGAGGCTGTTTTTTTAATGAAATATCTGTTGTGGGAATGCATATCTATTGGGAATCTTTCTAATTGGAGTGAGCCATCTAGACAGCCTTGGTTATAATATATTTTATGAATTAGAAATAACCACAATCAAGAGTATAGACTGTATTTCTCATGTTACTGCAGTATCTGTGAAACAATTTTTCTGTGTGCAAAACACAAGACAGGTTTATCATTTATGATGATAATATCTAAGTGCTTTATATGTGAGCACCATTGAAGTGCGGAGCATAAATTTAGATTTATTCCTAAATAGCTTGCCTTACTTTGTAAAATTTCCCATTCTGTTGGTAGGATTTGCCAGTCAGTAACACAATACGCTGTTAAGCATAACCTTATGAAAATTGAAAATTTCTTGTAATTGGAAACTCAGTAGCTTTTTTTTTTTTAACTACTGGAGCAGTTGTTATACTGTTATTTCTGCACATTATTATATGAGAACAGTTTTCTTATTGGGAGGAGTTACTAGTATTACAAACACTAAAGTACTAAAAACATTTTCAACATTTTCACTCTGTGCAAGGCAGTTCTTTAAGAGTCACTATGTAAAGGCATAGAAATTCTGTGTTTATAGTTTTCTACTGTTTTTAGATGTAAGGCAGTTAGAGTTGTTGGGCTTGATATATGATTTATTGGTCTTACTATTTTAATTCAATCTTTGCTTAGAACATTGAACAAAAGCCAAATAAAGTTGGTGTTAGATTCAGCAAGTGCAATTGAAAAGTTTCAGTACAATTGCTTTCTGAACGACACATTGCATAGTAGCGTGCTTGATGCTTGACAGAATCATATAAAATCCAAACTTTGTATATAATGACAACTTAATTCTGAACTTCTGAGAGAAGAAATATTTAAAAAGCAAGGAAGAGTGGTGATGTAGCTTGTGGCCGAATGAAAGGGCCATAGCCAGGCCCCTGCATACTGCCATGTTTGCACATCCGTCCACATGTATTTCAAACTATAACAGACACAACAGCCTGTTTTTTTAAGAAGCTTTCAGTGTTGAGACACAGAGAACTTTGAGGATGATTTGTGCATATTTGAAACTGGTTAATTTTCAACAAACGCTGAGGAAACACTTTTTGAGAAACTTAAGAATTTTGAAAATTGTCTATATTTGTCAATATCTGCATAATTGCTGCAGTTATGTAGCCCTCATTCCAAATACCTAATTGTCTGTTAAATCTGTAGTAAATATTTTTTGTTAGTTTCATTTATTTTATCCTTCTTATCTCCTTCTCTAATGAGATAATCAAAATGTCTGGAGTTCTGAAATTTCTCAGTGAAATAGTAAAATTCTCATACAGCATCAGAAGTACTCTTAGATGGGATGAAACCCCCAAAGAAGTGACAACTTGGGCAGTCCTGAGACACTCATGGGAGACGTTGCACACATGAACCTCAGGGTCTGCTGGTGGGATTCTGTTGTTGAGCGCTGACTAAAGTTCTAAGAACACCTTTAGCAGCCATAATGAGGGGGCCTTTCTTCATGCCAGCAGTACTTGGTGTCTCCTCTTACTCATGGTGTTTGGTGCCAGTTAAACAGGTGGAAGTCCTGCTTAACACTTGGGCATGTAGGATGTTTGCCCAGGCTTTGCTGCATCACCTGCACTGCAGCTTTTCAGGGCTAGAAGGCCAGCAGCGTCAAGGTCATGACGAGTTTTCTTTGGCTGTAAATGGAAGTAACAAAAATTTAACAATATAAAAGATGACTGTAGCCTGCAGAATAGCAATATCAGTGGTACTGTTGCCTAAAAGTGCTGAGCATATACCGGTTTCAGCTGCAATATCTACTTTGTTCATACTTCAGAGACAAGGCAGCGACTGAGCTTTCAGCACTCTGGCCACTGAGGTTGGAAGTCTCTGGGCTGGTGACTTGATTTCTGCTTTCATGTTCATGTGAGACAGGAATCACATCATCGAGGGGAGTTCCTAATGCCAGTAGGAAATCTTCAATTAGACAATATTGTCAGAAGGCTATGAAGATCCCATAAACATATGTGCAAACCCGATTTTTTGTTAATGACCTTTTGTCCAACAGCCCTCAAGTCAATGGAGTCCAGATGAGCTTGTGCTTTCCCTGAATCTGAAAGCTACATGAAACTTCTCTTTTCCCTGATTCTCTGGATGTCTCCTCTTCATACCCCCAGACCTGTACAAAAAACTGGACCCACTTGGTTGCTATTTTTACCTTAAAACTTTTCTTCAGAAAGTGTCAGGAGGACACCATGTGCATACCCTGTTTCAAGATACTGCTTGAAAAGTTGTATTCTCAAGTGCCAAGAGGAGATGTTACTTTTGCTGTATTTTTTATACAGCTCTGTAGCGCTAACAGTGCCCATTACAAAAATACAGTAAAGGTATGTTGATATGAATGAACTTTTTTGATATTAGCCTATGCCAAAGACCTAACAGATACGGAACCTGAGATTCCAGGTGCTATCCTAATGTATCACAGCTTTAGTAGCCTGCATTTATAGGTAAAGGAAGGATTGGGAAAGTTGTTGGTGACTCTTGCAGTCAACACATGCATCTGAAGCAAAGGAACGTCTGTTTGGTTTGGTTGCCTGCCTATGGTGAGTGAGAGCCAGTTTGTAGTCTTGTATTTAAAGAATGGACAGATATGCTGGAATTTCAAGTGCTGAAACAGTATTGTGGTTTGGCAATATAATGGTTTAGAGCAGAAAGGATTGGGAGCAGGTAACCTTTGATAAAACATTGTAAAAAGTTTCCCCTGAGTAATCGATATGTATTTACTGCCTTAATTTTGTCTCATGTTTTTTTTGGCACATCTCCAAAAGCTCAGCTCCTCTCATTTTTCAGATCTCCTTTATTTCCCAAATGCCTGTCTGATTTATATTGAACAGTTCTGGGAAAAAAAAAAAAAAGAATCCCAAGTCCACATGCCACAAATGAAAAATTTAAGACAAAAGATTTTAGTGAAGGAGGGAGGAAGGAAAGCAGAGTTTTAGTAATATGGCAAGGGGAAAAAAAATTGAATTTATAAACCATTTCAAACTTAGCAGTGTAGGAATACATTTATTAATTTACTGTCAAACTGTTATTTGAAGTGTTATATCAGCGTTGGGACCAGGGAGCAAAAGACAGGCTAATGGCATCACCGTGGCGCTGCGCAGAGCAAAGCCGGGGCGGTAGAGGGGAGCCTGCGGCGGGGAGGAAGGAGGCTGCCCTGGATGGGAGCTCATGCATCTCGCTTCCCCACTGGAGGAAGGGGCTGAAGCGTGACTCTCCTGAGGCAGCGTATCTTGCACTGCTGCCAAATCGACTGCTTTTGGCACTAGTCTAACGCTTTTATGAGTCATCTATCATTCTACCATTTTTTCAGTTTTTCTACTACCAATGTGAAACAACAGATTTTCCCCTCCTCCTTTTCTAATCCTGCCCTTGCTGTTTGTTTCCAGACTGCTATATGAGCAACACGCGTGTGCTCATCCTTGCTGCCCAGTGACAGGAACGCGTCCCTTTGTCGCCCTCCCTAAGTGCTGGATGGGCTTCATTCAGCTCAGCTTCTTCCTTGTCCTTTTTCTGAGGAAAATAGTTGGCAGGTTCAGATGCTGGAGCATGTGTTCAGTTAACTTTTACTGCTGTGAGATGTACCCTGGTCTGTGTGTGTGTATCATCCATTTAGTAGGGAAGGGGGCCATGCCAAGGGCAGACTGGCATCTCACCATCACATCGGCTACTGTATGAATTCCAAATATTCCGAGGTAGGAGCACGGCTGCTCAATGTCCTTTACTCAGGCTAAAGCCGGGATCTAGCCCTTAAGCATTGTGGGAAGCTGCCAGTGCTCCTGTGATTGTGAAACTCTTGTATTGACACACATACCGTGTTCTTGTAAAACATCAAGATACAAGTTCAGTATTCATTTCAGCAAACAGGAGAATTGAATTCTCTCTTCATTAGCAGTGCGTGAAACAGTGTCTGCTGGCTGGTTCAGGGCTTTGATTTTTATTCTAAACCCAGATGGAAATATTTGCATAAGTCCTACAGTAGTCCTTTGTGGGGGCTTTTTAGTTCTTCTCACCCCAGTTAATATTGCAAACTTAAGAAATCCTCTAAAATTAATCTCTTCCATTATGCCTGTTACTGAGTATTACGAATATGACAGAAAGATCTAGAAATTGCAGCTAGTGCTGCTTTCCAACAGACTGTGAAGCTGCAGTGATTATTTGTGTGTCGTGTGTGTGTTTATCTCTTTTGGCTGGTGAGACCTTCCACGTTTCCCCATTTTTATTTCCCCTCTCCACACACTCCTTCCCAGCTGCCGTAACCAGTGCAGCACTCGCCCTCTGGCCAGTATGTGGAATAAGCTGTTTGTGAGGCTGCTGGTAATGCCTCTCAGGCCACCACTAGACAGGACACATGCAGGGATGCTTGGCATCTGCGCTCCGACTCGCTATCTGGCAGCCTGGTACCACCTGGTACCCTCTGGTCCAGAGTCTGCAGCTCTACTTGGTCCTGACTTCTCTGCAAAGAAGCCCTCCCCGCGCCAAACGCGTCCCCGGAGTAGCTTCTGCTGTGTTGTTGTAAAAAGGATACGTTTGGCAGGTTTGTGCTTTGCACTGCTGGAGAAGCAGGACGTTGAATAATATTTGTTGTTGTTTCATTGAAATTCTACTTACAGCTGTACCTACAGCTCTTAGCCTGCATGAAAAAAATCAGTGATTTCTTGGGTTTTCTTTTTTCAATAGGGCAGATCCCTTATTTCTGCCCTGGGAGACACCATGCCTGGGGTTGTCTTGTCTCCTCCTACTCTCAGTATGATGGGAGTCTATGTATGCTTAGGGCCCTGTACAAGGGGTAGAAACACTGAGACAAGGCCTGAAGGATCTGGAGGTTGGAGGGAGGTTTTTTTCCCCAACACACTTTATTTTGTTGGAATTGGTATTTATTTTATTTGCAAAACATAAGTTGATTTCCTTTTCACTGTTGCCTCTTTTAACCCTACCAATGATTTATTTTCCATTTCTATGTTAAGTAGTATGGTGCCTGTACAGTATTTAATTATGTGTTTGTAGGTATTTTATTGTTGAGCATAAATAACAGCCCAGTGTCTCTCCAGTTCAGAAATTCTGCCATCCAGGCTGTCACAGAGATCCTTTCACGAGCCATATCCTTCTCAAACTCCCTGTGATTGGTTTTTAAGTGCTGGGGCCAGTGGACCGTAAGTTTTAGAGTTACATTTGTTAGAGATGCCGTTTTGCATTCGCTGAGAAAGTGCTGTTGCATTTTGACACCATCTCCTGTTGCCCTGTCTCCTGTTTTAGACCGGTGTGGAATATATTCAGAGATGTGTTTTCTGAAGTGTAAGTATATAATAGCCTAAATTACCAGGCTGCTTGGCTCTGTACATGTGTGTACATGTGTTTCATAAGCAAAATCTGTACTCATCCTGAGGTGCTTTCTGCGTTCCGACAGCATGGTAATCGGCATAAAATCAAGAAAGGACTAGATGAGCACTGTTTATGCAGGAGTCAGTGGATTTTGCGTTCATTTCCAGTTGCCACACATGTAGCTGTTTTTAATGTCTTCTGGTGACAGCTTTTATAACACTAGAGGTCAGAGTGAAATTGTTATCTATTTCATCCTTCTAAAAGCATATAGATGTAACATCTTTTGGACCAAATCCAATCTCTCTTTCCCTTGGAGTGCAAGTGTTGAAAGTAGGAAAAAGATCACAGCTGCAGTGTTTAGATGTAGAGGATAGGTGCAAGCAGTAGAGAGCTGATAACTTCTGTGGTAGCTGTTTTCACAGTGGCGTGTTGAAGATGTTGAGAAGGTTGGCAGTAGCAGTTGGTGAGCCTGCAAGCATACAAATTACTGGCCAGTGCCCCAGCACAACATCTACATAGCAGGCATAGATATGTCATAGCTCCACAGCTGTTCCACCCCTCCTGTGACATTACATATGGTGAGTGAAGCCTATCCAATCCCTGCATTGAGCTTTTCTTCCCCAGGGGAGTATCATTGGGCTCTCTGGCCTCCCAGCCTCAGTATGTAAAATTTTTTTATCAACATTAACAATGTCCTGATGTCACATTTGGTAATTCTGCAACTTTGGACTAGAGGCTGAGTGATATCAGTTGTTGTCCTCCTTTCTTTTTGCACTTCCCTGACACCACAATCCTTTTGCCCATTACTTATCTTTCTCCTTCCTTCACGTTTTTCTTCCAGTATCCTTTTAAAATAAAAAAATTATCTATGCAAACTAACTCAAAAGTTGTACCTACATGACAACTTTCTTTGGTTTTTCGTATTACTAGTATTATCTAAATCAGGTTACCCAGCCAGAAGATACATTATGGGAAAGCACATCTCAGAGTGGAAAGAGGTGATGGTACCCATGCAAAGTAGTTAACAGGCACACAGGGTGCTAGAAAAGATTCTTTTGAAGGCCCAGGAGCTTGTTCTCACTTGTATTTGTTTGATGCTCAACTGAAAAAAGGAAATTTCTTGACTTCTCTTTAAATAAACTTTTTATTTGGAATGCCACGGCTGCATGTCACCCACTATAACTAGATTTGTCTAACTGCTTGTCAAGTCGAGGTTTATTTGTACAAACCTAATTTTAGAGTTTTATTTTCTACATAAAATCTAAGGGTTGGTTTTTTCCCTTTGATTAAATTTGTCAGTATCGTGTAGCATTTCTGACTCCATCTCTGTATCCATCTCTAGTCAGTTTGTGGATGATGGCACAGATTTGACATTTGGGGTTTTTTCATGGCTTTTAGGGAACTAAAAAAGGCTGACAATCACTGGCTGATTGGTATGATAGAAGAGGTCAAATTTAGAACTAACATCACTTTGTGCAAAAGTAAATAAAACACCACTGAATTTTTATCTATTTGTGCTATACTGAATTCTGACTTTGGTATGTGAGCTACTTAGAGAGAGAAACACTTGATAAAGAATTTGAATTGGAACTAAAATATAACCCGTATTGCATTTATGGAACTGCAGGAGCAATTTTTTTTAATAATTATAAATGGAAAAAGTATGGATGCATAACAATGTGAGGTCCCAGTAGGAGCATAATTACTAAAAGTCTTCTGGAAAAAAAAAATTCAAATTGCAATAATTCTGCCAAACTGGCACCATGGAAGTAATTTGTTTTCCATAAGTATGAGATAAGAAAACTCGTGGTTTTAATATATGAGTATAGTTTGTACTAGTGGTGTAAAAACAGTATCTTAATTTCCTATTTCTTAGAGGAAAATTTAGACTATGACCTAAAACAGAGCCAGAAACTCTCTTACGTGTGAGCAGATTCTAACTTGAGACCAGCATCAAACAATCAGTTTTGTCTTTCCCTTTATTTAAAATAGGACATAGACATACACAAATATAATTTGGTTTAAGAATCAGAGACCAGTTTGTGTTTGAAGTGCTAGAATAAATAGTTTTTCTGTTGGCTTTGAGTTACACTGAACCTTGATACTGAACCTGTCACAAGGATCAACCAAGCCAATATAGAGTAATCCTTTATTTATACCAAATAACACTTTGTAGTGGTTTACTTTACTGTAGTCAAGTCTCGAAGAGGAACTTTTTAAGTAATCCTTTAGAAGAGGGGAGCTAGTGAATTCTCAGAAATCACTAGATTGTTTATATTCATTTTTCTAGGAAAAGTAGTCATTTCTTGAGAGAGAGGTAGGAAGTTAATTTAAAAAAAGAAAACACAAAAAGCCCACCAACACACGCTTTGACTCTCCAGTGGTGACACTCAGCTGCTAAGGCTTTCCACACGTTGTGGATAGGTGTCCTGGTTTCAGATGAGGTAGATTTAATTTCCCTTCTCGTGGTTGCTGTATAAACAGAATGTCAATAATGCATATCGTATGAGTTGTTGCTAGGTGGTCTTTATACTTGTACAGGACTTTTTTCAGTTTCCCGTAGAAGCTGAGAAGGAACATAGACAGAACAACAGAATGGCCATCATAGATATCATGCCTACATGTCATATAGATTATTGAAATTGTTTCAAAAGCACAAACTTTTGCCTTGGGATTGGTCCAGAAAGGTAAGAAAAGATGTAAAATGCACCATATTTTGAAGTAGAATATGCATAAACTCTTGCCTATTGATTCAAGGGTAGAATCACTTTAAATCCCATTTCACTTGAAGATACTGGCTAGTTCTTAAAAAAAGAAATCACAAATGATATTTTCGTGAATCACTTAGTGATACCAAAACACAGATCAGAATTCTCATTTCTCTTTGTCAGTAATAGATAATATAGAAAGATAAAAGCTGTTGTAGAATATGAATATTAATTTGTTAACCATATTGAAAAAACCCTTCTGCCCACTTAGCCCTGTGTTTTTGAAGCAGTATTCTGGGAAGTAGCTGATTGAATCCCATTAATTTAAATGAGAGTCAAATGACAGTCTGTATGGACCTCTTTCAAAATTTGAGGTTTAGTTCTTTATTCTTCTTTCTTTCAAACTATTGTAGAAGACTTTCATGTATTTAGTGGACTTTCAAAAGCAGACATATATAGTGCAGTTAAAATACTACAATTTAGTACTTGCACCGCCTAAGTTGTCATTTCCTGCAGAGTAAAAGAGTATAGTTAAAACATGTTGTTTTATTTGATGTTGCAAGATTTAAGGCTTCTACTCGTTCACAGTGTAACTGCTGAAAACTTTATTGCCTGTTGTCAAAAAGATCATTTTAATTTAATTTTTGAAACTTGAATCTAAATCTTAGATCATACTTCCTTTATAATTACACACACTTACTGGAAGAGCATATGGTGAAAATATATAGAACTTTGAGATAGAAAAGAAAAGAAGAGAAATGCTAGGCTTTTATGTTGATTGCACCTGTATGGGGGCTTTATAAGCTTACAATTTGAATCATTTATAGATACTCAACATAGTTCTAACATAGCTAGTGCTGCAAGGCTTTTTTTTTCCTGTTTTTTTTTCTTTCTGCTGACTAAATGATAGGCAAAGCAATTTTCAACAAATGTCTCCCAGTAGGCTGTCATCATGGAAGTCTTGTAATGTTGCATTTTAACCTTAGCACTGGCGGCTATCCAGAAATTATTTCATTTATGCCAAACTGTTCTGCACAAGGCACTTGCTCTTTTGCTACATGGGAAAAGAATAAACTTAAACTTCCCTATTGTTTTATCAGATCTTTTTAATCCATGTTCTTCTTTATGATAGAATCATAGAATGGTTTGGGTTGGAAGGGACCTTAAAGATCATTGAGTTCCAATCCCCCTGAAGTAAGCAGGGACATCTTTAACTAGACCAGGTTGCTCAAAGCCTCATCCAGCCTGGCCTTGAACCCCTCCAGGGATGGGGCATCCACAACTTCCCTGAGCAACCTGTTCCAGTGTCNTTTTGAAACTTGAATCTAAATCTTAGATCATACTTCCTTTATAATTACACACACTTACTGGAAGAGCATATGGTGAAAATATATAGAACTTTGAGATACAAAAGAAAAGAAGAGAAATGCTAGGCTTTTATGTTGATTGCACCTGTATGGGGGCTTTATAAGCTTACAATTTGAATCATTTATAGATACTCAACATAGTTCTAACATAGCTAGTGCTGCAAGGCTTTTTTTTTCCTGTTTTTTTTTTCTTTCTGCTGACTAAATGATAGGCAAAGCAATTTTCAACAAATGTCTCCCAGTAGGCTGTCATCATGGAAGTCTTGTAATGTTGCGTTTTAACCTTAGCACTGGCGGCTATCCAGAAATTATTTCATTTATGCCAAACTGTTCTGCACAAGGCACTTGCTCTTTTGCTACATGGGAAAAGAATAAACTTAAACTTCCCTATTGTTTTATCAGATCTTTTTAATCCATGTTCTTCTTTATGATAGAATCATAGAATGGTTTGGGTTGGAAGGGACCTTAAAGATCATTGAGTTCCAATCCCCCTGAAGTAAGCAGGGACATCTTTAACTAGACCAGGTTGCTCAAAGCCCCAGCCAGCCTGGCCTTGAACCCCTCCAGGGATGGGGCATCCACAACTTCCCTGAGCAACCTGTTCCAGTGTCTCACCACCCTCACAGGAAAGAATTTCTTTCTAGTATCTAATCTAAATCTCCCCTCTTCCAATTTAAAATCGTTGCCCCTTGTTCTGTCACTGCTCTTCCTGACAAAGAGTCCCTCTCTGGCTCTCCTGTAGCTCCCTTCAGATATTGAAAGGCCGTTATAAGGTCTCCCTGCAGCCTTCTCTTCTCGAGGCTGAACAACCCCAGCTCTCTCAGCCTGTCCTCATAGGAGAGGTGCTCCATCCCTCTGATCATCTTCGTGGCCCTCCGCTGGACCCGTTCCAACAGGTCCATGTCCTTCCTGTGTTGAGGACTCCAAAGCTGGACACAGTACTCCAGGTGGGGTCTCACGAGTGCAGAGTAGAGGGGTAGAATCACCTCCCGAGACCTGCTGGCCACACTTCTCTTGATGCAGCCCAGGACACGGTTGGCTCTCTGGGCTGCCAGCGCGCACTGCCGGCTCATGTTGAGCTTCTCATCCATAAGCACTCCCAAGTCCTTCTCCTCAGGGCTGCTTTCCAGCCATTCTCCACCCAACCTGTATTTGTGCCTGGGGTTGCCACGTCCCAGGTGCAGGACCCTGCACTTGGCTTGGTTGAACTTCATGCAATTTACACGAGCCCACCTCTCAAGCCTGTCCAGGTCCCTTTCTCTTTTCTGTTCAATTAAACTGTCTTCTCAACCCATGAGTTTTACCTTTTTCCCCGATTCTCTCCCCCATCCCACTGGAGGGGAGTGAGTGAAAGGCTGTGTGGTGTTTAGCTGCCTGTTGGGTTAAACCACAGCATATGCTTATGAAGATGTAGCAACAATCATACAGCAACACGCCCCCCTCCTTTTTTTTTTGCCTTGGGCTGATCTTAATTCCATTATGGAGAGAGAAATTTGAAAACTCCCAGGTGACTTAGCTGCCTAATTGCCATTTGTGCCATTCAGAATGTTTAGTGTCAGAATTTGATCATTACAAGAATAAATTCTATTTCAATATATCCAAGCTGTTTTCTCTTTAGTAGTTTGGTTTGTTTTAAAACTCTTATTCACACCCTAGTGCAGAGACTCAGGTGGTAATGTTACTGCCTTCTATGAAATCTTTTTAGTTGTTGTTTTATATATATCCATTGATCCTTTCGTGTGGGTTAAGAGCTTTTTTGAAACAAAAAAACCCAAACCTAGAAGATAAGTGATCCCTTAAATTAATCCTGAATCTAGATTTTATTCAGGATCAAGTCATGAATAAGCTGATGTTCAGGTCTCGTAGCTATAAAGCCTCATAGATTCTCTCTGCTGTCTTCCCTAAAACCTGCATTCCTGAAATTCCAGCAAGCAAAGTGATTTGGAACTGAAGGAGTACATTTTAGCTAATCTCTGCTGTGAAGTGTAGTTGTCCTGTGTAACTACATGGGTGATACATTTTGGGTTAAATTAATCTTCCCATGTGATCTGCATTTCTTTATCAGTAAACACTGTAATAACTTACAGGCAGAGATGAGCAGGTATTTGCACAACATTGTTATCCCATACCTATGAAATCTATGATGATAGATTTGTTGGCAGTACTTCACACTAATTGTCACATAATGAAAAAGCAGTTTTAAGTTATTCTACAACTCAAAAAATCATTTCATTTTGAAACTCTTGACAAATAGCCTCTTGCTCTGTCCTGTGCAAGGTACTCTGAGCTGCAGCACGGTACAAACTACGGCTGCAGAGAAGACCGTGTTGGTTAGTACTTTTATTGCTCCCATTGTGGCAAGGAGTTTGTGTCTGTGTTCTTGAAGATCTTCTCAGAGACTATATTCAGAAGTAAGATCTTACCTACAAATAACACTTTGTGTTAGAAATGGATCTACTCCGTGAAGTTGTTGTCATATCACATTGGCTCAGGCAGCTGATATTTTCAGCTCCTCCTTCATTTTGTTTTTTCTTTTTTTTTCTGTTTTCTTTTTAACTTCTGTCTAGCCATGAGAGGAAGGTTGCCATTTCACTTGTGCATTAAATGATTTCTGGTTAGACAGTGCTTTGCCACAGACAGGGCATTGGCCTCAGAGTTACCAGACTAGATTCTGTTCTGAATTTGGCTGTTAACCAACGGAACAACCCACAACTTATAATTGGATTCATTTTAAGTATAGGTCAAAGTTGTTGCAGAAGAGCCAACTACTATTTGCTTAAGCATTTAAATGTGGACAAGGAAACCTAATTTGAAGCTTCCTGCTCTAGAAGTCTTGACCTCTGTGGTTTCTTTGATTTTATTTCTGATTTGGTTTCCAGTGTTTGGAGACTCAACTATGCATAATTTAGCCGCTATAGAGTCCGTTCACTTACTAAGGTTACTGATGCCATTTTGTCCAGTATTTTTTCTAGTTGCAATAGTGGAAACATAAAATTGTTTCAAGAACAAGGGCATTAGATAAGGGTCAAAGCACTGGCCTCTGTTGCCAGAATCTCTGGGGCAATACAGGTAAAAAAAACAAAACCAAACACAGCCACAACCCAGTTTCATCCCAGTCGCTGAGACCTTACATTATCTAATAGTTCACAGAAAGATTCCCTCACATATCTGAAGTGTGGGAACAAAGAAATTTAGACCAGAATTCACAGGCACCCAAATTCTCCAGAGATGACCACCTGAGCTTTGGTAAGTGGAAAATTAAACCATGTTTAGTAAAAATAGAAAGGAAAAGAGAAGTCTAGATTTAGGCTTTATTTTTTTATTTAAGAGACTTGAAAAAATCTGTAGTTAGAGAATTTCCCCTTCAGTCTGTTTCTTTTACGTCAGTGTGTTTGGTTCCTGTACATGATTTCTACTGCCTGAAGAGTATAATTCACCAAATATGGTTGGGGAAAAAGGCAAAGTTTCACTAATAAGAATCTCACATAGACTATTAACTTAAAACTTCCAGGAGACATTATTAGTTTCAGGGATAAGGGTCAGGTCTCTTTGTGGATATATCTTCTGTTGGCATTCAGCCTAACAGCTTTAGGGGACATTAGCTTGGAACTGAGCAATATAAGCAGAAACAAGTCTGTTGCTGCTGCCTGGTGGGAGCTCACAGATGCTTGTAATAAAAATTGTTAAAAATTGTTTCATTAGTTTGCAAAAAGCAGATTTCTTGGAATACTGTACCTTCTCTTGCCAGGAATATTTAATTTCTTTTATGTTCTGTATGTAACAAGTGCAAGCAGAAGCTAGTTCACAATTAGTTATGATGATATATAGGACTTAAAATGGGCGCTCAGCATTTTCCTGTTTGCATGCTGAAAACAAAAGATAATTGGGTAGAAAACAATATGGCATTTAATAGAACTGTTCCTTTATGTGGCACATTTTTCCAAAAGATAAAGAGATATCAACCTTCTAGAATTACATAATATCATAGACATATAAGTAAAACTAATCAGATATGCCACGTGCCCTCATTTTGTAAGTGCAATAGCTCATTTAGCTGTTAGCAAAACCTTGCTTAGTGATGCATCAATAATTAGAAACTGTCACTGTCTGTATGTGAATAACACTTTTTCTCCCTCTTGCTATTTTGCTGTTTGGAAAAAAAAGATCACATATCACATTTCATCTGTCCTGGAATACAAACATAGTTGGACGCTTCAAGATGTCTATATAGAATCATTAAAATATCGCAGAGTGTAGAGTTTTTATACTTGCAATTGCAAACATGTATTTTTATCCAGTAGGCATATATGAAGGGTTGCTCTGGAGGTAACACATCTCCAAAGCAGCCTACCTTATGTAGAGTTTAATTAATATACTTAGTTTTCATACAATTCAAAGCATGTATTTTAGAACTGAAAATTATGTTGGTTTTTTTTTTTAATTTTAAAGGAATGTTTGTACTTAAACCTGCTTAGGTCAGTGGAAGCCATTTACTGGTGATTTTTTAGTGGACAGGCTTGTCTGGGCTCACAGCCGTTTTTCCATTAGGGGGAATGGGCACAACAAAGGGCACAGTGAAGTTATGTCTGTCAGTAACTAAACTGCCAGAAATCATTAAACCACTGTAAGCATGGGCTGCAAACAAGATGGAAAGTCTTGCTAGATGATAGAGTTTCAGCATCCTTTTCTCTGCAGATCAAAAGAGTGTCTTTGCAAACCTACTCTGTTACAGATCACCTCTTACGAGGACACAATTCCTCTGTTCTCCAAGGCGTGTGTCTTATGTGCAGGAGCACTTTGTGCCTCCCCTCCTTCACTGGTTCTGTTGCTGCCTTTCAACTGAGCAGCCAAGGAGGGACAGTATATCTGTATGTACAGATTTGGGGTCAGACACATTGCATGAAACTACTTTTAATTCATGTTTGGAAGCCTATTCTTTTCCTTTTAAAATTTGTTGCATACAGGAAAGAATCTCAACTAAATTATTATTAAGGTGGGCAGATTTAAACCAAAGCTACTGTAAACATTTCAGCAGCTGTGTGACAGTGATATACAGGTGTTAGTGACCCACCCGTGGACTTCAGATGAAGTAGGTGGAAGACTTTGCCTTTTTCTTCAAAGAGATGCGTAAGTGGATAGTGCTGAACATTTTTTCATCCTATTTTTAATGCTCAGGGGGGGCATGATAATTAATCGGTGGGATCCTTACTCATCTGTGCAAAACCAGTGGCGGAAGAGTAAGATTTAGCCTGAATAATATTATGCAGGTGACTCTGAGCCATGTTCTTCCAGTAAAAATGATGGTGGTGCAAAGATGATCTTGCCTGAAGTCTAGACAAGATCAAAACCTGAGTGACAATTAGATAACTTAGGTAAACGGAGATAAAACCATTCCTCTGGGGGGCACATAAAGCCTAGAGATTCCTCCATGTTGAGGAGAGGACAACAGAAAGCTGATTTAGGATATTTACATCTATTCAGATTTGTAAACAATAACCCTTAAAAAGAATTTGTTGACACTACTTTTTCTTGGCTACTTAATGTAGCCATTTCTCTGTGAACCAGTTTATTTCTACCCATATGAACCCTGCATTTCGATATTGCAGAGCACTGAAAGGCATTGGGATAACTCCAATACTTATTTGGAAGCTCACAGCTAGTCCTCAGTGCAACTGTGGACATTTCTTGATGGCAGCACATTCAGAGAGTCTATTGCACTGCTTCTCCGAAGTAAGAACTGGCTCCCTGACCACTTCTGTGCCACTTGGGTTGCTCATACAAATTTCAAAAGCCCTCCTTGAGAGACAGCTTCAAATAGTGCTACAGAAGTGTGGATCACCTATGTTATATTTAGCTTTAAATATCTGGGGACTGCACAAATTTTAGCTGGCACTAAACCAACACTAAAAGATTTGGTTTTAATATGTAAACTAACTATTTCCAATTCTTTTTTAATGGAAATCTAAAATAATGAAATAATAGTGTAGGACTTGAGAAATTCCCAGTACAATTTACTCACCTGCTCCAAATTCCTACTGTCTCCAGGCTGGTGGGATTTCAAAACTTGATTCAAAGACCAGCTGCCTGAATTTATAGGAAATTTATTAAAGGTGCATGATGTCATGGACTCCCAGGCATACATATATATGAATAATTGGATGACTGTAAGAATACGGACATAGCCCCTTTGTCTCAGATGGTTCCATGACACACAATGCCAAGATATTCACTCCCACACATGGGCTCTGGAGGGGAAATTTCCTTTTCCTCCTGCTGTATATAAAAATATGAGAGGATGTTTTTTTAAAGCAATGCTATTTGTTATTCACAATCCGTAAATATTTATGGACTGTAAGAAAATACACCTGCTACTCATTGCTTCATGTGAAACAAAAGCACAGAAAAGAAAATACTATAAAACACAGGAGATACTGAAACATATTTTATCAATTACTGATAAGTACTGGAAGTTAAAATGAAGTTTTTCAGATACAAGATTAAAAACAGATAGCAGTGAAGTTAAACCATGCCACTGAAGAACCTGGCTGCAAAGGCTCTGCTTAGTAGAAGTCATAAAGAAAGACTACAACATTCTCAAAAAAGGATGACAGGATGAAAGGAAAGGATTAAAAAGTTGAGTGGATTGGAAAAGTAAACTCTTCTAAGTACATTTTCAGAGATGGTTATGGGTGATCTATGTAGACAAACCTACTTGAGGAATCCCTTTTATTACAAGGGATTTTTATGGTCAAGCTTGTATGAACTGGCATATGACCATGCAGTTCTTTGTATATTGATCTGGGCGACCTCTTGGTTTAGGTGGACTGTGTCTACGTTGCATTAAGCATGCAAACTTTTGAATTATATTTGGCTTTTGGTGCCGTGTAGCTTCGCTGGCATGCAGAATAGTTCAGACTGTAGAAATACATCTGGAAACTTGGAGAAAAACCTTTTTTTGAATGCTAAACTTGTATTGTCTTGGCTATATGATTCTCAATACCAAAACTTGCGATTTAAAGCATTCAGGAGAAAATGTACTTCTTTTTATTACTGCAATGTCTACTCTAATAATTCAAAATGTTTACTAGGATGAAAAAGGTTAGGTAAAATTAAGTTATAATGTTATAGTAAGATACCTTCTCACTTAGGAGTCTCATAAAAGAAACCTTTTTTCCTCCCCATATGTTAATGTGACCCATAGGTCAGAGATAGCTGTTTGCTGTCTCTAAGGTAAAAAGAGTCTTTTCCTACACAGAGTTTCTGTAGATGGAGCTGCTGGAGTGCCATTTTGTTGCAGTTGTTGGCATTTCTTGTAAATGTGGATAGTTCTGCTTACATTGTGTGAATAACGGGTCACAATACTGTGTGTCTCTTGTATCTCTTCCAATGGGAACATGAATGATTGCACCATTTCAAAATCTATTGTGCAGTAAAGGAGCAACAGTATGCTGTGATTATCACTTTCAATTGCCAGGAGCAGTGTATAAACTGATTTGGAAACTTGCTTGAGTTGTTCGTGTCTCGGCTTCTAAATGTTTGCAATGGCATCTAATAGCTTTACAGTAGTGCAGTGCTTCTGAAATGGGAAGCTCCAGTTCGGGAGCAGACCACAGGCAAATTTTGCGTAGAATTGCTTCTGTTTCAAGTGTGTGATGTCACATACATCGGTATAGGTTAGGGGCTGACCTGCTGTAAGGAGCTCTGTAGAGAGAGGCCTGGGAGTCCTGGTGGACAATAAGTTGACCATGAGCCAACAATGTGCCCTGGTGGCAAGGAGGGCCAATGGTCTCTTGGGTTGCATTAAAAAGACCGTGGCCAGCAGGTCGAGGGAGGCCATCCTCCCCCTCTACTCTGCCCTGGTGAGGCCACATCTGGAGTACTGTGTCCAGTTTTTGGTCCCCCACTTCAAGAAGGACAGGGAACTACTGGAAAGAGTCCAACGGGAGGCTACAAAGATTATCAGGGCACTGGAGCACCTCTCTTATGAGAAGCTCCCACACACTGGCAGAGCTCTGAGCTTTGACGTCAGCTTGAAGTTTTTTGTTAGCAGGCTTGGGAAAGTTGGAGCTGGCTCATTGCTTCCTACTGAGCAGACTGTGGCAAGGTCTGATCAGACCTTGGTAAAAATTAGTGGATGCTGGTAAAATTAGCTTGTGGGCCTTGAAAAATATTAATTGAGTCGTCTTTTAATAGTACATTGTAATTCAGCTTAAAGAGCTTAATCAGAATCTATTACATGCTGCTGAAGTGGCTCAATAATGGAGGGCTGATTCATAACCATCGTAATCACTTCATTGCACTTTTAGTTTAGGTCTGTTTTTCTTCTTGCTTTAGTGCTCAATAAAGTCTTCATAGCTAGAAAAACCTTTGAATTAAATGTTTGTAATAATAAAATTTGGGGTTGTACCTATGACATAGTGAAATAATAAAAGACTTAATTGAAGGGCAGTGAATTTTCAGTTTTACTGCTTTACTTGCTTTTGTGGTGTAAAGATGCTTTCTGACCAGTGTACTGACATTTATATAAAATCTTTTCTATCATCATGGAAAATCCTAGAGTTCTTTTTTTAAAGGAAGTGTCTTTCACTTTTGAGAATATTTTACTTGCTGTGCTGCTGTAAAAATACTGGCTTCTGGTAGTGTCTGAGCTATCAGGAGTTTGAAAACACTGCTGAATTTGTAAAATAGATTATAATAATACTCATTTAACACCTTTGCAGAAAATCTTTTGCCCCAAAGGAAGTGTGACAACAATCAGAATTATAGCTAGAGATCCCTCTGGTGTCTCCAGGAGCTTCTGGTGAAGCTTAAGAAACTATTGGGCTCAATTATTCTTACTGCTGGGTGTTCCCTTTCCCCATAGTTGAGCTTCTGTAATAGATCATGGGATAATTCTGAATCTTTTTCTGTAGAGCTAACTTTGAATTACTATTGCAGGTTGATTTCATATGAAAGACACATTATAATCCATTATAACGTCTCTTTTGTAGGGATCATGTCAACTGCCTTTGGGTGATATACTGTTAAGTCACTCTAGCTGGTTATGGAATTATTTTATATCCATCCTCAAATAATTTAGAAATAATCTAGAAACTCATGATTATATGATATTGAAGTTGGCCCATTCCTGTAGTCTTTGTCAGGTTTCGTATCTTCGATTGTTGGTTCAGTAGCGATGTCCAAACGTGCAGAGAAAAAACACAATCTTTAAGGGGGTTCAACTGATGTCCACCACCCTTGTTCTTTAGGGAGGGCAGAGCTGTCTGATGAGCAGAACTTAGCTCAAGGCTTTTGATATGCCGCCGATTTATTGGATATATCGGTCTCAGCTTGTCTGTCTCTTCTATGGGAATATCTTCAGCTTTTCTCCAGATCAGATTGTGCGTGCAACTTTTTATAAAGGACTTTGAATATCTGTGTTGCTATGTAAGTAATGTAATGTATTATGGTATTACATTGGGCTGGAGTGGATTAATTTAATGAATTTTAATTAATTAATTTTTATTTAAATAATGGCTTAAAAGCAACCCCTATGTGTATAATTGATTTAAATTTTGCTTTGCGTGCTACTGTCTCATGATTTTTCTAAAGAAAGATTGATTTTTAGTTGGTAGTAAGCATTGATTTTCAATGAAATACACAGTGAATTAAACTGATTATTTCTGTTTAGGATGAGAGGGTTGTGGGGTTTGTTTGTGTTTAGTTGTTTGCGTTTGTTTTTTTTAAATCTTTGAAGATGTTTCTCTTGTGGACTCACCTGCTTGTACTAGTTTAAAAGAAAAAATTCCAGGCAGGAGCAGCGGAACCACTCTGGAAAGAATAAGAAGTGGCTTGATTGTAATGCTTACTTCCTTCTTCAAAATAAAGGCAAGGATTATGTTCTACTGTTTAACTGCAGGTGAAAAGAAGCAGAGAATTTTAAGAAAAGATACCTGGGTGTCACAGAGAGTTGTTTTGGAAGGCAAGAAACAAAGGTATTTTGTATATTCAGCATTATGGTGTCATGCATAATGTTTTGAGAGAAGAAAAACCATAAAGAAGTAGTAAGTCAGTTTGTAGAAAAGAAAGGAGAAAGTGTGAAAAAATAATTAAGATTGGAAATGTACAAGACTTTGGAAGTAAAAGTCAAGACCTTCAGCTTAATACAGAAAGTAATTGGTAACTTCATGTAACTTTTTTTTTAATAGATGACCATAGTGATATGGTCAATGGAGGCAAAGAGGGTAATTATTTTAGCAGCTATGTTTTACATGTATTGGAGCACGGTGGAGAAGACCTTAGAAAGAAATCTGCTGTAACTGATGCAAATAATGTGCAGTCTTGGACAAAGATTTTAGTGGAAGGATTGGAAAGGACAGGGTGGATATTGGAGATACAGAAAAGTACTGGTAGTGTTTGATGACAGTTTGAGCTGTGATCAAGTGATGGAGAAAAGTGTTGAATGGGCCATGAAATTTGAAATCTAGAGAATTGAGAAAGATAGTGGTATTGTCAACAGTAATGGCAAGGAGGTGAGAATTGGAAGAAAAGATAAGAAGTTCAATTTTCAAGAGGCTGACTTTGACATCAAAATTGTGTATTTGAGAAGCAGGCAAAGAAGTGATAGCCTGCAACGTAGGGGAAATGAAAGATGCAGGTGAAGACCGGTGATTCATCAGTGTCAAAATGGTGCTGGAAGCTGAGGGCAGATAAACTCACTGAGAAAGAAGTACGGAGAGCACTAGGTGAGATTTTGCACTGGAGATCAATGAAAGCAAAAGGAAGAAAAAGGAAGCATTGACCTGTCAAATCCTAGAGTGGACAACCATGCTAGGAAAGAGGAGCAAATAGTGAGTGTATTCGCCACAAATAAAGTACACTAATGAAAATGTTATCAAATACGGAGCTTGGAAGGGGATGTAAATGGAATATTCAGAGTAATTATGGAACCTGTAGACAAAAACACCCAAAGCGCATATGCACTATACCTGAAGAGACAAGTGAAGAAGTATTTTCTAAGTAGAAGATGTTCTCCATTACATATGTAATTAGAATCTTAGTTTTGGATTTTTATGAGATGGAATCCATATTGTGGAGGGTCAAATGGGACATTGTGACATTCCATTCTTGCTGCATAGAAGTGTCCTTAGATTTTGGTATAGTTATACAATCTAATACATGGGATTCATTCCTCGGGTCAGGTCTAACTTAATTCAGCTTATTGCCATTGTTGTCATAACGTTGCTGTCAACAAGTAGATGAAGAACTTCTGAATCTTCCTTCCATGATTCAACTACTTTACTTTCAAATATAACTCTAAGCTATTATCAAATCTTGTATTATACACTAGAATAAATCAAACTTCTCAGTAATGCTAAGATGATGTGAGAATTGAAGACTAAGGTTTTCAAATGTGGGTAGAGACTTTTTATGTTTCAATTTCAGAATATTTTAAAAAATATTTTTAAAAGGTCCTTCACTTCTATAAGTGGATACTGAGAAAATGGGGCTTCTTCGGCATTGTTTATTAGGCACTTTTTGCTATACATAACATACGCTAAATCACTATGTTTTAAAAACTCTTGCTGTGCTTTCAAAATCTTCAAGCCCTCACTTTTCCTGATAGGTCATTGTATTGGAGGGATCAGTTCAGAGACACTGCAACACTGGCCTGAGTTCAGGTGCTGCACTGGGTATTGCTAATGAAACGAGCTTCTTTTGCCTTGCTGTGCCAATCACAGTGGTGGTGCAGATGCTTGCCTGTCCTGGCTGCTAAGTTCCTCCCTGAGATCCTTTTCCCCAGCAGCACAGGCAAGAATTCCTGGGCTTTATCATAAATTGTAAACAGTCACCAGCTCTTTACATGCATGCGAATAATTTGATTAGAGGCCTGTGAGAGAAATGTACATGTATTATCTTTAATTTATGGAGAGCAAGTACATCTTAAGGAGCACTTATATGATCACTTCCCCCTGAGTCTCAGATACCTTATGGCAGGACTTTTGAACACATCCAATAAATCCATAATTCCTTCTGAGACACTAAATATTATTTTTAGTTTAAACACTGGGAAAGAAATCATTTCTTAAAGCTTATTAAAATGTTATATGAATATTTTTCAAATATAATTTATATTATCACTGGTGCGTAACCTTTCAAATGAATAATTCACGGCAGCAAGTAGTCACTTTTGATAATCTATAGTGGTATATTATGTTGGTTCTGCTGAGAGATTAACACTTATGGCCTAAGGAATAAAACTGGAGAGTCTAATCCATTTGTTTGCCTATTCACAGTGACAGATATTTTCTTAAATTAAAACCTATTAGTCTGAATTCCGAATCTTAAAATTGAATCTGTTTTAGCTCATTTTAGACTCTTATAAAACAGGATTATGATATATAACATATTGCAGGCAAAGAAGTATGCAGACTATTGATTTTCAGCACATTTTTCCTATCACAGACACTGAAGAATGTTTCTAACAAAAATATATAGGATATTAAGCAGAGAAATGATTTCAAAAGGCTATTGGAAGATGGCAGGAAATAGGATAGACTCTGTTAATAATTGAGTGTTATAATTTTTCTGAGAAGCAGCTGAATTTGAAATGTTTTTTCATGTCACATCTAATACAAAAGCAAGCAAAAATGTAAATGCTATTTTAATAATATTAGTTGGACCTGATCCACATCATGTTATAAAGGCATGCATTTAACTGTAAATAGTGATGTAGTAGAAGTTAAGGTTGACAAGAGAAAACACTGGGATATATGCAAATGATATAGTTAGTATACGTTTGTTTAAATCCTTCCATTTCTGGTCAATTGAATTTTAACTTCTGTAACTGAGAGATGTTAGTGATGTACCTTATTGCCTTGGTTGGTTGGTTTCTGGCTGGAAGCAATGGGGCACCCACTGGCAGATACTGTGCAGTACTTCACAAATTCAGCCAAATTTAAGGAATATGCAGATGCATCTGTGTGGTGGGACAGGGAGACATGGGAGCACTGGCCCAAAAGATAATTTTAGGATGCACCCTTCAGCAGCAAGGGGGAGGCTTGTGGAAAGCTTTTTTTCTGTTTAGATGTTAAGGAAGCTGCCTCAGGTGAATTAAAACTCTTGTTCGTAAACCCCTTCCTCTTCACCTCATGCTGTGGGCAGTGAAAATAACCCGAACATGCAAATATTATTTCTGCTTGAAAAAGTATCAAGGTAGATGGAGGCTGAGTCCTGCAGCAGGAACATGTTCAGAAGATATGGATGTTGATTAAGTTGCATAACCTAGTAATTAAACCGACTGCTTGTTCGTCTCAAAAAAAACCCACCACTCCCCCCACCCCCCCCCAAACCTAAACCAACACAAAAAACCCCAGAACCCAAGCACTTACTTTCTTGTATTATGCACATTTGAAGAGACAAGGCTCTATGGTTTTCATCATGAGGTAGCTTGTCTAAACAGTATTGTAAATAGTCCTCAAAGCAATTTTCTTTAAACATTTCTAGTTCCAACAGTTTAGAATAAGTGGCAAATTAGAGAAAAATACAAGATTATATAGTTAGTGGAGCTGCGTCTGCCAAAATTGGATGGCAATTGTGTCATAAATGAACTTGGTCAGGCATTTGGCAGAGTGGAACATTTTAGGACATGCTGCCAGCAAAGAAGTGACTTTTAAGCATAATGTGAAAAAAATGCATTTCCTTTTAGGCAATAGCGGCTCTTAAACTCACTTTTTAAAAAAGGCGTATTATGTGAAATGTTGTTTGGGGTTAACTCTTGGCAAAAAAATTTGCCCCTTTTTGGCACATTATTATGGAAACTCCGGTACCTGATAGAAGATGTAATAGCTATCTAAATCTTTAATGTGAAAATGGTATGCTGCCTATATTCTGCAGCATATTATTTGCATATCAGTTTAGCTTTGAGCAGAGTAGGTGGCCAAGACATACCAGACCCAGGTAGCTACACCGGTATTGGAATTGATATACTGTGTAGTTCAGCAAAAGATCTTCCTAGCGATTTATCTCTTCCTGTGTCAGAGATGCTTTGAACAACCTTAAAAACAGGCTGTTACAAGAGACTCCCACTTTTTCTGGATGACCAGGGAACAGTCTCTGAAAATTGGCTTGTATGGTGTGTAGTGCAGCTATTGCGTGACCCTGGGTAAAATGCCAGGGTTGTACTTAAGGATTAGAGGCTGCTGGTATTAATCAATCATTCAAAATGTAGGGGTTCGTTGTTGTTTTTTTCATGTCAACTGAATTCTGTGATTTAATTACAATAAAGTATTTCGTAAAGAAACAAAATTTTGTTCTATAAGTTATTAGTTTAATAAGAAATGAAAAGGTAATTACATGACTTGAATCTGTTTTCTGAACCAGAATTAGCCTTCAGTGTATACTTGAACACTGCTAGCAGAAGAGATGAAGCAGATACTGTTGCAAGTTTTGCATAAAGAACAAAAGCTAAAGTTTTTTTAAACTGGATCCGAAGGATAATTAGAATTACCATCGGGTCTTGTCATTGTCCTGCCTCTGCAAACCCCCTCTTCCCCAACCTGGTATGATTTTGGAGTATAGGCCCTGATTGTAGGCTGAAAGGGAAATCCTCCTGTTAAAATTAAAAAAAACCCAACTGTATTATTTTTGTGTCTGGTCTAATGTGCCCAAATCAGAAGTAAATGTATAATTAACCTTTTTTCATGATAAATTAACATTAATTTTCTTAGGATTAGTGGGAAATAGCATAATATAGGGCAGGTTTAGCATTCACAGTAACTGTCACATGGGACCTTTAACACTCTTACAGGATTAGTGCAGCCAGTGATTCATCCTGTTACCATGCACACAGAAATAGTGTGCAGCTTCTGACCATCAAAGAGGCTTTCCTAATTATCAGCTTTTACAAGTGAGCATAGAAAGATTAGAATATAAATATGAGGAAGATGGCTTCAGAGTTCTTCAGGGAACAAGATAAAATGCACTCTTTCCCCAGCGAGTAGTTCGATTTTGAATGAAATTTTGCAGTATTGTTCGTGAAACCATCATTAGGAAGATAATTAATGAAAAGGCCTGTTGTTAGGCCTGAGTGAGTGTGGTGTCTGTATGTCTGTCCCTCGCTTTTTCTTTTACAAGGACATTTCTTCCTTGTCTTATTAATCTGAGCATTCTTTATGCAAGGAGAAAGACGAATAATTTTTGAAGAGTGGGAAAGAACAGTTGAACTTGAAAAGCACTGGCTGAAAGTGCACAGCTTTGATGGTACCGAGAAACAGGCCAGCTCTGTTTAGGTACTGAAATACAGATTCAGCTCTTAATTTTTGGAATCCAAGAGCCCAGAAGCAGAATTCTTTTGCTTAAACACTTGAACCAAAATAGGAAATGAAAATACAGATGCTTTAGAAGCATCGTTGTGGTGAGTCATATTAGCTGCCAGAAACTCCTCCCCGAGCTGTGCTGTGCTTTATGTTTCTCCAAAGCCTGGCACAGAAAACTGTGGTTCAAAAGTTAATGATGAAAGTAGTTTGTCCTACCTGATGCTGCGCCCCCTGAGCGCGCACGCAGCCAGTGACTGCAGCCCAGCAGAGGTAATGTGCTGAAACGTTGTGTGATGTGCAACTCAGTCGTAGATCTGAGTCCATAGATGAGACAGAAATTCTTCAAGCAACTCACTCCACCTTCTTTTCTTATCTTTATTCCTTTAGTGTAGATGCAACAATTTATTGTCCATAATACGCCAACCCTGACGTGCTCAGCTGGGGCTCTTTTGTGCCTCCTTTGCTACATATCTACTCATGCAGGAGAAAAGGTGGAACTGCACTGCCTGAGCAATACCTCAGGAAGACAAATTATGCTTAGCCAATATACTCTTAATATATTGAATATACCCTTTTACAGCCTGGTGAGCTCTGCTTCGTAACTCAGGAAGAAAAATTAGTGGGGATCACGGCTCCTCTCTGAATATAAGAGACTGTAGATTGTTTGGGGCCATTAGTCTGTGTCGGCCACCAGTCATCTGCATTCTCCTGGATGCATTCTCCTTTGCATGGAGAGTTCTTGTCCATGTAGATTTCAAGAATTTAACAGATTAGTCTGGGTTTTGTGGATGTCCTAGAAGTTTAGATGCTACTGTGTAGGCTGCCGTATGTCCATAAATCTCAGACATCTGGCAGTCCAGCTGGAGCTGGTGTGCACATAAGATCTGGTATAGCACAGCGAACACTGGGAGGAGCTGGATTCCCTCCCTCTACACACGCTGCACAGTTGACTTGTGCACGGAATGTCCCAAGCTGTTGGACTGGCTCATTGCACACGGGCAGGAGTACCTGCAGTCTGGTTTTCTTCATGCTTTTCTTTCCCTCAACCCTGCTATATTGTGCAGGACAGCCTGGGTGAATTTAAATTAATAACGTAAAAGTATTTGTTCATATGTTACATATATGTGGGTTCAGGCCTTTGGAGGCCATGGATTTGAATACATAGGACTGTATTCTGATTTTACAAGAAGACTGTAAATTCAGAGCACCTTTTGGAGCTCAGTGTGGTTTTTCTAGGTTTACGCACCTTAGCAGCCGAGATGAGCATAGGAACTGCTCAGTGGGACTTTTTTTTTTCCTTTCTTTGGCTATCCTGAATATTCATGTTTACCAGGAAAACCAAGAAGGCTGAACTTGTATGGTGTGTGTTGAAAACAAGCCTTTTTGTGCTTAACGTATATTGGAGAAATTGTTCCAGAACAATTTATCCATAGATTGTCACTGCAGTGCTTTCAAGGGCAGTTTCATCTTGGGTTATTGGCTGTTATAAGTGCCAGTTGCACAAAGGCTTATTTAACTTGTGCACTCAGTTTGCTTTATAGTCAAATTTTGCATTCATGAACAGATACAATTTGCTTATTGTTTGGAACAGGTCCTTTCCTTTTATGTAAATTCTTCATCTTCTCTTAGACTCCCATACCTCTATAACATGTCAAACAAGAATCTGATCATAGGGCAAGATGTCTATATGTGAAATAGCAATTGAGTGTAGGTTGGAGCAGCTGAATTCCATTGCCTTTTAAATTACAAATTACGTGGAAGCCAAAAGCGTTCAGCATGTGTGTTCTGCAGAACCACGTCTTTCTAGACAGATCCTCTCTGAATTCTTTGCAAGGCAAGACCTACATATAAATATGAATCCTAATAATATGAAACTGTTTCATATGAAAACTAAACTGTTGCATGAGGTTATATATGTAATTATCTGCAAACCCACAGGAACACCTACACATAAAGTTCAGCACTTATATGGATGTATAGGGTAAAGGTCTTCGTTCTCACCTTGTAGTGCCACGCAGATGGTGTCTTTGTGTTGTAATGAAATCTTTACAATATCAAGAAGTTACTGTGCCCAAATCTGAAAATTCATTGTGCAGCTAAATGCTTCTCTTTGCATAGAAACTGTTCATAATTAATAATCTGATGGATTATTAGTGCCAGACTGGATTGGCATCTGCACTTTGGACATGATGTACCTGATTATACTAACAAGTTATAACAACATGTATCAACTACTGTAATTATCATATTGCCACTGTTTTCTACAGATGTAAAGATACATAATTCAAGCTGACAAGCCCAAAGATTTTATTGGAATGACCTATGATACCCTAACTTCTCATTAATATACAGCCAAATGCACAATATCAATTAAGTATAAGATACAACCTTAGGGCTTCTTAATATTAGTAGCAGTTAAAATTAATAATGCAACAGAAGTTCTTACTATTTTATTTTCCTACCATGTTGAAATGAAGAACTTTGCAGTATAAAAGCTTTCTTGAAAATGTGTGTTTTTAAATAGTCAGTTCTTTTTTGTGTTTTCGATTTTTACATTAGTATGGAGTAGGAGTAAATAGCATTTAAAATGAAGCCATTGTTTATTCACAAATCAAATAAGCTACCGACAGCTGCCCTAGTGGCTTCCTCATTCACTTAAATTAATGCCTAAGGCCTTGGGGTGAATAGTCTTCTGGGGAGAATGTGGGCATTTATTTTCGATTTCCATTCAATGTTGGGTCTTTTAATGCCAAATCCTATTTAATGTGCACATGTTATGTTGAACTGTGTGCAAATTTATTCTATGGACCACTTGACAGAATTCATACTATTAAAGTCACATACAATTTGTACTTGAAAAATAAGGTCTTTACTTCTCTTTTGAACAAGCAGCGTACAATTCTGTTTTTATTTTAGTTTAAGTTCTACGTAGCACTGAGAATAAGTCCTACACAATAGTAGGTACTTTTTAACTAAGCTTGAGGTTTGATGTTTTGGATTTGTTCCAAGCCCTGTCCATTTAATCAGGCTTTTCCTGTGCCCTCAAGTGTTGAGACAGTGCTGTGATGGATGCAGTTCAAGAACTTGAGGGGGGAGGGTAGTTTTGCTAGGTTGAAGTATCCTTCTTTTTTTCCCATTTTTTTTACCCCCCCCTAGTTGTAAACTGCCTAAATGTATTTGGACACTTACATTATGTCAGGTTTGCAAAATTAATTAGGCCCTGTGTCCACATAAGGACTTACGCTCTGTGACAAAAAGGAGGGGAGAGGATGTAAGAGTGATAGTGATTCTGTAACCTAGTGGTCAGCTTTCTCCTGGGGAAGTGGAGTACAGTGTTCCAGCTCTGCTCCAAGGGTTGTGTATGCATTTAACAGAAAGAATTAAATCAGATGACTCTCACTCTCTTATTTTTTGTACTGGCTCCATGTTAAAATGACTGCATTTTTTGCAGCACCCCGTTTATTAAGCAAGCTCAAATAAATTCAAGTAGGCTTTAAGCTTCTTAGGTCTGGGAGGGAGAACATTGCCTCTATGGATCTTGAGGGACTTTCTTATCAGCTACATGGAAAGCTGCTCTCCCCAGTAACAGTCAGAGTATGGACAACTGCAGAGATTGAACTCACAATACAGTTTAGTAACTTGGGGGTGGCAATATGGCCATGACTAAAAGTCCAAGGTCTAACCTCAAACATATGGAACTCCAGGGCTGTAAATAAAGTGCTTATGGACTTCTGTGTCACTCTGTAGCCACGGAGCAGGGACCTGGAATTTCATAATTTTGGATTAAATGCTTAGTTTCCAGCTAAGAGCCAGCACAGATATGTTTGAAACATTACTGGAAAGCTGGTTCTAGATGTCTAATAGCGGAGAATGGCATTTAAAGTTGAAAAAGAAAACAAGGGTCAAAAGATTGACCTTCTGACAGCCCTTCAGAGGGAATGTAATTTTCCTCGTTTGCGCTTGTAACTTTCACCAGCTTTTGTTTCAGAGCTCAGTCTGAAGCCTAGATTTGACACAAACTTTTAACTAGGAAACATTACACCTTTCTTTTGCTGCTCTTTTGCCTCTTTCAACTTTCTTCTGTCTATGCAAATTCTCAGATTTGCATAACCATGCCTGAAGTGGAAGGTGAAGTGTCCTTCTTAGGTTATTTCTCTGCCTTCCCATTTCTACCTTTTCTCCAGTCCTTCTGGCATAGGTAAAGGTCTCATCCCCTGTACTATTTAATGCTCAGCTCTGCTTTATTTTCTGGATTCCCAGCAGTAGACCTCCGGCTCCAATTCTACTGTGCTTTTTTCCTTAAAAAAGTGAAGTCAGTGGTAACCCATGCTTCAGTTCCCAGATTTTCCAGTTTACAGCAGCATAAAAATGACATTACTTTTGAAAACTTTGCAGAAGCCCTGCATGGTTCTTAATAGCATCCGTGTTATGACAGGAGTGTTGACAATTTTGGGGTTTTTTGCCACGTTAGAAAGCTGTAAGCAGCAGCTGAGAGGTGGAGGTTGTGTTGTTTCCTCAGTTATTTTTTGGGTTGGGGTTTTGATTTGTGTCAAACACCTCCACCCCAGCAGCTTCAACAGGACAATTCTGCATTTGCTTTATGTGCACTTCACTTTTTGAAGGTTATCTTTGTAACCATAAAGGTTGGGAAACAGTGGACAAATTTGTCAAGCCTGCATACGTCAAGGTATGCATTTCAGTTCCTCTTGAGGTACTCAGATCACAGTGATTTTTAGAGTTGCCACATTTTCCCAGCTCCCAGTAACTCAGGATGACCTCGGTTTGTTGAATACCTCTAGTGGAAAAAAAATGCTTTTGTTGATAAGTATGACATAAGGTAGCCTGGTGTACCATTTTGCTCTTAACATGCTTTTTATTTTTGTAAAAGCTTATAATCTGAAGGAATTAATGATTGCAATTCCTCCCTTGCCAGGGAGGGCTTTCAAGCTCGGCCTGTAGTAGCAGATTTGTCTGTACCTGCTGGAGTATCAGTTATCCTTGTTTGCTTTTTTAGTATTGTAACTGTGTCCAGAGAAATGGTAAAAAGTGTGCAATATACAGTAAAATTCTGTACTTGTAAGAAAGGGGAGGAAAAAATAGTGTACTTGGAAAACTTTTTAAATCTATGTATCGTAAATCAGATTTGCATACTCAGCATGCTACATGTAAAAAATCAGCGTGTAATCTTTTTAGATAATTTTTAAGCAGGGCTTCTGCATATTATATGATTTTTTTTCTAAACAACTCGTATTGAGTGATCTGTTACCTCTGCATTGTCTTCTCTTTCTGTGTTCAGCATATTTTTACATATGCCATTTACTGCTTTGCTCATCTCTCCTCTGCTATTCCATCTCAAAAAACTTCATTCTTCAAAGTTTACCTCCTTTGTACAGGCAAGGCCATCCTTTGGAAGGCTTTAAGGCCATCCTTTTCTATTATTGAAAGTTACTCTGCCAGGAGTACAGAATTCTGGGGCATGGGATGCAGAAAAACCCTATTACTCTGATAGAACCACATATAATATAGAGTACTCTTGTGCCCCTTGCTTAGGGTGTCTGCCGCTGGAGGCATGTCTTTGGTCTTTCATAGGTCCACTGGAAGCTGCTGTCTGCATTTGCCTGTGCAGTGGCCCTTGTGTCAAATTGTTCTGAAGGAAACCACAGTTTTCTGGTGGTTAAAGGTGGTCTTTGTCTTCTCTGGAGGACAGACCTGTTTCTTTCAAGTGTGCCGACTATAAATATTTCCCATTTTAGATTAAACAGTAGAAGTATTAAACACCCTTTTATGGAACAGTGAGAAAACAGAAAGTACAAGTTGATGACACATCAATACTCCTTAGACAAATCTAAGGAGTTACTCTTCTTGACTTTGATGAGAATCTGCTTTAACCCCAGGGCCTCAGACAAAGTAGCTGCATGCCTAGTTACTGTTTCAGCTCCTATGGTGTTGTCCTCTTGGCAGCCTAAATAAGTTGGATCCAAATATAAGAAACTTCCCTGTTCCTTGGAAGTTCATTGCCTGTTCTCTGGGCTAGAGAGGGAGAGAATCTAGCTCAATTTGGCCCTTTGTCTTCTGCTCCCTAACAGGTGGCCTCAGTGCACCATGTGAGGGATGCACAACCTCTCACCTGCTGCTTTGCTTGGGGGCTTCTCATGATAAGATCTTTATCAGTTCATTATACTGTGTTGACATTTGAAGTCTCAGGATGGACTGGACTACAAAAGGAGTAAGAAATTTGCATTAGCTCTTATCCCAACTACCTTCTCATCCGCATGCAGAAATGATAAATTCCATCTTTTCTATTGCCTGGGATATTGATTTTCTTTTTAAATTCCTTTTTCAGGATACATATCAATTTTCCCTTCATTGCTCTTTTATGCACCTGTTTAAACACAACACCAAGAACCCCTAGGCTTGATACACAGAAAACAAATCCTTTGTGAATTTTTAATTAACCTGTCTATATGATTTGAACCGAATAAACAAAATTTCTTGCATATATTTCCATTAACTGGCCTTGTGTATTATAGATCTAAGCAAAACCTTTCTGGGAGAAGACTCAATTAGCATTTTGATCTCTGTTTCACTTGAGCAGTTCAGCCATGTTTTTAAGAATGTAGTCTTTTGTCTGCAGATAAACACAGAATTAAAATCCAACCTAATATATCAACTAAATTAAAATTGGACAGATTACCCATACCCATGAGACGTTACCCATGGAGCATGTTTTCTTCTTGCAGGCTGATGACTTAAACTCAGAAGTGGCTGTGTGTGGCACTTCATTCTAGAAGTACCACAAGGAAATGGGTTTGTGGGTCCTTGGGTGCATGGGAGAAAGTCCAGACTAGGATACCATACCAAAGGAAGATGGGACCATATGTTAAACTTCCCTTGTATAGGAATAGTCCTTTCCAATCTGTATTCCTTTTTTCTGTTTGTCCCCTTTCTGAGGACATTGATATAAAAAAAAAAGAAGTCGTCTATAAGCAGATGAAAGCCCATAGATGTTCTTCTTGGAAACACCTTTTTATCAGGAAAAAAATGGCTTGTACAGATCCTTGCAATAATAGATAAAAATGAAAGTATGTCTTTCTGTAAACACAAACTACGTATGCTGCAGTTTTAAACAGTGCTCTCCAAGACACAGTTATATTCTTCCAATAGAGTGTAACACCTCATTTACTCAAGCATAAATGTTATTTTATAATGGCAATCACTGTCGTTCATTCTAGTGTTCCTGTGTACAGATGTAAACAGATCATTTTGGTTTTTAATTTGTCTTATGTTTTCTCTGCCATTTTATAATTTAAAAGCAATAATTAAGCAAAGATGTTGTACTGTATTATTCTAACAGGCTGAGGGAAATAGCCTTAATTCCCAAGTCCCATATTCAAACAAAATAGTGATAAATATGGTGGCAATAGAATGAACACCAGTTGTTTTTCCTACAAAAAATGAATCCAGCAGTATTCCTTGACTGCGGTTAGCCTTTGGGTCTACAAATAAACATCCCACATCTACTTCAGATGTAGGCAAAATGCAGTTGACTAATTCTGCAAGCAGCTTATAAACATATTTTGATAGGTGTGTCCTTCTAAATCATATATCAAATCAAATGTGTGTCACACAGCATGACCTAACATAGCTCAAAGCAAACTAGCACATACAGAATTCACATATGCATTTGCAGGAGAAATACAGTGTCTTTGTACCTTGTCTGCCGCTCTCTATCTTTTTATCTTTGCCATAATGCTAAAGATGTTTACATGAGCAGTCCAAAACACTTCACCAATGTTGCTCATAATCAAAGAGCTTTTGACCTTTCCAAAACTACTGAGGTTTGCTTGTTTGTTCATTTTAGGGGCTTTTAAATTCAACGTGAAGTGCATGTATGCACAGATGAATAGAGGTTGAATCTCGAGGCCCTTTACTAATTCAACATTCCCACTAACTTGGAATGCCTTTAGAAGATGTTTTTTTGGAGTAAAGATTTTCTTGAGTAAAGTGGGACCTGCATTTTGCTAGACCTCTGAAAACAAAGACTTTCTTTTATATGTGAAGTGTTTTCAAACGCCACATCTCTACTATTGTCCTTTGCTGCTCTTTCAGCAAGTCGCTTGGCTGGAGAGTAGTTACCATGATGAGAATCTATAAAAGCATTACTTTGACATGGCTTTTTTTTTTTTTTGTCACAGGAGAGTCTATTGTTGTACTAATAGCTCTAGAACTGTGCTGGAGACTTTCAAACTCTTTGGCTGCTGTTAAGCTGCCTTTCTTTTGTGAGTGTCCCTTTTTGGTGGAGAGGACATCCATGTGAGCATCCCTGAGGGGTAACTGGTTCTGGGGTGATCAGGATCCAACACGCAGCTGTAAAACCTGCAGCCACTCTGCTGTGTAAACAGCGTTGCGTAGTGGTTTCAGAACACTTCAGTTTATAACCTTCCTTTGAAAACCAACTCCCTTAATGATATTTAAACGTGGATTCCAGATGTGACAGTTAAATATGCCCACCCCTGGGGAAATTAGCAGTGGGGTTTTTTTCTTTATTCATTACTAAGTGCCCTCTGCCATTTTTCATGCTCGCCCTCCTATTGTCTCTCACTCTCTCTGCGTACTCCACATTACAGGGGAAACTGCTGTGGTTTTGCCACTTACATTCTCATGAGGTAATGGAAAAACAGCATTATCAGCTTACTACAGCAGCTGAACAATGTAAGGTCTCACTGCACTTAATCCTAATTACAAAATATTACTATACAGCAGTATGTTGAGTTTCACATTCCACTGTGTACCTAGCGAGTGTATATGTGGGTGTCTCCATATGTTGATGCGTTTATACACAGTAAGAACACAACCTGTTAAATGTCCTTTGGGTAAAAATGTGAAATTTTTGACCAGCAAAGTTTTTTTTGTTTTGTTTTTCTTTTCATTCCAAGTCAAGGATGACTTAACAGAACAATCTTAAAAATAAGTGGCAGCTGTGTAACCATGAGTTTTGATAATGGATGGATATATCTTATGTCATGTCTCAGCTACAAAGTTGTTTGCCTTAGTTTTCAGAGTAGGTTTGCTTGAAAGACAATGCTAGAAAAATGCACATCATGCCAAGCTGGAATACTGTATAGCATGCTAAGGGAATTTTCTAATAATGTTACCACGGAAGACCTTTAGTGACAAATAGGAATCTGATTAAGTTCTTATGAGTTGTTGTAGGATCCAAAGACACTGAAATAGTTTTCCCAGATCTAATGAACTTTGAGTATCTTTGTATGATTGAGAACATATTTCACTTATCAGGCACTCTGTGTCTCTAGTTGATTGGGGTCCTGACTGTTCCCTTGGTGCTGGAACTGATATATAAAGACCTACAGAGCAGACCTGATGCCATCAGACCTTTTGGCAGGGCATTGTCATCTACAGATGCATTTTAGCTTCATAGATCTTTGCCCATAGACTTCCTTCCCCTGGCTCCTTCCTTCCATGGGTTCTCTCACTACAATGCACAGGTGGAAGGAGGTCATCTTTTTGGAGGTCTGTTCTATTCAAATAGATTTAATCTGTTTTTTCAGAAGCCATCTTGGATTACATGCCATTGAGATTCCTTCTATGCAATTCAGCATAAAGCTGAATCTCATCAATCTCTGTTTTCTTTAGCGTCTTTTCATCTTTCTTCATCTATACTTCAGGGAACCATATTTTAACAATGAAAAACATCACTTGGTTTATCAAATTAATGTAGACAGCGACCTGGCACTCTATTAACATTTGTAATATACTTAAGGCTCAATTTAGAAAAAATTATCTTACCTGCTTAGTATATTAAGATCCCATAATAGAATAATTAATCATTCATAGTTGTTATTGACATATGTCTCTCTGCTTTCAAAGAGAACATGTTAAAATAATACCTAATTAAAAACAGTGTAACATAAATCTATGCATGGCTAAATGCCAAGTGGTCCATACTGCTCGGAAATTTCTAAATGTATGGTGGCTTAAAGATAGTATATGTATGTTTTCTAAACTGTACATTGGTCATTGATTTTTAACCCATTTAGAATTATAACTCTTACAGCAAAGCAGACTTAAAGTAGTCTTTGTCATGCTGTATAACGTTGTGAATGTTGTGCATTGGTTTATGAGTCATTGTTTTACTACTGACAAGTGAAGTGTTCAAGCCTTTTCAAGTTTGTTTCTTGAAAAACTGTCATGGCCATTTTAAGAAGAAAAGACTTAACTGGAGTAAAAACTCATTTCAACTGTCCACATTTGAACAAAATTAACCTTGGCTTCCTCTGTAAATATCACTGGGTAGTCTGTCAGACTGGGACTGTGGCTTTGACTGATGAAGCACTAACTGGATGAAAATACAAGTTTTGAATTTGGTTGGGACATTATTAAAGATTGGTTGGGATTTTTTCTCTAAAAATGAGAACGAAATTCTCTCTAAAATACATGAAAAAGATTTCGTACAATGTATAAAGTTACCTTAAAAGCTTTATTAGAATTTGGATTTTGGGATCCTCAAAAGAATAATTCTTTTAATACTGCTTGAGACAATGCCTCCATCCATTTATTTGCAGTGTCAGCTAAGACCTTAGGATATATCAGAATTTTGTATGGAAAGATGGTCTTATGATTAAGACATTACTGGAGGACCTAAGATTTCTGCTCAAGTTATCTCTTAAATTCCTTGTGAATACACAGATTTCACGTGGGATCTGACCAAGTCATAAATACTTTTCTGTGCCTAGATTCCATTCCTATAAATTGGATCTATGATGTTGCCCCTCTGAGATATTAGGAAAATAAATGATAAATTCATTAATATTTTGTGGTAGTAGGAAGAAATATGTAATGATTAAAAAAACAGAATTACTCAAACATTAAATATAAAAATCTATGTTTGGATCTGTTGATTTGAATTACGATTTCCCTGGTTCAAATCAAATACAAACCAGATTTTGCAAAAAAACATGATGAAAACTTACCTTCAACTTTCTGTATTTCATCAGTTTCTTTTTTTTTTCCAGTAGCCTGAGTCAAGAGATGATTTAATTTTACTTTAAAACAATTGTGGACAATGGGGCAAAATAATCCCACACAAAGATTGCAACCTGACTGCATTTGGGAGAAACTATGCAAGGTGCAAGAAAGGTTCTATAGCATGTGAAGTAGCCGCTCTCTGCAGCAGCCTCCCAAGTGCAGGAGAGCACTCAAGTGCTTCGAGTACCAACATGATGTGATCTGAATTGGTTTTAACTGTCACATTTCTTTCACACTGTGGCTGGAGCTGGCTGTGGATTTATAGAAGTTTTGCGTTATGCCTTCCTGTTTGCAAAAGACAAAGTAGTAGGAACCCTCTCTGCCCCTCAAATAAAACATTTGTATAGGTGTATATGGATAGGTGTGCTCTTTCTCCATCTGTCACTGTCTTCTGGGGCATCTTCTGTACCCGTGGAGGTTCCACACTTCCCCTCTGTTTATATTAATGCTCTCTGCCATCCTCCATAGCGAGGAATATTTCATTCCTTGCATCCAGTTAATTTTTTAAAACTCTGTGAGTAGAAACATATGAAATTATTCACTTTTGGCATGCCTAGTGGTTGCTTTGTTTTTGTGAGCTTTGTGGATCCTTCAGATCTTCTTATCTTGTACCCAATCCCATTCAAGCTCTTCATCTCTATCTTTAAACCCCGATTGCTCTCACTCTCCCCTACAGACATATTCTGCCCAAACTGCCTGTCCCCATGTTATCGCATCCTTCCGTTTTGCTTTGCATATCTTTGTTTTATATTTTGCTTTCCCCAAACTGCCTCCTCTGCCTCCAAAGTCTTCGTTTTCATCCTCTAAGCTCTTGTGCCTTGTCTTGTCATTTTTTGTTTGTATCTCCAAGGCAGAAAACTCACCCAACTGTACATTCACAAAAAATCTGTTTTAAAAAAAGGAACTTGTATGTATAATTATATTAATAAGAGGAAGTGATTTTTCAGAGTGGATTAATGAAGGTGGGTGGGGTTTTTTTCTGAATCAATCCAGTTGTTTTATAATCAGAGAAAGCATTGCAACTCACACTTTTTAGTTCCTGAGTTAAAGCTGGTTGGAGGCAAGAAGAATGGTGTGAGATTTTAAAGAAAACCAGAAGATATTCAAAGAAAAATATTTGATAGATTCTTAGCAAAATGAAGAAAATAATTCAAATCTATAACGTAATTTTAACTTACCCTAACGACCTGTAATTTCCTTCTTCTGAAATGTGGTCCCATTACATTAATCAAATTGACATTGTTGTGATATATTACACTCATTAAAAGGGTGATTCTTTTATTCTAGTTGGTTTACAATTCAGTATCTGTGCTATATACCTAGTGACAGTGCTGTACAGAAAATTATAATTTTGTAGGATTTTATGTTTTCCCCTTTGGCTGAGCCAAATCAGCTTTTGTTAAGATTTGGCATTAATATCATCCTGCATTGTTTCAACAGCTAAATGGAGCAATTTTTGAATATCATATATATAACAGTACATACCACAAAATATTTAAAATATATCAAATAATACTAGATCAAGCACCCGTTTGTTTTATTGTCTGTTGCTTGCTTTCAGCTATTGTGCTGGAAACTGATTTGAATAAATGCTTCTTTCTTTCTTTCTATGGGCCAGATTCATAAACCAAAGTTGATCATTATAGCCATTTGTTTTTACCAACTCAATAAAGCTTGATAGATCTGTCCCGGTGAGTAATTCAAGTATGTATCCAAGATGATTACTGTGCCACATGATACACATGCCATCTCACAGTCAGGCAGCCAACCTTTAAAATTTTCACAGGGTACTAGCTGAGTTGTTGTTGAAACGAGAAATTCAACTCATTTGTCGCTTTCAAAGCAGCAGATTTGTCCATTTGTTATTATATTTCTGTGACTGAAATATGACTTATATGAAAATATATTATTTAAAATTAGCACAGATTAGGGCAAGTTTTTAGAAATTTTTCTTGTGATGTTTTTGCCCAAGTTTATTTTTGACTAAAAAGAAAAAAATCATAATGTTCAAATAGAGAGTAATTACTCTGTGCAGCCTCTTACGATTTATGCATGTGTTTGGAATTTAAGAAAAGAAAGATTTCTGCAGTGAATCAGAATGGATGTCCATGTATCCCTGTCTGACAGCATCCAATAACAGCTGATTTCCAGGACATTTTTGTACCTTTTCCCTCTGCATTAAACTCCACTGTAGCAAAGTAGATGTGTATGTGGCATGGTATCATTTGATTTGCTGTTAGTAAATGTGGGGGCAAGACAGGAAAAGGTAATTAAGAACTAATTCCGCTTATAAATTCAGTATTTGTGTTTAAGTAGAGGCTCCTCCATGGGTGCTAGAACAGGCTCCTCCAACTTAGTATATAGATTTCTATTATGCGTTATTTATTCAGAGAAAGAATAAATATCATCCTCATTTTTTCTTTGTGATGCTTAAAGAGCTCTAGATTAGATTTCTTGTTCTGTGTTAGTCTCTTCTGAAGATGGGAGAAGGCTATGAAATGAGACAGAATTTGACATCTTTCAGTGAGTCAACAAAGTTACTCTGGGTTTTTGAGAGTCTGATTGCAAGCAGAGAATATATTTCATTGTATACTCCAATTACGTTGAGTATTTTCCCCTCAAAGTTCATGGGAAACTCCTAGACTGGAAGTTTACAGTAGGTCTACACCGTTGCTGCACATTGACACTGAAGTGTTGAAAGCAATTCCTTCAAAAGGTATTATCGTCTATTACTCTTTGTAAAAAGTGTGGAGATAACCACATATGAATCATGTTTATGACATAATGTTCAAGAGACACTTGGGAATGAGGTATCGTTCTGCCAGGCTATAGGCAAACATGGAATACAAGATAATCCCTATCCTGATGAACTTACAAAGTAAATCACTAGGATAGACAGAAGGACAAAGCATGTAAGCAGTGAAGAGTGTGATAACTGCAAACACTATTTTAGTTCTATGATTGATTGGTTTAATTTTATTAAACCTGTATGTTAGCAGAGACTTGTTTTTCTCTCTTAAATGTCCACTATAAATTTGTTTAATCAAGGAGAGGGAATTGGAATGAGAAGACAAGTGTTCCTGACATTGATAGAAATCCTGTTTGGAGAAATTGTTCAGGAACAGTTCATCCATGTAAAAATATGATCCTTGTAAGACTGCCAAGGTCATCGAGGCCTGTGGTGATCTGATGAGTAAATGCTGGTCACGCCTGGAGGCAGCTTTAGCTTCTGAACTCAATTCTTCAAAAAATGTAAAACAGTTTTACAGAAAAGAATGTTTGTCATTAGCCTGTCAAGGCCATTTCCTCCTTGTTTTCTGGGTGCCCTTTTCAGCAGCTCTATACCCCTTTATGTACCTGTCAGCTGTCCGAGATACGTACAAATGGCAGAAATGCTGGTCCTGCTTTGCATTCGGCCATTTGGGAGGTATCTCGGCTGCCCCACGGGATGTGAAGTTGTGTGTATGTAGCCCTTTATGATGGCAGGTCATCAGCAGCCTTTTGTACCAGTCCATTGTGGTTGTTATGCCCATACTAATGCTTACTCCCAGTAGATTACAGCAGTGTGGCCAACGTAATGAGATTTGCCATCCTGATGTCTGAATGAAAATATATGGTAGTTAAGGATATTCATGTATCTGTGTAGAAACAGGCCAAAGTCTTTAATGACAATGTCACTAGGTTATTAGAAAGATTAATCCTTTCATTGCTGTTCCTCCACCATCCCTGCTGATTTGCCATCGACCATTAACACTATGCAAATGCCCGAAATATTGGGTGCAATTTGAATGCATCTTCTTCTTCCCCAAACATTCTAGGCACCGGCAAACAATTCATAAGGAACATTTTGTTCTCTGCAACTTCTGGACAACCTCACTACACTTACTTTAGTGCAAATGTGTCTTCATTCCTTAGTATACCTTGATGTTTGAATCTGCACATGATTTAAACATCCCTTCAGCAGTCATATTTTCTTTGATCCCCTTGCTTATTAAAAAATGCAAATCTAAATTGTATCTTATTAATGTGCTTCTTTGTGCTAAAGCTGTGGGGGGTTAAAATCCCAGCTTTGGTAACGTATTTGGATTCTTAATGTGGAAAGTGCAAAGAGAGCTAGACTTTCTGCAGGCCATATTTTCTAATCAACTGTTATGAAAAAGATTTTTATTGTGCTTCTATTTCTTGCTCTCATGGAATTTACAGAAATAAAAAGAGTAATGACTTCATTGTTATACAAAAAAGTATTTTCATCTATGGATAGAGATCCTTACTAGTTTGCTGCAAGATCTCAAAAATCTTGAATGAAAATAAAAAAAATATGTATATTTTAAATATATGAAAGCCTTTTAACTGGTTAATTTGAAGAAAGTAGTAATTTTTTGTCATAGACCTAGGGCCTGGATTTTATAGTAGTAAACAGTGGTCACTCATTTTTTCAGTTAAATATAGTAGCTTTTAGGTAGTGAGTACATCCTTTCACTATAAAAAAAAGCAAATGCTGTAAAATTACTGCTGCATTTAAGGCCATTAAACTGCCTCTTTTATTTCCTTTTTGCACAACTTGACCTATCCCTTTGCCCTGGTAAAAGCTTTCTCTGCATGTTCAATAGCCTTTTTCATAGTGTTACTGCTTGTTTTCTGAATTGCTTCTTATGCATCTGCTTAACTTGTTGGGAATTTGGGTGGGTCATTGTGATTTAGGATTCTGCATTGCATAAAAATGTTATAGCAAAATGTAAAGCACCTGTGAGATTGGTTAAAAGAAAGTAGGAAAATGTTAAACTTCATTTGATGTAGTGCCATACTACTTTTTCACAAAGTACTTTGCAGCAAGCTTTACATACAAATTGAGCTTTTCCAGAAGCAGTCCAATCATTAATGAGTTTTACAGAAATACGTGGATCAAGACAAACTAGAAAAGTTGACTCTCTAATTTTTTACCAAAAGGCAAAAATGACCTCAGAATTATTCTTAGTAAACAAACAAAATTTTATGCAAGTTGTATATTTCTTGAAGCAGCTAATCCTTGTGTTGTTTCTACAGAAGCTGCAATTTTAGGACATGCAGATCCACAGTAAATTGTTGATTATAATACACTGCACTTCCTTTACTTTCCCCTTATTGCACTTGCTGCTCCAGAAGACTGAGGGATCCAGCTGTGGAACTGAGATGGCATGGTCTACCATATTGTGGAGTGGATACCCTGTTATTGAGCTTCTTCTAAGCCTTTGCAAACTCAGAGGAGAAGGGAACACTTCTAAGAGCCATTCTAGCATTGTAGTATACCACCACTTTAATTTGCCTTGAAAAGAATTACTGATTAGGGAAGGACAAAGTGTTTAATCCAGGAACTAGATCTCCTTTGTTTATAGCAGGGCTTTCTGCAGTTTTACATTTGGGGAATCATTTCATGGCTGTGGCCCTCACCTGAAGGCCACAGATTTCATTTGATTTGACTCAGTATTCCCTGATCCCATCTTTTCAGTTCCCTACGACTCGGGGGCTAAATGCTGAGCAAACTGACACTTCTTCCAGGAGCCTGTCAAAAATGGAAACTGATGCTCCTGGCACTGTCCCTTTACTTGCTTCGTATCATTTTATAGATGAATAGAAAATGCTCAGAGAGTGGGTTTGGAGCTCCCCAGGCTCTGACTGACTGACAGCTCCGTGGGGATAGGGGCTTTGGGGTGCAGGTTAGCGCCTCTGGTCCAGTTGTTTCCACTACTTCCCTGAATGGATAGAAGAGGCCTTATCTGTAAGGCTCAGTAAATTGTCTAATTTTGTTGAGGACAAATGCTGTGAGAAAGTTCCTTGCCGATCTGACTGTAAAGTACATGTTGTGGAAGTCTTTGACTTCCTGGATCCACAGCCATGTAGCACTGGGAACATGCCTCGGGTACCGTCTTTGCTATGGGCAATGAATGATTTATTTGTGATGTCTTGCTTCCCCTTTCTGAGATTCCATCTGAATTTGCTGTGTTTCTTCAGCTCTAACACATTCCTTATAGCAGTAGCCATAGTCACTGTTGTCCTAGCTCAAATAGTTTGCCCATATGTTGACCAGAAAAGAGATTTAGAGAGATTCCAGCTTCCTGGTCAGGAAAATAGGAAGGAAGGTAAGCAGTTTCATGCATTTGAGATTCAGGAGGTCCTTATTTTATTCCTCCTGGTGGTTGAATACAAGTTTACGAGGGTGATGGGGCACCTGGCAGTGGATAGGTTGTCCTAATCCTGGTGGCTTTGTGGTCTCTTTTGAATAAGGACACTTTACCCATAGCTTGGGGCTTTGAAGTTCTAAAGATATGAGTGCACATTGGAAGATCTGTTTTTGCCATAGGTGGCTTTAGTTAATTTGGATAGAAAGGCTATCCATTTATGTGTTAAATCATAAATGAAACAACAGTAATAAAGTTTTGGCCAACTTTACTCTGTCTCAGAGCCTGATCTATCAGAATGCTTGTACTTCACTGGGCCACTTTGGTGAGACAAAGTCATCAGAAATCTGCTTTAACTTCTCACTTGGGGTGAAAGCTTGTTTTCCTTCTCCAGAGTAGCAAAAAAAGCAGCCAAAGAGTGTCAACACCTTAGGGCTCACTTCCTATGTCTTTTTATTCCTTGATGATCTGTATGCATTGGAGGTGAAAAGACAAATTTTTCACTTTGTGAACTACTATTCTCTACTGATAAAAAATAATCTAAAAAGTATTAAACATAACTTGGCAAGCAATTTAGGAAGGCAGTTTTAAGATGTTTGACCTGTAACATATGGTATGTTATCACATGAAATGGCACCAAAAATTAAAATATTAAAGACTTATATTTCCTTTTTAGTTTCAAGTTAAATTGTGTCCTGAATAGAAAGGAAGAAAAGCACACACAAAATGTTAGGGATTTTTTTCCTTCTGATGACCTGAAAATGCTCCCAAATCCTAATGAAATTCCTTAGTGTACTTAAACAAGCTGAAGCTGTCACTATACCATTAGCAATTATCTTTGAGAACTCATGGAAGAAAGAGGGGATCCCAAGGAGCTGGGGAAAGAATAACATAGTATCTCCCTTATTAAAAAAAAACAAAACCCAACACAGATATATACACACACACACGCCCCATTAATAAAATAAACCTAGGAAAAAGGCCCAGGGAATTATGATCCAGTTCCCAAAGTCAGTGCTTGGAAGGATGACAGAATAGGGTATTAAAAAAATTGATTTAAAAGCGTCGAGGGGATGTAAGGTGATAAGGAGGGTCAGTGTGGATTCATTAAGAACAAATGTCAAAGCAGTCTAATATCCTTTGTGACAGGGTAATTGTCAATTGGTCTGAATTGTGTGTGATGTTTAGGTTAGATATTAGGGAAAAGAAATCTAACTTTAAGAATAACTAGGCACTGAATGTAATACCTGGATGCTGTAGCATCCCCTCCATGGGGAGAGGTAGACAGATATTTTGCAAAGGATGGGCTCAGTTTGGTTTGCAACAGGAGGATGAAGTAGGTAGTCATTACAGTTCCTTCCACCCTTGAATTTCTCTGATCTTGTTAAGATTTTACAGCACAACACAGATTTTGAACTGTTTGGTTAAATACTTGACAATGGCACTTTCCTGAATTTATTCATTAGTATTTGCAGTAGGAAGGCGCAACACTCTTTCTTCTTCCATTTTCTATGGAAATTAACTGAGTTTTTTGATCACACATTTACATATGCTGTGTGAATGTGTGATATAGTTACAGGTAGATAACTTTCATCTGCAAGCAGTTTTTCATGTCCAGTTATATATTTATGGGATGGCTGACCACATGCAGGCCAGGGTATTATTTTCAAAGATCTCTCTAAATCAGCAAACCTCTGTGTTCTTACAGAGCCTGTTGGGTGACAGTGAGATGAGTGTAACTGTAAGAGCTCTGGCTGTATGGATCAGATTACAAGATCATTTACTGGTTTAATCCATTTTTAACTGGATTAAAAAAAAAAAAAAGAAAAAAACGCACCTCTGTTTGTACTATACATTTCATTTTGTCCAGCATTTGAGCAGAAGGCCCCAAAGACAAAACCACTGTGTGACGTATTCCCACAGGTGGGAGTTTTGCTGTTGTGTTCTTTTCTTACGCGTTCTGCAAGAGCATAAAAACATGAAATTTATCTATTGTATGCAGGTAAAATATAAACCCAAATTTTTCTTTAATCTTCACTGTTACAGTTATCTTATTCCTTTTGTAAAATAATGAGTGAACGCACCCCATTTGGCTTCAAGCAACAGATCTATATCCAGTTAATTTGTGGATAAATATGGGTTTCTGCTATTGATGTTTCTTGATCCACACAAAGTGGTTATATTAATACTGAAACATTATTAATCAATAGGTAGCTCTTTAAAAATACATCACTAAGACTAGCCAATTACCTTTAAGTATATATCAAAGGCGACAGAGCAATTTGACTTACACTCATGATCCATTAGAGATTTCCAAACATTTTAATTATAAATATATTTTATCTGCAGTGAAACTTACAAAGCCAATTTGAATTTCTCATTCTGGCCTCAAAAAATTAAAAAAACCCAAAATGACTCTTCAGTTTTTCAGGTTTTTTTATTCAGGAAAGTACAAAAATTTGCTTAAATTCATCTTAGTTTCCTGAATTAAAACTAAATAAACTGTGTGTTATCTCATACTGCTTTTAAGATAGTCTGCTCTGTAAGATCACAAAAGTAAGTTATAAGGACAGATCATGTCATTGAAGGGTATAGTTCTGTTTGGTTTTATAACACTAACTCTATTGACTTTCAGTGAAATTGCATTAATTCCTCCTCTGCCAAAAGAAAATCTGACCAAAGCATACAATCTGTCTGTAAATTATCAGAAATACGTTCTTTATTCAAAGTATATAGGCTGTAATTTTGGGAAGCATACGGTGTATTCTTTATACCTTGTTGAAATTTTAAATACCTGTTTGAAATATAAAACCTACTCTAGCCTATTTATGGAGTCACTTCTGACACTTCTGCTTTGGGAAAGGAATGTGTTGGTTGAAGTGGAGTATTGCATTGTGTTCTACAATCAGATGAGAAACCGTATATTTTCCTTTGAGATTATCATACCATTTTTCATATGAATTTCCTTATTTAAGTAGACCATTTCCCCTCTGGCTCATGTCCCTCAACAATTACCCAGCATAAGCAATCCACGGAGAATAGCACAAGGTGCAGCTGATTGTCATTCAATGCAAGTGAAATCTTTAGGTGAACATTAGTCACTCTTTTAGACATGTTAGCTTGAAGTGGAAGCAGTCAATTATAGAGTAGAGGCTTTATAGCTACATTATTACCATCATACTATTAGGTTTTCAGCAGTAGCATTCTGTTTGATCGATCCGTGCCAAGACATTGATGGATAGTTTTGTTCTCCAAATGTCAAATATGTGGGACTTTTGTACTTTATTTATTTACTGGTGCACTACTGTACTGTGGATATCTTTCCTTTCTACGTCATTCTAGCTCTAACAGCTAATCATGATTCATTTTATTTGAAGCTTTGGTGTTGATTTCAATAGTGTTCTTAATTTTTCTCATGCTCTTGCATTGCAGAGGAAATTATGCTCTATGCTGTTGTATAGGATGTACACTTAATTGGACATATGAAAGTTTTGGAGTTGTATGAGGGCCCTGGGGAACGCGAGCTGTTGCTGATTGAGAAATGCATGTGGTATCCAACGTGTAGTGAATTTTGAGATTCTGTTCTCAGTGCTTCTATGTGTTGTGCTTGTTTGGGAGAGTTTGGGCTCTTCAATATATTATGTTTCTCTCATACATCACAAGAATTATAGAACATCATTAGTTTCAAGATGCAGGTTTAGTTTAGGTTACAGGCTTTAATCTGAGTACTATTTTTAAACTGAATATGTACATTTGTAAGTATATTCAAAAGTAAAAATGCTGCTATTAACACTAATCAATAGGTATATAATCAAACTCTTTTTTGTTTTGGTGGGGATGTAGAAGTGTGTAAATCCAAAGAAAGTGCAAATATACATAGAGTGCTGTTAATCTCTTATCTGCAGCAGGGCTGAGAAGAAACTCTTCATCAGCCTGTTTGCAAGGGGCACTGGTTCTAAGTACTTTAACCTTCTGCTAGGATTTTCCTAACAGTGTTACTGAATCCATTCTTCAAGAAAAAGAGAGTGAAGAAAAATGGGAAACTGAAACTTGCCAAAGTTTCTCCTCAGGCTGGTAAAGCATTGAGGTTTGCAGACAGAAATGGGCAATAGAAAGGCTCCGCACCCATCCTTCATCCATGGCTTCAGTGACACAGAAAATCAGAGCAACTGCCATAAACTAGAGCTGTGTTTATGCACGGAGGTTCTGGGAACTGTAGTCTCCATGGTGCCACATCATACAGCAGTCAGTGGGCTGTGTCATGTGCCAGAGGAATGACTGTACCTCTGTACAGCTATTGTGCACTGTGCAATAGCTCTCTCTGCAACACTCCACTCGCTGCACCTGCAATTGAGGGAATGTGATTAATATTGTTAATACCCGTGAATTAGTATTTCAATTAGGTCAATACTGCACAAGTGTCTCAGCAGGATGTGAGTTGGGATGTCACTCTCATGGGTTGAACTCCTGGGAGCAATAACACTTCTTACCTGGTCAGGAGTATTAATGTTGAAAACAAATAATAATAGTGATTTGGACACCTTATAGTTTTGATTACAGGAGTATTATCCACTTTTAGTTCATCTCTTATTCATGTCCCTCCAGTGTCTCTTAGACAGCGTTACTGTTGCTGGTAGGTACAATTCCCCACTCCAGAACTGGCTGCAGTTCAGTAGTGGGGGGGTGGGGGGAGGTGGCTCTGAATAAAATAGGCTATGGAAATGTAAGTAATGTTGCTATTTTACTTAGTGAGGATCACTCCTCGCTGATTAGAAGACATTCATTTTACTTTAGTGTTTGAACATTGAAATAATTCATTTTAGTTTAACACTGGTTTTCTCTTTCAGTTGTTTTTACTCTACTCCTATGTACATGTCCATTCGCATACTTGTAAACCTGGACACTAAATAAAAGCCAGTGCATTCCATGTGTATTTTGGAGTTAGAAGTGGAGCCAAGGAGAGTGTAAACTGATGCCCAGTTCATGATAGCACTTAATCAAATGCTTAGTTGTTTCAAATGGGTTTAAAGCACAGGCAGAATTAGGGCATAAAACCTGGATCCAGAGTTTATTGAACCTTGATCCAGAGTTTATTAGAGCAAACGGAAGTCAAAATACTGTGTTTAGTGGGCTTCAGACTGGACAATAAGTACCAGACAGCTGAGGCATGGGGACAGCACCTCAAAAAACAGGCAGAAGTTTGATGTAGTTAACAATCAAGTCAAAATAATTTGATTTCCTGCTTACTTTTTTTTTCAGGAAGAACTACATTTTTACATTGGGGAAAAAAGAGAAGTTGAACTTTTGTAAGGGATAAGTCAAGGTAACCCGGACTAGCTCAGGGAGAGGGATCAGTGGAAAGACCACAAGGGGAAAGACCAGAACACTGAAGACACAACAGAAAAAAGCTTTCTGTCTATTGCCATGTGTGGTACATGCCCTAAGTGGAAGTGAAAGGTAATTTAGACAGTGGTTTAGTTATTAGGGTGGTCTAATTTATTAAATAACGTAGTGATCTCAAGTTAATAAACCCCCAGTTGCATGTAGGTAAGTGACGTACATCATACGTCTTACCTTCATTTTGTGCTGCTTTATCTTCTGGACACACAGTAGAATAGTGACCATGATGATGATTATTAAATCTCTAAGTCAGTATCATTTAAGTTACTTATTTCTGAAGTATCCTATTTCCTTTGTTCCATTAAGCGCCCCTGCCTCAGTGCACAAATCTCCTTGATCGTTGGCTTTTGAAGTCTCAGCAATGAGACTTAAGATGAAGTCAGCAGCAAGACAGTGACTGCAGCTCACATAAGCTTCCTGAAGCTGATCCACAGTAAATCCATGAATGGACACGAGTTACCAGTGTTACCCTCTTCACATTACGGTGAATTTACTTGTACTCAACAGGATTGCATCGGGACCAACCGCTAGAGAAAAGAGGAGCAGCTGGTGGTGGATTAATGGAATGAGGCTGGTATTGTTTGGTAGATAGGCCAGATAACTGCCCCAAATGGTTTTCACTAGAAGCACTGAAAGGGGGGATCATTCGGTGCCTCCACAGCTGCTGTGACTTTTGCTGTTCTCTGACTCTATTGCTCTCTCTGCTGCCATGATGGCAACCTTCGCCCCACCCCTACTGCTGCTGTCACTAATTGAGCATCTGCTCCATTTCTGTTACTGCTGCTTTCACTGTGATTTTGGCCTCTTCTTTTACTTGTGCTAATGTACTTTTGTCATGACCGCAGAGACATCTGTGTCTACCTGATAGGAGTTGCAGGAGAGCTTTAGAAAAGGCAGAGCTTTCCTCTTGTTATGCTGGAAGACAGTATCCTTCTGCACCCTCTGCTTTCAAATGTTTCATGATTTATCCCATCAGCTGTTGTTGTCGGGTTCGATTCACAATAATTTCTCCAGCCCTCTGTCCTCTCTTGATTTTCCTTCCAAAAGAGTAATACCGCAGAATAAGCAGGATAATTTTTCTACTAAGGTTTTATATACTTTGACTCTTTTTTTTCAGGTTATAGCCATCAGGAGCAAGCTGCTGTCATAGATAAGCTAATATATACTCCTGCAGTAGACAGTCAATGCGTGTAAACCATCCCTACCTACACTGGTATTGCTTGAGGCTGGAGTAAGCTATGCTTCAGCGGCTCTTGAATTAACAGGTTCTGTCTGTCCCTAGCGATTTCCTGAGTACAACTCGTACAGTAACTCTTGGTCAATGGATTTTTGTTGTAATCTCCATTTTTTGTTTTTTTTTTTCAAATCTGAGAATAAAATAACATAAATTTACGTATCTAGAAAACATGACATGTTATGAAGAAAGAATTAGAAGATCAGGGAGGATTGGCTTCAAAGAGGAGTGGAGTGATGGGAGAGTGACAGTCTTCAGGAAGTTAAAAAGCCACTTCTGGTAAGAGGAAAGGAGTAAAGTTAGGAAGGAAACAGGGGAATTATGTTGCAGGAAGTGATAGTTAGATTAGATACCAGGAAAAAATTTAATGGGATGCACAGGGAATACTGAATACCTATTTGGAGAGGCTGTGGAGTTACTGAAACACAGGTTAGAGCATAGATTAAGCAGATAATTAAGGTGGGAAGAGATCTTAGGAGATCATCAAGGTCCCACTCACCCTCTAGTCCTCCTATCCAAACTCTGTTTTTCCAATTTGGCTGCAAGGATTAATATGGGATACTGTATCAAAAAGCTTGTTAAAGTCAATGTAAATTGACACTGTGCTCTTCCACTGTTCACTGAACCAGTCATGTCAATGCAGAAGGCAGTCAGGCCTGATCTGACCTTGATAAATCCATGCTGACTGTTTTTCATCACCTTCTTGTCCTTTATGTGCATGGATATGACTTCAAGGAGGACTTGCACCGTAATCACCCCTGCAACTGAGGCTAGGCTGACCTGCCTGTTACTCCCTGGATCCTTCTGTTTGTCCTTCTTGAAGATATTTTTGACATTTGCATTACTCCAGTCATTAGGAAGTCCCCTTGATCACCAAGATCTATGAAAAGGAGATCAGCCCCACAGTGACACTGGCCAGATCCCTTGCCACTTGCATGCATACCCTCTGGTCTTACGGACTTGGGTATGTCTAAGACAGCATCACTTAGGATTTGTTCTGGCTGTAGCTGGTCTTTCCATGGGGCAGAAGGCTGGATGATTTTATGAAATCCCTTCAAATCTTGTGATTCTAAGCTCAAATGTGAATGCCAGCTTTATCATGTAGGAGATTTTGTCTTTCTGGAATTTCCTTCCTGCTCTGACAAACCGTCCTTCCTTGGCATCTCCTTTATCTGATTGAATCTAAATGCCATAAGTTTTTTAGGGCTTTGGGCAGACCATGGGATACCCGCATAAGGAGCACGGAAAAGTTCCTTGGTTCCTCCACTGTGCGCTTATCCATCCAGTGAGCTAAATGGAGTTCCCAGTTAGGCTTTTAAGAAGGGTTTTTATATCTCGTGAGGAAAGTTGCTGTGGTTCATATTCACCTCTTGTTTAAAAAAATATATATTGAAAATCCTACCAGTTAATTTCTACATATGCACCATTTACCGAGCTTCTACTTGTGCTTTACCCATATACAAATTTCATGTGATGTCCAATTTTGGACATAGGGATTTATATTTTTGTTCCTGGTGTTGGAATTGTGCCCATTTGGATGTACATTTAATGTCTAAGTTGAGGGCTTTCTCAGCCCTTTTCCTGTTGTGCCAAACAGTGTTCACGTTCCCATCTTTGACCTCTTCCCCTTTGATTCACCTATTACTCTTTCTTTTGATGGTGAGAACAAGTGTAGTTCTGTATGTGCAAAAGCATCGCTTTATTTTTTTTTAGTAAATCCTAACACTTTTTAGATGTTCACTTCCCACATTTTAACAGCTTTATTGTTTAATGAAATGAAAAAGGTAAAACAGAAAAATACAGCTTTATTGACAAAGCAGTTCTTGGCATGTAGTTGAAACACTGAAATATGTGTTGGAAAATTTCAAAATATTATACCTCAAAACAGATCCAATTGTTTACATTTTATAGCATATATTACGGCTGAGACTGAAATACGACAAGGTACAAAAAAGCAATAATCATAAGCTTAATATTTTCCATCATCAAAAATATATAGTTAGTTTATTAAAATGCTCTAAAAATCCTTGTTACTAGTTCAAAATGCAGTTATAGCTCTGAAGTTTTTTCTGAAAAATGTTTGGATGTTTTGCTTGAACCTTTTTGAAAGTTCATTTCTTTGAAGTGTCTTTCCTCCTTCCCTGAGACTTATCGCTCATATCACACTGAGCTCGGATACTTTAGAATCACCCTTAAGTTAGCTAAAAACATTTGGATTATTTCTCATGTTTATCAATAAATACATAAGTGAAATGAGACATGAAGCCAAATAGTGTTGAAACATTTTATGTACATATGTATGTACGTATATGAAAGTGTCTGTGCTTATATATGAGAAAGATCTAGGCCATTTTAAGGTAAGAATATACTGTGCCGTCACTGTATATAATTGTAGAACTCTGATTTTGGGGCACAAATGCAAAGAAAGCAAAATTGCATGTTGAATTTATTTTCAACAACAGGAAGCTAGTGTGCTTAGAAAAAAATACTATATTCAGAGCCAAACCCCTTTCGTCGTCCGAAATCTGTGGTTATTTCAGGTTTCAATGTCATAGCTAAGAGCATATCTGGCCCCTTTTTATCTGTAACTGGCATGACTTCAGGAGTAAAGCAGTTGTTAGTGAGCAGAGAAAGGACTTTGGAATTTCCTGCACTCCTGCTGTGTAGATTCAAATGCTAAGTTTAAATAATGGATGAAGCTAAGATTATTATAATTGATCATTGTATGACTTATATGGAGTAATTATAACTAGGTTGAGAAAGAATTTTCAAAAGCTAGTTTCCTGGTAGCCAGAGCCATTAAATAACAGTCTGCTGCCAAAACAAAAATTAGGTGGGATCATAGCCACAGAGTTCAGAATGTCTGTCCACCTGATTTATAACTACCCTTATGATGACAGTATCAGCGGTATTTTCTTGTTGGGAACAATAAGAGTTGCTTGAATTGTTTTTCTTATCTTTCTAACACAACTGTGCATTGTTTTAAGCTTAGTCAAGCATAATAACTGGAAAACTGAAAAAATATAATGTATAACAAAACTAAAAGGTGCGAGAGGTTGAAAAGGTTAATTAAAAGTGTAATGATCGCATTTACTGAGACAGTCCAATTAATCACTTTATTCCAGTGGTCATGTGATACAGAAACCATTGCTACAGATAACTGATTTTTAGTGCTGGGATACATGGTCTGTATTCATTAAAATGTGTATTTTTCTACAAATGGAAATTTAACTTTTTTTTTTTAGGGTCCTTTTATTTATTTAAAAATATTTTAAAATAGTAGATAATGTTTAACCCTGTATCCTCACATAATACTTTCCCCGGCTATGTTCCCTCTGAACAGTATGGGAGCATTGCCCCCTTGATACTTGTAGTCTTACAGCCCCAGGGGAGGTTTGCTTACAGCTTAATGGGGTTGTAGGTATAGAAGAAATAAAGCACTAGAAATACGTCACTACGTAATGTGATCTCTCTGAAACAGTGTATATGACCAACAAAGTGAATTCTCAAGTGTCAACAAGCACATCTAAATGTAATTTTTACCACGTCAACTGGAAAAAGGCAAAAAGAACCTTGAAGGATCAATTACAAGGGTCATAACCTTGTATTATCTGATTTGCTATAATATTCACACAAGCTTTATTGGAATGGAACATAAATTTGAAAAATAGTGAGATTAGAAAGGATTGCAGTGCTAGAGCGAAGAGCTAGAAGCTTTCTCCTGGTTTATTTTGCTGGGGCAGCACTTTAGAGGGAGCCCATTATAAGCAGGAGAACAGTAGTTATGTTAACACGGTAATTAATCAAGCCCGAGGAAAAGAGGAAACAAGTTGTGAATTCAATTCTGCAGTAATAAAAAGAAATGCTGAAAGTTGCCCTGTAAATTGGCATGACTTTGGTAAACAGTCCCTCACTGTGTCTTGAGAACTTGCATGCAGTAAATCACTTCTCATGGCAACCGTGTAGGTTTGAATATTTTCACAGGTTTATTCTGTATTTCTGTGTGTGCTAGTTCCTTCACCATTCTGTTGACTTAGTATTTAGCTAATAATAAAATACTGAACTGTGTAACATGAGAGCATATGCAGTAACACGTTCTCACTTTGAATATTTTAAGGGGAAATTAATTAGAAGAACTCAGCTGAAACCGTGGCGATAGCCTTCCACATCACAAAACCAGCCTCTGACTCAGTACAGAGCATGAATTGTATATGGAATGACTGAGATCACTCCCTCAAAAAAAAAATATATTGTCTATATAGTCCCAGTCATGCATAATCCATCCCTAATGCTAGTGCAGTGTAGACACGTTAAAATGACCTTTACACCCTAAAACTCTTTAGGGTGGAACTGAAGTCATCGGTGCAGTAATGTGAGAAACAGTGACTGTATCAGTTTGCAACAATTGGATGTGTCTTTGTTTAGCAGCCTCTGATTTAATTCATACATTTCTGCCTCCTACGTGAGATACCTTGGACAGAGGACGTAAAAGAAGCATTTTTAAGAACTGAATTCTTGAACTTAGATTATTGAAAATTCAGAATAACTGTAGTGAGTAAAATTGATTTAACTATGTTGGCATGATTATAATGCAAAACTACTGTCCTCAGTGCCACGTGGAAAATTAGGGACCCTGGCGTAACCTTTAGATTTGTAGCAGAAATGGAAGGTGATAGATAAGGAGTGAAGACAGAAAGAATTTCAGCAACAGACCACAATGTTGTTAACACTGGGGAGCAGGGTCTCCTCTCCCTCGCTGCTCTCACGGAACAAAAATTTAAATCAGTTCACTGTGAGGTTGCAAGACTTTCCTTTAAAATAACCTGTAAATTGAGCAGATGTCCCTCAGCCAACCCGCAGGGCTCTGCCCCCTGTTTTTTCTGCTCAGTCTTTCCCCATTCCTCAGAAGAGACTGAAGGTACCAAAGGAAATCTTAAGACATTTCTCCCCTTTTTCATCAATAAATATCCAGCATAGGAGTTTTCTCTTGCAGTCTTTATCTGTAACTTCTATTAAATGCACCAGAAAATGGTCAACTAAATGTATCAGGATCTAACTTTAAATGGAGGCAAGTCCTGCCAAGTATTGGATCTAGCGGCGAACTTGGGTAATGCAAAGTGCAGCACATCGGGCATGTGGCCCTCTTAGTAGAATTACATCCAGAAACAGACCAAGAGATTAGATATAGGCACATAAAGTCAGGAGCCCCTGATTCCAGGTGATAACTAAAGATGTCCAGAATCCTTATAAAGTGCAGAGGGAATACTGTGTGGGGAAACAACCACCACAGAACAAAAAAAACAAACCCAGAACAACAACAAAAAAAACCCCAACCAACAAAAACCCCTGCACAATAAATCTCTGGATGGATGATATGAAATACAGAAACAGATTTGTTGGAAGCCTTTGGACCTGAGGAGTCAGATTCTTGGCCTCAGGCAGGTACATCTGTCCACACGCTCTTGGTAGTAGAGAGCCACTCTTCTTTTAATGGGCACCTAAAGGAAGATCTCATAGTGCATGTCATCAGAATAGTCTTTGAGGAAGTGGGATGCCTGTGCTCTGTGCTCTTCTCTATGGGTTTTCACAAAGCCTGGAAGGCTACGTTACGGATTAGGCAGGAGGTTAGTCTGGAAGGAAGGGGAGGAGCTGTGGTATAGAATGTATTATATTTTTTTAGAAGGGATTAGAAGAAGAGAGTACAAGTGGAATCACGCCTCTGCAGACTTTCAATTAAGTGAGTCGTATTCAGGAAGGGAATCCTGGTTTCCAGTCATTTCTCTTGCAAGAGAAATATCTCTCTTTCCTGGGTGCAGGCCAGAACCCAGCAATCTGCTGCCAGAGTTCTCATCCTTGGGCTGAAACATCCTGCTCTCTCTTGTGTTTTGCAATATGTGCTATTTCCTGTGCACCTTCTGGAGAACACCCTACAGCGAGATGTTTGAGAACCTTTCTGGGAAATAAGAACAGTGGTTCTGAGCCTCTAGGTCAGGGAAGGCATCAAACCAGAGTCTCCTAGATGCTGACTGATGATTCGTCAGTGGCATCTTGTAAAAACAAAGCCCAGGGTGTTTTGAAAAAGACTTTGGGCATAGAGGTTGTGCAGAACAGCATAGTGATGAACACTTCCAGATCATGTCTGTTGGTTCACACTAAGCAATGTAGATGGTCTTGATCTCTACAGGGCTTGCACAAGAGATAGTCTTTACCTCCTGAAGTTGATTTATTGGTGTAGTCAGAAAAGAATTCTAGCGACATGTGGAATTTTTGTTATCAAAGGCTTGCATGCCCAGCACTGGGGAGGACCTACCGGGAACGTAAAATGTTTCAGCTTTGGTCTCAGGGGCTTAAAGTCTCAGTTCAGGCAGTTTTTGTTTAAGTCCTTTTGTTGCTCTAGCCCTGGGTGTGCTCTTCCACACCAAGAGTCAGTCTCAACATCCTTGCCACCTGGCGTAGCTACTGGTGCCATCTATTGTAATTTCAACATGCGTATTATTGTATTTGGTAGTACTCTGACAGCTCTGGGTATAGCTGATAATGCATTAGCTTTAATTTTAAAAAGTAAACCACCTGCTTATCACGATTGTGGAAAAAGTTTGAAGTAAGCCTGACTTCTCTAAAGACTGAGTAGAAGACAAGTAGAATCTCAGAAAAACACGAAAAGTATGTGCATCAGTCTCATGATTTCTCAGGGATGACTTGTTTTTTCTCTGCTATTTGGGATTAGGAATAATTTGCTCAGGAAAATGGTAGTTTATTTGAATCCATTAGATGCAGATGACAATATTTCCCATGCTTTCCATATATTTTGATCTATTCTTCTCACAAAGCAGAATTACTTTGGTGAAGCCCATAGCAGCACTTCTGTTAAAGTGGGATCATAGTTCTCATCTTTATTCTGGTTGGTTTTAGGTTCCTATATGCCATATTCTGTATCTGCATTGAAGCAGGCCCATACCCATGTGGTCACCTCTATCACTTTGTAATTTTGCCTTCCATCTCATTAACATTTACAGCTCTCTTTACAGCATTCCCTTCACTAAAACCCCTAGAAAACCTACTAATGCTAATTACTTGCAAATAGTAATTGTAATTTTAATGGCAACCTCAGTAAATTGCTTTTTATGTACTGTAAGAAAATTGAAAACTAAGTGTCCATTTTGCTGTTTAATAAAATCTTACAGAACAAGTAATAGCCCTTTCACTCCTTCCATCTAGTAGGAGCACGAATAAGAAGCTCCCAATTTCCACCAAGAATCTCTTCTTGTGCATCATGGGGTTAATGGGAGTTGAGGAGACAGCCAAAGGCTCAGTAGGTGCAGAAATGAAATAGAAATGGAAATGCAAGGAAGATGAAAGGCTAAGCTGAAGAGACTGTGAAAGAGGGTGAAACATAAGGAAGATCACACAGGGCAGAGGGAGCCCTATTAAAACTTTAGGAACATCTCTGGATGAAAGAGTGGCTTCTTTCTGCTGTCGTACGGGAGCTCGAGTCCAGAATGGTTGCAGCTGTAACTGTGTTGGTCCAGAGGGAGAGGCGGTTCAGGAGATGACAAATATTAAAAATACTATAATACAAGGCGTGTTTCTTCGTCAGTAAAATTTATCAGAAAAACATCTCACCTTGCATGCACATCCTACAAGTGCATTCGAAGAGCTGTGAGCCAGTGATCCATCTAGAGGTAAGTTAGTGTTAGTAACCCAATTATTGTTGCCCCAGAGTTTTTGCACATAGGAAACAGCAAACTGCCTGGTAGGAAGATGTTCTTAGGCATCCTAACTCTGTGGATGTTGAGAGCCGCTGCTTTCCCACCAAGGCAGCAGCTCCTGGCTCTGGCTGTGCTCTGCCATGACTCTGCCTGCACCTCATCAAGGTAGCTCCCATAGCAGCAAAACAACCTGCAGCCACTGGTGACTTTTGCTGGGTGGCAGTGTCCTGGCCATTGCAGATCTGCTCTGCTGGGTCCCTTGCTGCGGGTGGGAACCAGTCCCTCACACACAGGCATGAGACATCACTTATCACCTGGCTGGAAGTAACTTACCTCAGAGTCTGCAGTGATTTGGCAGGAGCAGAGAGATTGCATGGTTTGGCAGAGATTTCCAGAATGGGTCCAAGGCAAAGCAGACTTGGGAGAGAGGAAGCTCTAGGTGGGGAAATGGTGGTGGGAAGGAATCGTTGCTTGTCCCAGACTGCTGCTCTGACCGCCCTCAGTCCATATCCAAGTGCCCCGAGAGAGGGGGGAACTGAAAAAGATCTCCTTACACAGACCTTTCCCAAAGGATGCTGGCAGGAAAAGTAGCTCTGGATTAGATCCATTTGCTCTTAACGCAGTCACTACCTAGTAAGAGCCAAACTCCTGCCTGCCTTAATAATTTAAGCTTTGCAGAACAGAAGCTGGGTGAAATTTTGACCTTATGTATTACTGCTGCGTAAGTAATCCTCAGAAACACTCTCAGTATTGTTAACTGTTTGTAGTTACCACAGGACTCAGGAATACTTATGTTGTACTTTTGCAATAAAAATAAAGCATAAATTCTGTTCTGGATTGTAAATTTTGCATTAGACATGATTTAAAAGCTTGGGAGAAGCAGGCATTAATGAGAAGAGTTGGTTTAGACAGTCTTGTTTAATTCAAATGCAGTTGATACGTATCTTATGTGCTGTATGTCAGTTGATTTTAAAATATAGAAATAATTTGTATAAAGTGATGATAAATATGCCAGAAACAATAGCTAGCGACATATGTACCAAAATAGAAAAGGAAAGTGGCAACTTACAGCCAGGGGTAGTTTTAGAAAAAAACCTAAACAAACGAACACCAAAAGGCCTGTTCAGAGCTGACATGTAGAGGAATGTGAGTCTAGGGTAGATATAAGTTAAATGAATTGTGTGAATGAACACAACTATTGTTATGAACAATTTGTGCCTCATTCAACTTTCATCCAAGACAACTTTCACTGCTGTTTGTGTGGTCAGTGAATTGGCTTATGCTCTATTTTTTAAAAAAATTGATCAACCTGTCACTTTTGATTCTTGAGGTGTTCACATTCACAGCGCTTTTTAATTCTGTATCAGCATTTACTACATTTTGGACCCTTAATGGAAAACATGTATATGATTATCAGCAAAGAGGTGCTTTATTACATCTTGGGTTTTCTTTTAAAGAACGCTTTCTAATATACAGTAAGCTGGTGTCTGTTTGTATTGAAATGCCCTATTCAGAGTTCTTCCACAGAATCTTGTTTTAAAGAGTGGAATTCAGCAGTTGACTCCCAGGCACAAATAACTATGTAATTACTCTGCAATCACATAGTAATTAGCATGTACTATTCATATATTGCATAATTACATGCCCTGCAGATTACATAGTAATTATATTTGTACTAAACATATAATTCTATATGCTGTATAAAAAAAACTTTGAGAGTTCATAGTTAAGATTATAGTTGTATGCTAATGTAATACAGCATTTTATATAAAAATGTTACAATTTTATGAGAGGGTTGTGTTTTGGGTATCTCATCTCTTCTGCATCTGGTGTTGCTTAAACTGTGGTAGGCTGCTATTATAAGAAATTCTTGGCTCCGTTAATTTATAGTCAAATGTTGCATGTTTATAATTTTGTAATTTGTGAAGATAAGAAGAAAAAAGTTGCAGATTATTGTGCAAGATACTGGAATTGGGAGGGACTTGGAGTATGAATGTTAAATGTACAAAGGTTAAATGTACAAACCCACTGAACATAGTTGCAGTACCGTGAAAAACAGATCTAATGCTACTTATGCATTGCTTTATTTCTGGATAGGTTAGATTTGTGGGGTATTAGCGGGTTATACATTTTATTTGTACGATGTGAAGCACGTGCTTCATCCTGGGCACGGTCATTTCAGGCAGTTGCAGCACCTCAGTGCAGCATGTCAGCTGAGCTACACCATCTTTTCCTGCCACGGAAAAAGATAAAAGGTTGATTTCTTGATCTGAGAATGGGAAGCGAAGTGGTAGGAAAATGGAGAAGAGTGGCACTGAGTTGTGGAATGGCCTTGGACTGAGTTGTTGGGGAAAGGTGGAAGATCTAGAAAAAAAGCCTTTTTTAAGAGGAACTTAGAGCTTTAGATCATTTGAGAGGTTTTATCTTTGGCCAGCCCCCCTGCGAGGTTGCTGCAGAGTTCTAGATATTTGCAAAATGTTTTGTTCAGTTAGCAAATTCTGTAGCAATGGGAAGTTAATGTATTTTCTTGGATCTGTGATCTTGGCATTCCTAACATCCAAAGCAGCATTACGATTATCCTTAATTGAATTTTGCATTCTAATGCCAGTTGCCTTCATTTTCAAGCAAAGCATATATTGGATTTTAATATCTGGATAACGTATTGCAAAATTAAATGTGTAATGATAGTCTTAACTTTTATCTGAGATTAATTTTTTCTATAACTTCTTGTGGTGTGTGTGTCTGTGAGAGAGAGACGTACTCCTTGTTTTAAAATGTTTTTTTCACAGTCGCTTGTTAATTCTGCATCAGCTTCTTCAGAGCTTGTAAACTTCATAAAACTTCCAGGGTTCAGGTGGCATCTATAGAGCTTATAACAATGTCTTTAACTGAGCGTGGAGCTTACAGACCTTGTGGGTGGCCTTAGAGGGCTCATGGTCCAGGGGCTGCACCTGCTTTCCTTTCCGTCCGGGTGGGCTGTTTTCCTACCTCAAAAAATTGTAGTAACAGGCATGTGGCTTTTACATTCTGCAGAGTACACAGATTATATTTAAATGTTGTTACCCTGGTGTAGACACTGAATGTCATTTATACGGCTCAAGGGGAAAATAAAGAAATGTCAGAGCTTTACAAAACCAGAGTTAGGAGCCCACGTTGTCGCTGTGTTCCTGTGCAATGGGTCAAAAGCATCCCTTCCAATTTACCAGCAATTTTAATAGCTTTTTAGTGAGGCCAAGTCTTATCCAATATTCATCCTGCTTGTCTGCTACGAAGGAGGTGAAGTACAGCCTGCTCGGTGTAATCGTCATTTATTTGCCAGCCTTCTGATCTTAACGCATGCCTGTGCTCTTGTTCACTAATTAAGCCATTACCCTAAGAAACATAAGGACTGGTCACAGATTCTGGCACTGAAAGTTTTGTATGTAACAAATATATAATCAGGATCTCATTAACAGTGAAGTAAACACAAACATGGAAACACAGTTTAAATGTGACGCATTTCTTACTGCTGTTGTGTTGTTTTTTCTAGTGGAGCCAGTACTTTCAAAGGGGAACAATTGCTTGGATGCAGCAAAAGCTTGTAACCTAAATGATACCTGCAAGAGGTTCAGATCTGCTTACATTACCCCCTGCACCAGCAGCACGTCTAATGAAATCTGTAACAAGCGGAAGTGTCATAAGGCCCTCCGGCTATTTTTTGACAAAGTTCCCCCAAAGCACAGCTACGGGATGCTCTTCTGCTCCTGTCGAGACGTAGCCTGTACAGAAAGGAGACGGCAGACTATTGTTCCTGTGTGTTCATATGAGGACAGGGAGAAACCAAACTGCCTGAATTTACAAGAATCCTGCAAGAAGAATTACATCTGCAGGTAAGATAGCACATGGCAGGGGAGTGATTAATGAGGGACCAGAGAGAACTTTTTGGTACTGCTGGATTTGCCAGGGCTAAGGGTCAGAATATCCACTAGGGAAAAGGATGAGTCAGGGGAAAAAATCAGACGACTCTGTCACCCTTAACAGAATAACAAAAGCCTGCACCTGGTTACAGCCTGTGCCTTCTCCAGAACTGCTCACAGCTACTCCCTCGTGTTACAGAGGAATCTTTAAACCCCCAGTTTAATCTTTACAGATTTTCATTGGAAACATTTTCATTAGGTGTCTCTAGTAAATGGTATCTCAGAATGATTTTTATGTCCCATTAGTGACCAGGTGGAAAGAGAATTATTAATTATAATGGGATTTATTTTCATTGTAAACTTATGAGCACTAATAACTGGGAATACAAGCCACATGTTGGACTTTATAAATGGTCACAATGCACAGACTGCTCGTGGGTTTTTTCTTTACTGGAAAAAAAAGGAGTCCACATTTGTAGACTAGATCCTGCTATCTTCACAGAGCTGTTTTAGCCTTGGAATTGTTTTATCTCCCTTCCCCTGACAAGAGTGCTGGGCTGATACAACTAGAGGGTCCCTAATTCACTGACCTAATTCCCAGCCTCTTTCCTCTGCGTGTTCAGCCCGGAGAGGGAGGACAGAGCGCTGCTTCACGGGACAAACCGGGTCCCTTCACCTCCAGCCAGTTCCCTCCAGGTTGTCACACTACGCTTATTCAAATGCAGACAGGACCTCCTCTGCCCTTAGGAAATGCTTTATTCCTACTTAACATTGTGTATGTTTGTATTAGAATGTTGTTGTGCTAATGTCATATTTATGAAGTTATGCCCAAGAATCTTGCTTATTTCTAATGTGTAATTTCCTTGTAGATTATCCAATTCTGTGAATTAGCAAGCAAGGAAATAAACACTATTGTAAAATGTCAAGGACACTGAAGATGTTATATAAATCTTAGTAAGTGCTTACATATGCCTGGTAAAACATCTACTTTGAAGTTTGTTTCTGAGATCTTCACTGTTGATCTTAAGCATTTAACCGTAGCACCTCAGATGTGCCCGAGTGGGGTTCAGAGTTGACGAGGCGAGCAGCTCCCTATCCTCAATGGCTCAGGGGAAATCTGGAGACAGTTTCATGCTGCCCCAAGTTGGAGCAGATTTAAATCAGAGCAGGATTCTCATTTCAGTCCCATGAGTTTGCATCCAGCACCTTCCTGGCTGATGCTATTGCAGTTTATGAAAGCTGGATACAAGTAGTCTCAGAACCGCCTGTTTTCCATTTCCATGTTGTGCATTACTCTTTTTGCTTATATATTTTGTCTTCCCTATACACAGGCCCTGTTAATTAATAGAGTTACAATATCTATACTGTGTTTTCTGCCAAATTTCCAGCATGTTGTAGTGCTAATGAAATGGGAGAGAGGATTTTATAGGGAGACTTCTTCCTATTCTTCAGGCTGTAGTGTTCAGGAATTACTTAGTTAAATTGATGCCATTACTTTTCTCATGACTGTGTTTTCCTTTGGTCAGCTTTGATCTATGTTGTCTCAGTATCTAAGTTTTTAATGGCATTTTGTTTAATTTGACTTCACAAGTCTGTTGGTGTGCTTTCTCCATTGCAACGCTGCAGAGGGAAGCTTGGTAAAATCTTTGCTCCTGTTGCCCTAAGTTACAGCTGGCAATGGATTGAAAATGGATTTCTTTAGAGGTTCTTCCTGCATCTTCTTTTCTTTAAAATACCAGAAATAAAAAAGTTTGGACTCTTCCAAGGCTGAGTGGGACCTGGCTTGAGGGTGAGGAACAGCAGTGGTAGAAGGGAACAGGTGGGCAAATGCCTGTGGGATCTGAGGCAGAGTCACTGAGTGCGGCACTTAGGTCCTATGCTGGAGGGAAAGCAAGCTTGATGTGTTGCTGAGACTCATCTCATGTAGGTGTTAATACCTCCTTGGCTGTCTAAATTGCTAGTGTATTTAATACCTTCCCTCTCTACTGTCATGGAGAGTAGAAAGCAGCAGCAGAGCTATTCCAGCCTATCCATAATACGGTGAAAGCCATTTTATCTCTGTGACTTGTTGTGCACTTAGAGGGAGTTGGGATGATTTGTTCCCCTTCTTCCACAGGAAAACAGGGATTTCGGCAATGGGGGAGAGGAAGGGGAGAAGATCTTCTCCCTACTATTTAAAGTATTGGCACTGATAAATATCAGTCTACATAGTAATTCCAGTTGTGTTTAGAATAATTAAAAGCAGTAGTCAGTAGGGATATAGTTCTAGCTCTGATAACTTCTATTTCATTTTGAAATCAGAAAGAGTATCGAAATGAGAGAGTAATTTGAGAATATGTTCTGCCTACTGTGAAATCAAGTCATTTAGAAACTATTATGTGCATGCCTATTACATCTATTAAAGCTTCTTCCTAATGCTAGTTAAGACAAAGGGGACAAGTTCTAGAAGGTTTCTGAAAGTGCACTCACAAATAGTTTACAAATCCTGCTTACTCAGAAATGCAATATTTGAATCTGCCCATAGTCTCTATAAAATATCAACTGGGCCTGTGCAAATAAGTATTTAAACATTCAGTTTAAGATGCAGTTTAAAAGCTTTTTCCTGGATGCTTATATCATCACTGAATCTGTTTTTAAAACAGAGTTAAGAGCAGGGAAGAGATTTGGCCAAACTGCAGGTACCACTAACTGAGATGGCAGGGCACTTTGCTTATTTTATTCTTTTCTATTCATTAATTATCTGTTATGTAACATAAACTCTCGATTAAGGGGAAAAAGAGACCAGAAATGTCAGGAAATGCAAATAAGTTCTGACTTATGTAAACAGTCCTAATTTTTCAACTTCACAGAATACTGAATGGTTCACTTTCATTATAATTTTTCTGCTGCCTCTACTTGTATCTCAGTCCATATCCAGCTTTGAAACTGATTGCAGTCTCTCAGGCGTGCCTGTCAATGCTCACTGAAAAGTAAAGCAAAAAAAGACAAAAGAACAAAAAGAAGCTATTAGAGTTCCGTTTTCTCATGAAGATAAACAAATCTTCTAAGGAAAGTCAATATACTGTCAAAAACTTTAACCAATGATGTCCTGGAATAGCCCAAATCTATGAGGAACCATCTGTTCTGATCACTTCAGCCACCAATTAAACTTAAGAAAGTTGCCTGGCATGTTCTAAAAATATCACTCTGCTGTAAATGTAGGGCAGTGTGCTTCATTTCTGCCACTATCACATTTGACAGTATTTCAAATACTATTTTCTTTGAGTAATGAAAGTGTGAGTCATTAGCTTGGTCTTTTTAATAATCTGTGTTTTGAATTTGCATACTTCCTCTGTCTCCTGGATATGTTCGGAAGGCACTGACCACAGTGATAACAATAGAGACACATTATTTATTAAAAAAACCAGTATCAATCTGGGCATGTGCTGCAAAGATCTGAAAAGAAGGGTAGCATAACCCTACACCCTGGTGGATAAGAGTTGCCAGAGAAGGGGCTGGTTCAACACCGTAGGCGAGTCTATGATGAGGTGTTATAAATGCAGCCAGCCTTTTCTGTCCTGCTGTAGCAGAGGGGAGCCCAGCACCTTGTGTTAGGTGGGAGCCTCGAGCAGGTAGCAGGAGGAGCGCACTAAGGGGATGCGTGAGGGGAGAGGGAAGAGGAGAAGAAGAAATATGCCTTTATCCTCAAATTTTCTATTCCCTAGACTAATCTCATTTTTCTCACTTTCTGCCTTGCTATTTTCTCATACCTCTTCCCCTTGCTTAGTCTTCTTTCATCTCCTTTTTCCAGGTCTCCCAGTCATTATCTGACTTTCACCACCTCTCTGCCGCATTTGAATTCTCTCTATTACGGCCGCTTACAGTCCCTCCTCACCTGCTCTTCTGTGTGTTGTTCTTTTCCTCCCTCAATATTCCTGCCACAGTCCAGTGATCATCTGTAATTCAGAAAATGAGAGGGAAAACACAGGTGCTACCTCCCTTTCTGCGCCTTGTAGCTTATATTGGCTACAATTCAGTTGCCCATCTATTGAGCCCGACTGCTTGGTCTCAGACTGGCTCTAGCTTTATGTGTTAAAAGGACACTTAGTGGATTTTTTTCTTGAAGGACACAGTAGCATTATACAGTTCTGTGTAACAGAGCTGGATTTGCATCCCTCCGGGGTATTTATATCAGTTTGGCACTCAGAGTTGTCTGGCAGCTCCTTGAGATGATTGTGTTGCTGTGGGTATGCAAAACCAGGGCAACAACATAGTTTTTGTAATGCTGTTAAGGACATTAAAACAGGGACACTTGACTTCTGGAGACGTGCAGGCTCTGCCTATATAGTATGTTTGTAGATTGAGTCAGGGAGTGAGCGAAAAACCTCATGTGCTGCCTGACTCACCCTGCACTAGATGTAGGGTGTTTGCAGTGCAATGGGGGCCAACTGCAGACCCCCCCTGCTCTCCCTGTGCGTGACACCGGGGCTTTGCCAGGAACGGACCTGCATCTGCACAGCACCAAGTGGGACAGGAAAAAATGTAAAGCTACCTTTTGGCCCAAATACTGCAGCATGCCCACAAGCTCACCTCACATCTATAAGCGTAGCCTGAATTGGAAGTATGATTTTTATATGTAGAAATGTGTGCATATATATGCATGTATGTATATATTGCTAGAGGTACCATATTTATTTAAGCGAAAAAAAAAACAACCAGGTATGATCACATTTCAGAAAATTCAAAAAATGAGATCTGGGGGGAGCTGGGACAGAAGCTGCTGTGCTCTGCAGAGAAAACATGATGGTGTAGTGGAGTATGTGAGTGGGGAATTGCTAGCCTGGAAAAAAATATTAATGCTGTCTCTGCAAAATAAGCAAAAAACCCTTTCAAGTGAAGGAAAGTAGATAGAAAATGCTGCAATATTGTATTATTTTCTTTCCTTCTGGTCCCTTATATGATTCATTACACTAATGTCTTTTGTTAGCAGAGTAAAATAGAGTATTACTCTCCCCTCTCCTCATAAACAAAGGCCATTTTAAATTTCTCTCCTTTGAATAAATCTCAGAATGAATCGAGCAGTTCCTCCTTAAAACATATCCATAAATCCCTTTGAATCCAAAAATCAGAACACCCAGCTAAACAAGACAGCTTTGTCCCTGTTAATGCGTAGATGGATCTCATTCTGTGGTGCCAGGATCTGCTTGGCCAATCCTCATTTATGCTCCCTCTCTTCTGCTTAAGAGGGTCTTGAAGATTGAAAAGCTAGCTGGATGATTGACATTTCTCCAAAAGAAGCAAAGATGCAAGGATATAGTAATTAGAAAAATGGCTCGGCTTTATTCCTGCACCCAACTTTCACATCGCTTTGTGCTCTATCAATGAAGAGATCCTCGTGCACAGGGGGTTTATGCTCCAAGAAGCCCTAACTAGACAGTATCTTTATGCTGGCGTCCCTTGTCAGGCAAATATGAAACTCTCCAAGAGGCATCCCTCCAGTCAGCTAGAACCTCTGCTGATTCCTGAAACCCAGTCTCCACAAAGAGGGAGCGTAATTCTTTTGTGCCCATTAGCTGCGGAACACAAGTTCTACCTCAACATTGTCAGAGCTGTTTGAATCGGCTGACTTTTGTTGTGGATGGTGTAGCTTTGGCAGCATCCCTGGCATGACTGAGGTCCTGCTAGTCCTTTCTGGTTACTCTTAAGGATGAGAACAAACCGTGGCACTGAATATTCATTATTGCCTGTTGAAAAAGTGAAAGAGGAATTAAAGTACATATGTGCAAACACACAGCAAACATAAAATAAACTTGGATACAAATGATTAGAGTTTTGTAGGCCGTATTTAGATGCCTGCCTTCCATGTCAGTCCCTTCTTAGCCAAAATGATTCTGTGGGATGGATTGCTCGCAGCCACCAGTAAACTTTAGCTTTCAGAACCTGGGGGCATTTGTATTGTCCAAATTTGGTCCTTCATCATCATTTTGTCTTGTTTCACTATTCTAATTGAGAAAGGAAAACTGCGTCTATAATATCATAAAAAAGAGGACTACAGAGTAGAAAGACCAGCCTGGAAGGGGCTTATGGCAGGGCAAATGCGACCCATTTTGTTTTGTATGTTTATCAGGGGGGAAAGATTAAACCATATATGTTAAGGAAGCAGTTTCACGCATGTTTAGTCAAAAATATTGAAATCTAGGAAAGTTAAATTTGGCATTAAACTTTAACAGAGATCTAAATTTGGAGCTACTCATGTTCTTACGGTTAAGCAAGCACTTAATTGCTTTGTTGGATGGGGTTCCAGTAAGAGTACTGCTACCGCTGTTTTGTTGAATTGTTAGTTGAGAGGCTTTTGTAGAGAGCAGGAGTTTTAACATCCATTGGTTTGCATGAGTAGCTTCCACCGGCTAATCTGTTAAGTCTGGCAGAGAAGATTTTTGATCTCTTTTAATGTACACCCAGTCACACTTGGCTAACTTGCCTTTTCTGGGGCAAAGAAAGGGTGTATATATCACAGAATAGCATTTGCTTAAATAAATCAAAATGTTTTCTTATTTACCTCAAATCGTGGATATGCTACAGGCAAGAAGTTGCTGTATGTTTAATGTGAATAGCAGAGCTATTATATCAAGTCCATTCCCAGTGTACTTCCCCTGATGTCAGTGACTTCAGTGGATTTATTCCAGGGATGAATTTGGCTATTCCTGTTCTGTGTAGGTAAATCTTCAGGCAGTGCTAATTGAAAGAATGTCAACTGATTTTACCATTCCATTACGCTGGACTTTGTAAAGGTTATTTATATCATTCTACATCAGGCCCCAGTAAGAGAGTATTTCTGGTGGCAGTTCATCTGTTAAAATAGCTGCAAGAAAATGTAAGCACTGGAACTAAAAATAAAACTTTGTTTCTCAACAGAGCAAGTGACATCCACATGTATATTTTCAAATTTTAGCATTTTAGTGTTTACTGAATAGAAATTGCATTGCTTTCATTATGCTTTAAGCACTACCATGTTACTGATGGAGTAACTGCTGGTAAGTGGAAGTCAGATGTAAATGTACCAGTATCTGCAAAGACTTCTCAGCAGAGGTGGTGGTGGTTTACTGTGCTTTGATTATCTGCTGGCTTCAAAACAAGTGACACAGAAAAAGTTTTCTGGTGCATGTTTACAGTTGAATATAGATTTACTGTGTGAGCTGGCTGTGACCTTTGCCTAAGATTATTAATAGATGACCTTACATTCACATGTTTGTGGTTACACTACATTTGTTCGAGCACATTCTGTAAACCATTACAAGAAGCTTTTCTATTATAAAGCACATGTGACTAAGACCTCTGCTAAATTAAAACTTGACCGTATCGTTTGAATGTTCAGTTCATTTTCTTTTGTTCCAATTTAAGCATAAATTAAAGTGGTTGTCCTCTCAGTTACAATGCTCCCTTTTCTAATTAAGCATTGTGAAATGCTGGAGATGCATCTCAGTAACTGGCCATCATGCAGCATTGCAATATATTCTTCAGAATGGACAGTGTCTTTTAGAGCAACTTCTGTAGGCATCTGGGTATGGCACAAGCTGTCAGCTCTCAGCCTCGGGAGCCGTGTTCAGGTTTTTTGACACTGGAGACAAAATCCCCTCTTATGACAGCCACATCATTCTTAACTGGTAAAAATGGTTTATTTTCCAATCATTTACTACAAATCAGTGCTTTTTGTACTAGCATTATATATACATACAGCTTCTAAAAGTAAGTAAAACGTGTTGAATAAGATCAATGCTGTATTGGTTGGCTACTACCAGAGCTTTTTGACTTGCTGTTTGATGGGGCTATTTTGTGCATGAAAAAAAGGGTTCACATAAAAGAGACTCTAATCTGCTTTTATCTGCTGTAGTTCAGATTTTATATTCGTTGTCTTACTCCTGGAGTCAGAACAGTTTTTCAAGTAGCTTTGGGATGAGTTTCAGATACGCTGGCTGCCTACAGACCCTGCATGATTGAGTGCAAGGACACACTGGGCACCCTTTCTTTCCTTGAGCCAGGTCTCTGACAGGGGGACATGGAGCTGTTTCATTCAGGAATGCCACCACACATGGTGTCACGGAGGGATTTTCCTATGCAAAAAGCATCCCTACATAACCTTAGGAAACCTGATGATCCAGTGCATCTGCCAACAGAAACTTTTCTGGTAACGAGAAAACTTGTATTGGACTTTTAAGATGATTTTCTGTCTCCAAACTCCACAATGGTTTCATGCTTGAGCCAGAAATATTCTATTGTAGTTTATTCAAGTGGTTACAGAGAATATTATTGTCATGGATGTCTTTCTCAGATACTTGGATCCACATCCTTTCATTGAGCACTCACTATATAGTTGTTAATAAACACCTAAGCATCCAGTGGCACCCTCAAGGACTTGTGGCACTAATTTCTTTGGCTTGCTTTTTGAGAGTGACAATGATTTTCTTAGGTTTCCAGCCTGTAATTCAAAGACACTCCTGTCTGCCCAGCTAATGAAGTGAGAACAACTCTATCCGTAATGCACTAGTTCTTTCCTGAGTAACTTGCTATCAAGAGACACTCTGAGGCTTGGACATCTTTAAACATGACGATCATTTATATTTAGAAGCTTCAAATTAAACAGCATAAAGGAAATGAAATAAAATGAAAATATACAACCTCACGGTACTCAGAACGCAGCTCATGGATTTGTTCATGTTATTGGAGAGATTTGGTAGAGACAGATAGACTAAATAGAAATCTTACCAGCATCCCCTGATAGAAATCACAGCCTGACGGTTCAGCCTGTCATTTTGTAGAATATTCTCAGAGAAGTGTTTTCTTTGCAGCTGAGAAGACAGAAACACATTATGCATGTTTAAAGTCAATGCAAGGAAACAGAGCCCCGCAAAACATATTTAATATAGGTTTGATTTCCTGTGGAATGCTTTCCAGATGTTCTCTCAAACAGGCTTCTAAAAAATTGTCTGAGGTAATTTTTTTGCAAACAGAAAGAGAAAATTCTGGTTTGTGTCACTGCATCTGAGGATCACTGTTCTAATTCTTTATTGCATTACCTTGTGCTCAAGATTTGCACCATATTTTTCAAAATGGGTTTTATTACACAAAAGGTCAGCAGTATAAAAATATTTATATTACCCAATTGCAAATAAATCATACTTGTTTAGAATCACGTTTGAGCTTAGTAGTTTTCCTTAAACACAAAGGAGGCCTAATATATTAAATTAAAATTACTCTCATGCATGATCTTGAGTCACTTAGAGGATTTAACTAACATTGATAAACTATGAGATTAGTGCTTTGTTAAGTTCTTTTGATTTTCTGTAGCAGACATTGTCTAAAAAGATCTAACAGGTCTCTAGCAGATAACATGAGCACAGGGAAGGGTAACATTAACAGAAAATGGTATATAATTTACTTTTGCTTTGCATAAAATACAGTGATAAACCATGGGTATGGGGTATGTTTATTTTAGAGCACTTGTTACTCAGAAAAATTAGGGGTCTTAATAGAAGAATATAAAGAATACCATCTTTGTACTGTTAATTTTAAAAGATGGATATGCATAGGTTCAGTTCATTTTGCGTGACTGAATTTCTAATAGTTAGCTCTCTGTTATCTGGGGCACTAGATGTCTAGGAGACCCCTGGTAAACAAAAAAGCCTGGATAACAAAGGTACTGGCAGACCTGGTGGGGAACATGGTACAGACAGACAGTTTGGGGTGAGTGTAGGTGCTCAGCTGGAGGAACCAGCTTTGGTGGGCTCCTGTGTCTGTGCCCAATGCTCTGAGCAAGCATCTGTGATGCTCAGAGGCATCTGAATGAATCTTGTGTGGTCTTTGGTTGTTTCTGTATCCAGTTATTCCACAATCCAAATAGGCTGCCTGTATGTAATTGAGGATCATCTGTATTTTACTTCCAGATGAACAACAACATTTTTAGAGAGAAATCAAATCCAGAGTCAAATGTTTGCATGGGCTTAGGTTGCCAGTCATTTAAAATAACAAAGCAGAAGCAAAAACAGATAAAAAGCAGCTTCTTTTGGTTAGTAGTTGGTATTTGGTGTCCAAGATCCTGTAATGGTTTCTCCCAGAGTTGCAAAATATTTGGGTCTGCTCGTGCGAGAGAAACTGCTTTCAATATTCAGGTCCTGGGAGCCAAATGGTCTGCCATCAGATCTTTACTTTTTCACCCTTCTTTCCCACCTCCCAGAAGGTACAAACGCTGAGCTGTGTGTCAGGGTGCAGTGTGGGCTGGGGGTTTCCCTGGGGTTGGTGGGGACCTCACCTGGGACAGGCAGGGCAGGACCTCTCAGGCAGGGCTCGCCCCACCACCCCAGTCATGGAATGGGACAGCCACATGGGGTCCGTGGGTGGACCTGGCTCAGTGGGGCCCATGGCTGGCCAGGGCAGGGCTGGGCAGGGCTGGGGACCAAGGTCCTACAGCATTGGTGGGGCAGGGGTCGAGGCCTGGGGGGGGCTGGAATGGGGTCTTGGGTCATAGCTGGGTAGGAGAAGTGCTGGGGGTGGGAAGGGACATTTGTGCACTCAGGGCCCAGACTGTCATTCTTTGAGAAGGTAGCTACCAAAGAAAAAAATAACATTTTTGCTGAAAAAAAATATTAATGGAGTTGCTGTTTAATAACTATATGTAAAAATGAACATTTAAAAAAAATGTCAAAATTTATAGTTGCTCACAGGTGCTCAATGGTGTGTGTATGTAACTAAGGAGGTATGAGATGTATTAGTATTACTCAGCTCTAGCGTCTTTTAATTAAAAAAAAAAAATGGGTCAAAGCTCTATTACTAGGTGCTGGGAGGGTCATCTCTCTTGTGATGGAGCTGCTCTGAGGGTTTTTTTGGCTCACTGGTTGATAGAGCTTCTTATGTAGCCTTTGCCTCGTTTTCTCGCTGCCCACTCACTGTGTGTTTATGAAACAAGGAGAAAATGAAAAGCTCTTCCAACAATGAAGCCATTAGTTTGGCCACATACCAACCCCTCTTGCCACTATTGCATCCCAGCAGAACTAGCACCACCCAAGCTATACGGGAGCTATTTGTAGCTACAGAGGAGGATACTGCATTTGACCCCGACAAAAGAACAAGTATTTTGGCTTGTTTTTTTTCTATAATGGTGTCATTTATCACTATGACACATATTCATTGACTTAGTCTGAATTTTTTCAGTGTCAGATTTATACTTCTTTGCTGCTTTGAATATTGATGCAGCACTTCCCTTACGTGACTATACTGTGTCTGCCAAATGGTGTCTAGACGCTAGAGCAGCTTTGACTAATTAGTGTTGTCACCCCAGTCACTCAGCTCTGGCATTTACGTACTCTTTATGTTACTGCTGTCGAGCCATAAGTAGGTATCTGAACACAAGCAGCAACGTAAAGAGAGGTGGTAGTGAACATGTCCCGTCTTCACTGAACATCACCGAGGTGGGCACAGGGGAGAGCAGTCATCAACAGGGCAAGTAGTTGTAACCACCCACTTGGACATCCCAGTGTACATGCGTGCAGGCAGCAGGAGATCTGGGTTCAATGTCCTTCTTGGTCTGAAGATCACTGATGCAAGGGCAAGGCTGCGAGAGAAGACCTCTCTCTCTCTCTCTCAAGACTCAGCCCCTGTGTACCAGCAACTGAAGCCAGAGAGAAAAAAAGAACTATGAGAAATCAGCTCATGTCAGCCCAGAAAAAGTGATATTTCCTGGGGAGGACTCATGGCTGGTTTGTAGAGCTGCCTTCCAATAGGACGTGATTTACAACCGATCCAAACTAAAAATGGAGTTCCAGAAATTTTCTGCAACTTCATCATTTATATCATGCTTTTAAATATTGCACCAGTACTGAAGCTGAGTTAACCAACTTTAAAGAGGGAGAACTGATAAATATCAAAGATAATTTCAGAACATCAAAGAACTTTTACAAAACCTTGAGAATAAAAAATAGTGAAAACTGAATCAATTTTTCCTACGCAACAGGCTGTGCTAATATAAAATCAAGTTGCCTCAAAAATTATATGCAGATTAAACACAATACTGCTATTAACAAAGCTTATTTGTAAGCACAATTTGAAAGTTTTGATTTATCCTGCTGAGTATTTGAAGAACCACTATCATAAGGAAAACAAATTAACTTTGTTTTCTTTGTATTTTTAACTGTTACAAATTATTTTACTGGTGCTAATACAAAGCATTAGAGAATAGCAGGTTTGGGATTTTTTTCTCTTCTTCTCAGAAAGACAGTTTGTTGTTTGAGCAGATTTTCTTTGAATTTGCCAATAGGATTATTCTTATTTTTTCAGTTAGTGGTATACAAAATATTTAAAGCAAGCTTTCCAGAAGATCTGCATTTTACTTTGAGGAGATTTTCCAGGGCTAAGATAGGACTTTGTGGGTTTTTTGCCTTACAAAGAGAGGAATGTCTTTCAAGGAAGAAGATTTCAGTGTGGTTCTCTTCAGTTCCTTTTCTTTATGCAAAGGAACGGAAAAAAATCATTAATGCTGCTGTGCACAAAGAGGATTTGTGATTCTTCAACAAAAAAAGAAGAAATTAATAGTTCCTTTTAAATTTGGTCCTGCTACTAGTTATGTACAATATAAAACTGCCTGTCTCCATCCAGCCATCTAGCAAATAGATACATATATGTACATTGCATAGGTAAAATTGTGCACACTTGAAGGCACAGGTGTTGCGAGTTCTGTTTGTTCTCTAGATCACCAAACTGCTCGCTCAGGGGTTAGACACTTACCCACCAGTTACTACCTACAAGTCGCTTCCTGCTGTAGTTAACAGAGTATGCATATTTTTTATAGCACCGCTGTCATCTGATTGATCTTTTCCAGCATCCCTAAAAGGATTGTCTCTTTTACCCAAACAGTTCTTATTACCATGTGCAATACTTTAGGATAAATGATTCTGTGTTCCTAATTAGGCTAATTGTCTCTCTTTAGATAAAGAGCAGTACCACTGCTTTGGTATTACTGATGAGCACACTTTCATCAGTGCCAGTCTACTGGAAATGTTTGGGGCTAGATCTTCAGTGAGTGTTAATCTGCAGATCTTCACTGAAAATAATGGAGTTATTTTATGGCAGATGGCATTCTGTCTCTGTTTTTATTTGCTGGCCTTAACTTTACCTCCAGTGGAAATGCACCCACATAAACACCAGGTGTAGTTAACAGCTCAGGAGAGAGTGAGAACTCTAATAGTATGGAATCTGGATGGCTCGCTAGGGAGGAGGTGTATGATGATGTCCAGTAGTGCTTGGTCCAGAGCTATCTGAACTATATTTGGCTTATGAAAACTTAAATGTGCAACATTGTCAGATCATTACCTTTTATGACCACAAAAATTCTTTGGAAATTAACATAGAAATCAAGCTGTAGGCAAAACAGATCAGCAGAGCAATTTTTAGCCTCCTTCAGGGTTTACAACAAATAAGTTCTTTAGGCAGACTGGGTAGTAAATGACTGGTGTTATTCCATACTTATCAGTCCTTAAAAACATTTAGAGAAGAGGAATGTAGTAGATGATCTCTGGACCAATGCACCTAATAATCTAAGGGAAAACCGGACATTTAAGAATAATGAAATGGTCGCAAAGAAATGTTTTTCAGGATTATCAAGATGCTGATTGTATAATTGCATCTCCAAAAAGATTTATTTGTGATCATGTAAATAATGAAATTTAAATCTGAGGAGCTGCTTTATTTTAGAAACACAAAAATACTGCACGTACAGCAGGCTTGCTCTTTCTACCATGGCAAAGGTTTTTCATACTAGATAGATGTAATAGCTTCTCTTCTGTCCTAAAACAGACTTCATCCAGGTATTATTAGAATTTGTAAAATCCTTAGAAACTGTCAACTGCCTTTGTTCCCAGTTGCTCAGAAGGCTGGATCTGAGCCACTATCTTAATTATTGATTGAGAGAGGAATCACTGCAGTGACATAGGGTTTCCTTGCCCAGATTGTCTTCATGGTGCTGCTATTTATCTCTTCCCATACCTTGCAATCCATTTCTTCTCAGCCTGTCTCCTGGTAAGTACAGCATATATTCAGCAGCAAAGTAGAGATTTTATGGAAATTTAGAAATTTATGTATACATATAGGGCATCTTGAAGGATTGATGGAGAGCTTGACTTTTTAAAGCTGTTAAAGGCAACTGGGTACAGATGTCCATCTCAAGGTTATATGGTTAAATAAGGGAAGGGAGGGAATGAACAGCTTACAGTTGACTGTGGTTTGAAGGCAACCATGAATTTGCTGGTGTCAGTCAAGTCAGTGAGGGATGGAACTAAAAAGAGGTCATGAGAATAGCTCAGATAAATTCAGGTACAGTTTGCACAGAGTCTATTTATAGGATGCTTTCTCAAACTAAGCCTGTGAACCTTTTGAAGTTTGCCCATCACTACGTTCAGGCCAATTAACGATGTACATCCAATCCCATTCTGAGATAGGCAAAACAATAAAGCAAAGATAATTAGTCTCTGGAGCACGTAAACAAATAAAGTAAATCTCTTGCAAATCACTTGTTTCTGCTAACTTCTGTGGTTTTGTTGCAGAACTGAAAAAGAGCATTTATATTGCAAATCTTCATAATGCTAAAGCAGTGCTGAAAACGCATAGCTTACACTATTCTGATTTTGAGAGGGCTTTGCAAAGATTAAGCACCTGATCCTGAAACATCACTGTGAGTTGTTACATGCAAAAGAAAATTTTCATCCCTTTTTTCACAGAAGAAGAGATTGAAGTTGGGAGGTTAAATATTTTTTTTCATGGAAGTAAAGGTCTAAATTACACTTCATAAATAAAAAAAGCCACTGCTCTGAGTTTGCAAGTCTAAATGAAAGCACTAGTGGAGGTGAGGAGAGCAGGCCAAGGTGGGCAGGAGAGCAGCTGTAGGATGTGGGACCTTGACCCACCTCAGTGATGCCTCTCAAATTTTACAGACCTGAATGAGAGCATTATGTGGCCTTTAATGCATGAATAACCAGATGACTTACTGGCTGTTAGTCCTTTTCTTGTTTCCCTGATCTGTTAGGTGCAATACAGCTTCAGTCGTAGTCTTAAAGCGCTTTCTGCAAGTAAGCAGTGCTCTTCCCCTCTTGGACGTGGGGTATGTGAGGTATGTGAAGATAATATAGCCATTCAGCAGCAGAACTTGATACAGACCATGTGTTCCCTTCTTCTCAGCCCTGGTCTCAATACTGTAGAATTTGAATGAATGCACATTTTACAAGAACAAATAGATTCTCAGTACCATGGCTCCTGGGGGGCTGTGGAGCCAATGCCAGCTGGTTCTGCAGGCAGTCCAGAGCAGGGGTAAGCCCATTCCCTGGAAACTCAGGGCAGTATCAAAGCAGGTCCTGCCTCAAGTCATGTAGTAAGAGGACTCTATGAGCACAAACATACAGTTTTGTGCAATCAGTAAAACAGCAGAAGCTGTGTTCTGACTCTGTAGAGTAACAGATCCCAGTTAGAGTTCAGATCCATGCAAAAGGACTGCTCTTATGATAAAATCACTCTTTGTCTTATTTTTGGCATGAAAATCCAGAGCATTACTTTTAGTAAAGGGCAGGCATTTCCCTGTTGTTCTGTCCCTTTTTACTGTTTTCTTACACTTTTTTGTTCTGACTTCAAAAATGGATTCTGGAAAGAGATGTGCCTTAGAAAGACACTCTCACGAGCTGAAATGTGTCCAATATATATTTAAGTTAAAGAATATTAAGCCTTGTCCAAAACCAAAAAGAGTGTAAAAGGTAAGAATGCCTCGAGGCTTGATTTTTAAAGATATGCATTTTTCTTCATGTTGCAGATCTCGCCTTGCAGATTTCTTCACAAACTGCCAGCCCGAGTCACGGTCTGTTAGTAGCTGTCTGAAGGAGAACTATGCTGACTGCCTCCTCGCTTACTCTGGGCTTATTGGTAAGAAGGCAAGGAACTGTGGGGGCTTGCTCAGTGTAAGAAAAACACTCAAACTATATTTTGAAGGCCTACATGAAATAAAAACTGTGGAATATAATACTCTTCAATATGATACTAGGCAAAATTCTCCACCTAAGGGTATCAGCCCCGTTTTATCTTCCGGAGATTCCTGGGGTAAATTTGTACATTGCAAGGAAATTAAGCATAGAAGATAAGGTGTTTGAGAGAAATAAATTCAAGCTAACAAAGTAAAGCTTATTATGACGGTTGAATTTATACAGGATGGTGAAGCAGGAAGTTAAAAGGAAGTGAAACTGCAGCTTGGTTGATTTTGCAGCTGTCATCACAAGGTTGGGTAAATACCTTTTGGTCTTCAGGGAAAGTCTGCAGGACACTTGAGGAATGAGACAATAGACTAACCCAACCATGTTTCACTTCTAGCTGCTATTATTTCCATGATGTCCTTCGGTCCACTTTAAATGTTTTCTAAGTGCCTGTCCATGGAGGTGAACTGAGACCAAATTTATCTTCTGAAATCCCCTTCCCTCCCCAGCATAATTAATTTTGTTTGCTGTCACCTTCCTGACTGTCAACAGGCACGAGGATGCTTTTATGCAAGCCAGATTCTATATACCACCCGCAGCATTTGATTCCTGAAAGAGAGAGATCATCTCAGGAAGGTGAACTTGTAGAAATATCATGGTTGGGCAATAAAGAATAAGTGAATGTCAAAATTCTGAAACAAACAAATTTTAAAGGCCACCAGATAAGATGTTTTTAAGCTTACAGCCTGCACCTGCTGCGATGCAGTAATATCCCCTTCTGTTAGGCATGAAGGTCCCAGCTGAGGCCCTGAAGCAGATCCCGCTGTTAAATAAATGTCTCTGGAGATAATATCCAAAATAAAATATTTCTAAAATAGGTTGGTTTTGCTGAAAAATGACTGAAAGCTATATTCACTGGCTTATTGTTATCATTCTTACTACTCTAGCAGCTAACAAGTGAGGTAAGTCCCTGTGGCAACTGGTAAAATAAGATGTGATGATTTCAAATGATAAGCTTTTACAACTTAAGAGATGAAGACAGTATGCAAAGGGTACAACAGATGAACAGTTATGACAGAATGTCATTTGACTCTAAAACAAAGAACTGAATAGTCTTGAAATCTGATCTAGTCAATGAGATGAAGAAGTCTAGCTGCTGGCAAAGAGTAACTGTTACTAATAGATACTTCTGGGTAAAACCTGCCAAGAAGTTCTTGCTGGACCTAGTGAATTTTGCTGGCAGTTTTGTTGGATCCATTTTTCGATGTAACCCAAGGATGACCCAGTTCCAGTAGTCAGGTGTTACTGTGGATGACCGTGCTGCAAAACACTGTCAAACATCGGACATGTGGAACGGATCCCTAAGGAGTTGAAATCAATAGGAGATCTAAATTGCTAAGGGAAAAACAATTATTTGTCTTCCTTGCTTCTAGCCCCTAGACACATGCAAAAAGGTGGGTACTGACTAGTGTTACAAGAGCTTTTACTTGGTAGTACTTCTGATAAACCAAGGAAATTACCACAACAAAACTTTTATGTGCTGAAGCAGTAAATTCCTGCTTCTGATATCAATCTGATATAAAAGTGGAGTAAATTACGTGAAAATCATCAGATTTGTAAGATGCTGAGATAGAAATCAGAGGTACAATCTCTCAAATGTGTACAGTCTCTCACATTTGAGAGATTGTACCTCTGATTTCTATCTCACAGGAAGAAGAGATAGATAAACTGTGGGTAAGAAGCTGTCACAGATCCATTCATTCATTAGAGCTTCGGGATCTCCAGATGTTTTAATTAAGATAAAATATTGTCCATTAAGATAAAATATTATTTCATTTAGCCATTTCATTAAATGTAGTAAAAATTGTGCCTCCATAGAGTTTGTTCAGGAAATTGAGGATTCTCTATGGAGGGTACAGGGGATGTGATTCTGCTGTCATACATTGATGTAAATCAGAGTTAACTTCACTGAAATTACTGGAATCCCACGTGAAATAAATTACTTAAGTGGGAATAGAGTTAGGGAGTTTTTGTATCAGGTGCTTTACCAGTTAAATGAGGAACAGTCTATAAAGGATTCTTTAAGGTTTGCATCAAGGTGTTACATATACAGTTTTAAAGTTATGTATATTTTACAGGAATTTTGAAAATCTTAATTCATTGCTTTAGGCTCTTTGTTATAGTAATACGGATAAATTCAGATTTTTAAAAAAAATTAAAGGAAACCTATAAAAATTATTAAATGTAGGATAAGAATGGAGATAGCCATGTTTAAGATTCAGTGCTTTGTTTACAGCCTAGTTAAGCCATCTGGGCATGTCCACACCCCTACATCAGTTAGGTATTGCTCTAACTGCTGACTTCAAGATGTGCTTTAGCATTCACTTTCTGACACTTTTTCACTTGTTTTCTGTAAAATCCATCTAATTTCCCTGAGATTCCCAGGAATTACATTAGATTTTATGTGAATAAACTGGAGTTGCATTGGGCCAAAGGAACTTAAGCCACGTGCCCCTCCTCCTGGACTCACCATGCATCTCCTCATTCTTAATTGACCCTAATTTGAGCAACCTCTTAGTTGTGTTCAGGTCAAGTATGCTTCTGTCTAAAATATGGAGACCTGACTGCCTGCTACTGAGACTGTCACAGAAATATTTGATAGAGAGAACACAGAAAATCAAGCGTGTCCTATTTTACTGCCAACCACCGTGGTTTCTCTGATCCGTTAGTGTCCTTCAGCAGAATTTCCAAGATGCCAGCTAGCGGGGGGAAGAGGGGAAGGCACACGCATTGCAGGGAAAAAAGAAAATCCACCCCAGGAAACCAAGCATATAATCCGCTTGGGTTCACATCTGCCCCCAGGTTTAAATGACAGGCTGATTTTCTACTAGCTGCTCTTTCAGGCACTCTGTTTTTGCTGGATGTACAGTTTGTGTGCTGTGTATACACATTCCTTGTTCTGTCTTTTCTGCGTTCATCAACCCCAGTAGTAGCTTCGTATCTGTTGACACTTTTAGCCCGTGTCTTGACCCATTTTATTACTTTATTGCCTCTTCATGATAAGAAAGTCTTACCTCAGTGACCTTTTTAATTACCTCAATCCTGTTTTTTAACCCTTAACTAAGCATTTGCTACTTAGCCTTTTTTTTTTTTTTAAATCTACTGTTTTCTTTCCATTTGCAACCTCTTGGTTTTAATTTTCTCTCACTTCTTTTTAGATTATGTCACATGGTTGAAATAGTGTAATGAACCATCAAATGGATAATGGCCAGATATTTTCATTTGGAGAGATATTTTCATTTGTTTTATTTTAATTTAACATCATTCCTCTTCTTATTTATTTACTGTCAAGTTTCCATTAATAGTGTAAATTATATTTGCCTATTTTACTAAATTCTCTGCCTCTGTTTAATACATCTTGACCTGTGCTATGTACTCACGTGCTTATCTTATGTAGAATTTGAGCAATCATTACTGCAACTATCTGTTAAAAGTTGGAAGTAGATAAAGGTGTGGGATTGCATTCTAATTTAAGGACATCCCAAAACAAGACAAAAGATGCTTTTTGTGAGTTCGGCAGTGGGACCACATTCATTTTCACATACATTAGTGCCTTTCTCAGGCCAGCCTCCTTTGTCTCCCATGTCATGTATGAGGCGATTTGCATGTTGGTCTGTTCAGTTCCCAGCGCTGCCTGGTGTCTGAAAGGCTATTTGATGTCATGCTGTGATCTGTGTTATTTCTAATGTTCTTTTTTTAGCTTGGTGTTTCATAGCCCTTTCCTGTGTGTTATTGCAGACTCTGGGACCCTGGACCCATGCATCAAATTTTTTCCATGACTGTACACTTTGGGTCTCTTTATATTTGTCCTTCATCTATTCCGTCATCTTAATGACTACTTTGATGTCAGTTTTGAGGAGATGTGATCACACTGCCTCATGATACCAAGAACTGTAGATTACCTAGTGAGGAACATGTTTCCTGGAAAAGCTGTCATCATCAGTTCAAGTCTGGAATACCTTCCCTTTTTTATTTAATTTTTCCTCTTTGGTCAGATGAATAAAATGAAGTTTCAGACTTCTCGATCCTTAGGGGAGTTTGAAATCTCTGACCTTCTGGGGCGATGCCTTCAGTGAGACTACTGGTCTGAGTAAGTGCTGACCACATAACAGTTGCCTGAGTGATGAGCAGTTGCTGTATATCTTTTAGGAGACAAAAGGTATTCTTTGGTTTCGTTTCATTCTTGGTAGCCTTGAGTTGACATATAAATGTGTCGATATTTACCCAAGAATTTGTAACAGAGTTAGAGTGAACCTGTGGTTGCAAGTTGTTGACAATGTTTAGGAAACAGTCAGTGTATTGAAAAAGCAGTGACACAGCAAGATTAGTAGTAATTTTATTACCTACAAGCAGTCTACTGTAGCGTTTTATGCATGCTCGTTAAGTTTTTCCTTTGTTCACTGTTAGTGGTCCCTAACGAGCACCTTGGGGTCAGTGCTCCTCCAAGACATATTAGGGCTCCTCACAGCATGACTGGCGTTCTCCTCGCTCATGTGCTTCAGAACTGTTTCCTGGCTGGCTGCAGACCCAAGGAGGAAGCTCAGCTCTGCACGTCTAGCTTCAGCCATTTATTTGCAGTTTAGGACAAAAATGAGGAAAAACACAAGCGAGGAAAAAAATTGGATTTTTAGAGTGCAACTCTAAGGGCACAGGTCCCACCTATGTTTGATTTAGCAGCAAAGCCCTTTTAAGAGGTTCCCACCTTCTCCCAATCCATCCTTCTCATTTGTCACAGTTTTCCACCTGTCAGTTCTGCTGATGCAGCTCTCTGTGGGAATGCAATCTAAACCTTTTGGGAGGAAAAGAACAGGTCTTTAATGCGTGAGTCACGTTACAGTCCCTAAAGTGGTTGCATTCAAACAGCCATGGGTGCAAAGTATGGCACAGGGTTGGGTGTCCAAGGGCAAAGGCAGCCAGGTAAGTCTGGGAGTCAGAGCCCTGCCATGGGTCTGCATTGTGAATCCAGCTCTGAATACACAACTTACCAAGTGCTGTTTGTTCTCTTCTTAGTATGGAAAGAATATTTCAGTACAGAAGTTGCTCATGGTGCCACACTTCACTCTTTGTTCATAGGCACAGTGATGACACCAAACTACATAGACTCAAATAGTCTCAGCGTTGCCCCATGGTGTGACTGCAGCAACAGCGGAAATGACATAGATGAATGCCAGAAATTTCTGAATTTCTTCCAGGACAATACATGCCTTAGTGAGTACAAAATTAGATGTCTTTAAATGTGTTTCAGCATGTTTACCAGAATTTCTTTACTGTTTAAGTATGTCATGTTACATCAAGGCTGTCTCTTTGCGCTTTGTAAGCATGGTTCTGCTGTAGGTGTAAGAATTAAACAAATGAGCAAATATGCCTGATACTGTGGTTTATGGCGAAGATTGCAAACATGAGAAGCTCTTGGAAAAAAATTCAAATAACAAAGTTGTATCCTATAGAAATATGTTTACATCACAGGTCATGTTCGGACCCAAAAAGTCAGGCAGCATTTGTACCAAAAAATTGCAACTCCTAAGGGGCTTCTGTATAATTTTAGAACTTCATATAAAAAAAGACATGTAGTTTATGATATGAAGGATTTGCTGTAGGTAAGTATAAATTGGATTGTGTTTGCAATTTATAGCCAAGCTTCAGGTTTTTTAGGCTACTTGATCTCAGATGCCTGGTTTTAACATAGGTCTGGATGGTACCTATTTTCAAGATTTTGTTAAATTATTGATTTTTTTTTTCAGTCAAACTCACTTCCAAATTAGGGACTATTATAAAATTCAGAATAGCTCAGTGGAGTCGATTTTGGCAGGTTCTCTTTTCAAATTTCCTGTCTGCCTGGAGCGGCATAATTGGATGATGTGGAGTGTGCATCAGAGTTTTAATTTCAGATAAATGAGGAGACCAAAAGAGCTTGGCTTCCCTAGCCTAGCAGAACAGAAGTTGAAAGGATACATGATTGTCCTTTGAAATTGCATTAGAGGGGCAAGCCCAGGGAGGGAAAAGGATTACTTAACCTAGAGGACAATGTTGGCACAAGATCAAAATTGGAGGTATTGGCCATACATATTTAGGCTCAAAATTGGAAAATTTTTAACCATCAAACTAAAGTTAAGAAATAGGCTTCCAGCAGTAGTTCTGAGGGTAAAAAATTTTTACTGGTTTCAAAAGTCAAGTTTCATCGGCTTATGAAAAGAAGCCTATATCATTGCTTTTTTCAAAAATAGCGAATGAACTTGATAATCCAGACTGTCCCATCCAGCCCTATATAAAAAGAGTTGACAAGTGGGAGAAAAAGCATAAAGCAGCAAGTTAGTTAATAACAATTATTGAGAGGACCTTTACTTTTGAGCAGTTACACACTTGAAGCACCTCCTTGCAGTCATTATTTTTTTTTTGAAATATGTATGAAAATTATATATATAAAATACATATTTAAAACATCTGTTTGAAATATTACAGAAATATGAGGAGGAATGGAACACCTCTCCTATGAGGGAAGGCTGAGAGAGTTGGGGTTGTTAAGCCTGGAGAAGTAGAAGGCTCTGGGGAGACCTTATTGCAGCCTTTCAATACTTAAAGGGGGCTTATAAGAAAGATGAGGATACACTTTTTAGTAGGTCTTGTTGCAATAGGACAAGGGGTAAGGTTTTATACTAAAAGAAGGTAAATTCAGGCTAGATATAAGGAAGAAATTTTTTACTCTGAGGGTGGTGAAACCCTGGCACTGGTTGCCCAGAAAGGTGGTAGATGCCCTTTCCCTAAAACATTCAAGGTCAGGTTGGACGGGGCTCTGAGCGACCTGATCTAATTGGAGATGCTCCTGTTCATGGCAGGGTGGTTGGACTAGATAGCCTTTAAAGGTCTCTTCCTACCCAAACTATTCTATGATTCTATCATAAAATCATAGAATATCTCAGGTTGGAAGGCACCCATAAGGATCATTGCGGTGGTGCAACTTCCCCATTAATAAATTTTGAATTTCTGATAAATCTTAACTGTGTCAAATGTTTCCATCTGCGACAATCACCAAGTAGGATTCTATGAAATAATTAAAGAAGACTAATTGTAAAGATCTCTTTTACTTAGAAAACTGGAAGGATTGTGTGTGTTTCTGTGATCCTTCTTACAGTAATGGAAACAAAGAGTTACTGTTGATTTAGGAAGCCATAGGAAAATACTGCTTTATATATTGCCTTATTCATGTAAAACCAAGAAAAATATCATTCCACTCTTCCCACTTTGTCTCCATCAACCCAGCTGGTTCTCGTGTCTTTTACAAATTCTTCTCTTTGTATGTTGGAGTTCTAAGAACTAATATCAGAATAAAATACATTTTTTTTTCAGATGAGAATTAAATGTAAATTATTTTATAAGGCAAGGAATACCACTGAGAAGAAGTATTAATAACTTCCACATATTAGTCCCCAGTGAAATTGTTTGATTTCTTGTACAAAGAATTTGAAATAAGAAATCCCTAAATCCATGTTGAATCCCCAAAGACCTGATTAAAACTGTTTTTCTATTTGTTTATAAAAAACCCCAACCAATTTACTCTTGCCATAAACACAGTCTTTAATCCCATGAAACTATGATAAGCTTTTTAACTTTTATATTCTAAAGTTTTAGTTTAAGCATGCTTCCCTCACCTAATTATGCAGATTTTGATTGAAAACTGTAAGGAAAAGATTGTCTTAGTTAAACCATTTTTTAGTTAGAGGCATATTAGTTTTACTGCAACAAGCTGTAGAAATAAATTAATCTTTTGCCTGCTCTCTCTTTTTAGTTTGCTATGTAACATCACCTCCCTGAATTAGGACATAACATTGAAACTGTATTTTAAATCTTAAAAGTGAATTTTTGAGGCTTTTGGATGGTAACAAATATGATTACAGTAAGTCCTAGAGCACGTCTGTCAAGAATTACTGGGAACATTACAAAGAGGAGGCTGCACCAGATAATTATGTGACCCCAGACTCTCAGTTCATGTTTCTGATATGTTCAAAATTAAGACACATTTTTCAGCGTAAAAATTGAATTTCTATAAATATGCATTTTCAATGGAATAATAATAACAGTGATTAAAAAGTCAGTTCTGCATTCTGCTGTTTGTTTCGAAGTAGAAAATTGCCTGTAATTTATTTTTACAGAAAATGCAATTCAGGCCTTCGGCAATGGTACTGATGTGAATGTGTGGCAGCCAATCTTACCAGTACAGACCACTACAGCCACAACTACAACAGCTTCCAGACTTAAAAACACAGGTTCAGAGACCACCAACAATGAAATACCCACCCACAACGATTCACCAGCATGTGCAAACCTGCAGGTAAGAGTCTTGTACTTGTTGCAGTGCCTAAATGAAAGTTTTTCATAGATATGTATTCAGAGTAGTCTCCTGCATAAGTAGATGCCTGCTTAAATTGGAATATCTGTTTATTCCCAGGTTGTAGTTATGATCCAGATATATTGCAAAACATCTGACACTCTTATTTTAAATCAAAAAATGCATATTTCAAAGTGGTCTTTATTGCCTCTCTGACTCTGAAAAAGGGCATAGTATTTAATTTGTTGTCGCAGGTTTGGGTATGAATGTGGCACTCTCCAGTCCCTGCCAGCATATGTCAGATTAAATTAATCCCCTGAGTAATCCAAACACAGTGGGAACTCTTAATGTCAGCTAGCATGTCCTGCTGCCTCCTTTCTTATGTTATTGGCAGTAAATTTAAGAGGTTTTTTGGCTGAGTAGGTCTAGGTATCAGAGAATATGTGTTGCTACAAACTATATGGTGTAGAAACTGGACAAAGATAGAAGCTGTTTTGAATTTGAAGTACTTTCCTGAACTGGGAGTCAAGGTCGTGAAGTCATTTTGGCCAATGGCTGTAGCGATTTTTTTTGACACTTCAATTAAGCTCTTCATGGTACATCATTGATTCTGGGTTTAAAGAGGCTCGTCACTTGCTGAAGGGTATGTGCAGCTCTTAGAAAGTCTGAAGAACTTGAGCGGGAGACAACTGCAAAATCGAGGCAGGAAAGAGGTAACAGGAAATGTGAGAGGAAAACATCCTTAGGACAGGGGTTATAAAAATTTCTGGTGGTCTGCACTCTAAATTAGGTAAGGGGTAGATGAGCTTGGCCTGTTTATTTTTGTCTTACAGAAGGAAAATTGCTATGTGACACACATGAAAGTGTCCAAGTTTTAAGGTCTCATCTGGTATTATGATACTTCTTTTCCAGATTGCCAAACTCCTCCACACTCATAGCATTCACATTTCACTTTTAAAAAATTGATTTTATATTCTTTGCATTAAACTGTATCAAAGATTCCATGTACACTAAAATGGACAATTTGTTTCCCTCGGAAATGTATTTTGCTTCTTAATTTTTTCCTGCACCACTCTCTCATCTTCATCCTTTCATAGTTTTTCCATTTATTTTGCCTTAGCTCATTGCATAGGAATTAACATTTATCAGAGGCATTATGGAGTCACAAAGTATGGGGTTAATTGTAGGAAGTGTTGAGTTTAGGTCCTTCTGGTTTAATTCTTTTTTTCATATCTGTGCATTCATTATTTGTTAAGCTCTGTAAGTTATTGATGAGAGGGAGATAATATTTCTATGTGGTCACTTGACCAAATAGAATATGCTAAAATGTTATGTAACCTTTTAAACCTGTAACTTGGCACATCTTGCATTTAAAACAAGACCTTGATGGGGTATTATTAATTCACTTCATGTTATATTAAAATGTTGTTTTATGGGAGCACGTTTTCCTTCAGTGCTTGTACAGTCCCCTATAGAGTAAGGCCTCCAGATGCTACCAAAGTACACATGATAAATAATGAACTGAAGAAATGGCAAGCGATCACAAATCTCATTGGATTCAGTTTGATTTTCAAATGTTCCTCAAGGCTGAAGAGATGTCCCAGTATTTTGAAAATAAATTAAGTTCTACCCTGTTCCTTACTCCTGTTACTCTGGTGTTTTGAAGTCATATCCCACGTGCTGGTTTAAAAGCTCTGTTATGACTTCAGGTGCACCCCTGATATACTTGACACAAGACATAGAGGTCTGTAGGAAAAACAGCTTCTTTTAAATAAATGATCTCTGCTGTTTTGTAGAAACTATAGATAAGTTTGCACTAAAAGGTCACTGAAGTTATGTGAGTCAAGTACTGTTATTCTTGTGAAATACAACATCCTGGGGCTTGCTACTTCCTTGTGTCAGAACTGAAACATGAAGAGCAAAGCTCTTATATTTTAATGTATTTAAAAAAAACAAAAAAACAAACAACTTATGAATAGAGCCAAAACAAGCTGACGATTTTTTAAAAAGAAACCTGTGTTTGTTGGGCAGTATGGTGCCACTTTGCATGTGGGACTTAAACCGGAATGCAAATTTTACAAAAGAACTGGAGGCATTCATATCGCTCTTGGAGAAGGGTATTCATTCCAAGGCTCTCCTCCCATGAAAAATATGCCTTTGTAGTATTTTCAAAACACGAACTAGTATGACCAAAAGCAATCTGAAGGGCTTTGTTGTACGCTTAGCAGTTGAGCTGAAAGGTTTCAAAAAGGCAATATAGCCTAAACGCTGTGAAAAGTCAAATTAAAAGCATTAGTCTCAGCACAGAAAGACAATGGCAGAGAGGGGATAAGGAAATGATCGTTGAGGTGCTACATGGCTGCATATCCTAGTTAGTGGGTTTAAAAATAGGGTGAAGGAAGAAAGAGCAGGAAGTGCTGATTAGTATAAATTGCCATAGAAATAAATACAGTAAGGAAAGAAAGAGCAGGAAGTGATTGATTAGTATAAATTGCCACAGAAATGAACAAATACTAACCTCCTGGGGTTGCAAAATACAGGGCACTAACCCAAGCTGCCAAGAGTGTTGCTGGCTGAACAGTTCTTGATACATTTTAATGGTTGTATGAAAAGCAAGAATACGCTCAGGGTTTTGTTGGTATGCCATGTTCTTCTGCACACGTGTAAACCTGGGAATGGGAAGGGTTGTGAATGCTCAAAGAAAATAATGAGATGGTCTTTGTTTACCTGTACTCGATATTTATTTCTAATAGCTGTTGAGGGTTTGGACTTTGAAATAATTTTTGTTTCAGTCATGCTGTTTAGAAATTGCTTTGCTCTAATGTTTTCTATTTAACTGGCATATTTGTTCATCCTTCATTCTCAATTGTAACTTGTGTTCAGTAGGCCAGTCAAAAAATGGTTATGGTCTTTCAGTCTCATGTTCCACCACTGCTTGAACCGTCATGTTGGATTATTTGAAAAGAACAAAAGAATGAGTTTGGATGTGTACTCACACCGTGTATTCTTCAAGAAAAATGCTGCTTTTGCATTTAGGAGAGATGCATGGAACTGAAAGATGGTAATGAAATAAACTGATAGATAGATTAGACCAATTGTTACTATCAGAGAGAAATAAAAAAACCCTAAGATTTTCATACTGGGTTTGCTGTAATATTTTAGAGCACATTTTGCACAGGACAAAAATGATAGAAGTCAAGATGGTTAAGGACACTTAAATCTAAATTTATGTATCGAAATCTGTCAGCTCCCTAGCTATTTCTACACTTTGTTTTCCCATGTTTGTTATAAATGTCTTGCTCCAGTTAACCTTAGTTCAGCATTCAGAGAATTTAAAGTTTTTGTGCTTTTGAAGAAGTGTGAGCAGTGGGTACATGTAATTGAAACACACAGCCCTTCAGGCTGAAGGCAAGTACTTTTCAGTCAAGTCCAGTATGTGAATGACTTTGTTCTCTCAGCAGCAAAATTAAAAAATTATGAGATAGGAATTAAAGAGCTCAAACATTTTGTGGGGAACGAGGAGAAAAAGTGAAATCTAGATACCTAAACATGTCGATCTTTCTATTTGCATGTAAGATTAGCGAGTGTTTAGAATAGACATGGGTCATATCACAAGCTGTTCTTCCACAAATTCACATAATTCCACATAAACTTGGGACTTTAAAAAAATATCTATTATGGCGAGTCTTAGGACAAGAACAGGAGACAGTGCTCGCGGTTCTCTGGGGAGACTAGGACTCAAACATGACTCACAGGCTGAAAATGACCATGCTTTTCCCTTGTAGGTCTGTGTTATGGGTTGAGAAAAAACCATAACAGTCTATTGTCGTTTAGACAATTATTCTATTACCTGATGACCCCTCCCCACCCGGGAAGGGGAATCGGGAAACAGAAGGAAGCACAAGGGTGGAAATATAAACAGATTTAATAGACTAAGACTAAACAATTAACAATAATACTAAAGAACCAGTGTTAATCTCGATACTGATATAAGATACAGGACTTATACTCAGCCAGTTATATCAGTAGGAAGCTGTGCACTCCCAGCAGTGGACAACAAATGTCGGACACTGCGAGTGCAATGGCTTCAGGAGGAAGGGAAGGCCTCAGGGGTCCGGCACCGGGGCAAGGAGTTGTCTGGACCGCCGCCATCAAGGGAGAGAGAGCTACGCAGCAAACTTTTCTAATTTATATTGAATGTGACGTTTATGGTATGAAATAATCCTGTTGGCCAGCCTGGGTCAAATGCCCAGGCCGTGCTCCTCCTTGTCCCTGCACCTGGCCAGGCTCGAAAACACCAAGACCTTGAATCCCACAGAGCCTGGCTGGCTATAAAATAAATATTTTCACAAATTCAGACACTAGACTCTTCTAGAAGTACAATTTTCCCAGTATTAGAAGAAAAGTTAGTCCTGTGTCTCTCAACCCAGGACAGTCTGTCTGTGGCAGATCTTCAGCACTTTGTAACGATCTGCTAATCTGGTGTTTGCATTACTGTCTGTAATTAATGTAGCTTCCTGTGTTCTAAATATTATTATTATAAAGCATTGTGTAGGTGTTTGGAGAGGGTTAAAAGCATCAGCATAGTGATTCTGAGGATCACGACACAGCGGGTGTGGAACTTCAGGGCTGGTAATTGGGTGGTGGGTGAAGGTAAGCAGGAAACACAGGCATCATGTAGGTGTGTTGTTGATGAGGGGACGGTACATCTGCCGAGACGGTACTCTGGAATAGAGACAAAGGGAACTTGATTTATCCCCTGTGGACCAGTGTTAGTTCGCCCATATGCCCGGCACCTTCTTCTCCCCATCCCTTCACACAGCCTGTGATCTTTCTGTTTCTTTTGTGAAAACAAGTCCTTTCAAATGCCCCGTCTGTTCTGTCACTTGGGAGAAGTTGTACTTGGACCTCTTCCTCCAGGCATTGCAACTAAGCAGAAAGTTATAGTCTGGGGCAAAAGATGGACAGGAATATAAAACTCCCAATGCTGTGCCTGAACAAAATAAAAAAAAAAATAGAAAAAAGAATATTGACTAAATGTTTCGAATGAAAAGATTTAAATTTACCTCCTGTATTTCCAGGATTAGCTGACATAATGGGGTCAGCCTGCTGGTACAAGTGATTTACAGGACACCTATTGGCAGCTTTTCTTCTGAAAAAGCAACATATTTAATTTGCTCCAGTAGCAATTCCATTGTACCTAAGGAAGTCTTGAATGCTTTGCATCTTCAGAGTAAAATCTGACAGCCAAGGATAATTTCAAGTTTCAACTTTAATTTTATACTCCTAATTTGGGGAGCACTGAACAAAATTCTGTGTTTTACCAAAACAGAGACAGTTTTATCCATTGATTTCATTGACATTGGTTTCAGCAAAGTTAATCCTTTTTTGCTTCAGCACCATGCTGGAGTGGGTCTTCAAAAATGTGGGAGTATAAAATTCCCTGAGATTGTATTCATTTACGACATGTCTCTTGCACTTTTCAGACAGAACCAGAGAAGGTCAGGTCACCCTGAGTGAGGGACGGGTTTGGGGTTTCAGTCTGCATGACAGTCTTGGTGCTCACAGGCAGGGAAGCAATCAGCAGTCCACTGGCATTACTGTGCAAACAGTGGACCTCAGTGGCAAAGGGCTGCTTTGCAGTGAATGTATACATACATACATACAGATGGTATGATCATGGAGACTGCTCCCACTCGGAGCAAGGCTGCGCTTGGGTTCATCACCATCTTTGCCAAAGACTTTCAGGACCACCCAAGATAGATCATTTTCAAGCTTGTTGAAATCCTGCTGAAGTTAAAGATCTGATTAATACAGCTGATTAATTTCAAAGTACACAGAGTCTTGTGCCTCTCCTCTGAACATCAAAGGAACAGTCTGAGGATGTAGCCAAGTATCATACCCTATAGGCTCAGATGTATCATAGTGTCAGCAGCGCTATGAGACATCAGCCATCAGTAGTCAGTAGGAAATTGTTCTCATTTACCAGTCTTGGTTGAACGTCTTAGTTGAACACCAGGCCCCTTGCATGATCAGTCATGATTTGTGGAGTAAAATACAGGCACTCTCACAGTGTAAGTCAGCACATCTCTGGTGTTATCATCAAAGCTTCACAGATGTACGCCGGTTAACAACCAGTCTCTTTCCCATGTACAGCTCTCTGTGAGACTGGACCTTGTATTTAATGATCAATACTCCGATGAAACATTTTTAATGTTGGAAGTCAGGTGTAATAAAATTCTGTTACTGAAAGACAGCGAAATGGTTTATTTTGCATATTAGAATTACAGTTTAAATTACGGGGTTTTGATTAGCATGCTTTTCATTATACCGAAATATTGTGCATATATATTGCTGGAGAGAATAATACTCTGGAATTATTTCATCAATGATAAAATATTTTACAGTTCATTTAAAAAAAGTTTTAATAGTCTGAGCATCTTTAGTGTATTATAATAATACAGCGCTTTATAGCAGACTGTAAAACTCCAGACTACAGTTTTAGGAATCATGCAATTTTGTTTTATAGTTTAATAATTGTTCAATTGAAAATGAGTATGAGGTTACTAAAAACCAATTTAATGACTTACAAAAATACAACTTTATTAAAATGTACTACACACCTTTACAGAAAATTTAAATTTCTATGGACAGATTATAGTTTTTGTCCTCAGAAAGAATTTTGCAAATTATTGCTACTAAAAGCAGATGTAGCGTTTGCAGTGTTCCCCTAAGCCACAGTTGTTTCTACATTTCACATCGGTATCCTTTTATAGGAATACCCACAAAAATACAAAGTGCTAGAATAAACCGGAATCAGAAAATTGGATCACATCAGATAAGCCAAATCAAACTATTCATAGCCCGTGTTATTACTTTATGTGGTTCTTCATCATACTGAAGGCATTCCAAATGTCAGCCAATTTTAGTTCTCAATCAAATATCTAGTCCATCATGTATTTCCCTTTCAAAACAGATAGCTCACGATAGCCTGAAAAAAAACAGCCATAAAATGGAGTACAGTATTATAATTTAATTTTAAGGCATAACTACTACTAATAAAAATTCTAGGTCATTGCATTGTGATGGTAGATGTTTAATCATATTGTCTTTGGAAGTATAGTTCATAATATATTGTACATTTATGGGACTTGACAAAGTGCTTTCTTTAAGACATACAGTTTGCTGTTGCTAATATTAGGTTTTTGCCATGACTCTGCTTCCATTTAGACTTGTCCAAGTGCAAGTAACTCTGGTTATGCCAGCTGGCTGGCCCTGTTGCAAAGCAAGTGCAGGCAAAAGCCACCATGCCACCAGGGTTTCTAATGGAAGGAAGAACAAGAATAGAATCCTTGAAATCATTAGTACTTTTTTATTTTAATAGGAATAGCTTGCAGGGGTCCTACTTATAGACCAGACTCCCATCATACCAGCTGTTCCACAGGCTCATAATGAAATGCTACTCCTGACCTTAAAAACCCAATGAATTACAGTTAACTTTCGTGAAGCTACGACATCACCTCACAGCCTTTCTTTATTCTGAAAACCACATAGTGTATTTGAGTGCTCTAGAAACAATAAATATTTTATTTTTATAAACTATGTTAATGCACTACGTTATCCTCAGAAACTATATTCACAGAGATAACATGAGGAAAACCAAAGTAAAAGACTGGTACTATCTCAGATAATTGATACAGTTGTCAATACAGAGGTGTTTATTTCTGAAGTATGAAGATAGCTCAGCAGTTGCCAGAATAGATCAAAACTTAACAAATAAAATCTTTCTTTATCAATTCTGCCATTTTTGCAAAGAATTGCTAGTTGCTAGGCAAGCAAAAGGACTTCACAAGATTTTTATAATTGAAATGTATTTTTATACACTGTTATTGAAGCAGATATTGATGTTTTTGTTTTGTGGTGTGACGGTTTAAGACAAATGACAGTGTGGAGGCTAAATAATTTTGGATAGTGAAGCATTTTAATCACAGATGCATACAGTTTTATGAATTACATGCCTTTTCCATCTTGTAGGGGGATGGTGCAGAAGGGGTGAGAAGTCAGGGAAGCAGCATAGCAATTTGTTCACAACCTCCTTGTTCCATGGGGGAGAAGCCTTACTCCCAGAGGCACCCTGATGTGTCGTGCACAATCCTGGTGCAGGGTCGTGAGGTTTCCCTCGTTGCTTGCCCTGCTCCCTGAAATCCCCAGAGGTTGGAGAGGTGGTCTCAGATACTGAAGTAGTGTTGTGAGGCTGCCCACCCCAGAGTCTTTTCCCAAAACCTTTGTTCCCTGGTATTCTTGTGAGTCCTTGGGTATATGAGTGGGTAGAGGACAGCTCGTGGATGATTACTGTGTACAAATTGGACTATAGTTCTCTGATTTGCTGTCACCCTTGTTCACTCTTGCAGTCTGCTTGTTGCAGACATTTATGGACACTTCTGCGCTTCTTAATAATCAAGAGGTTGTTTGCATCCATCACCTATCTATTTCCTAGAGCACAGCAAGCCTACTGTTCTTTGGGACAAGTAGTTGATCACATTCTCTCTACTGCTACAGCAAAGTGTTGATTAAGTTCACTGTCTTATGCTCACAGCTCTGTCTGGTTCATTTTCAATCCAAAATAATCTTAAAGAAGGTAAGACTTGGGTAGTATGCAGAAACCACTGCCCTGTTGTGGTAGGTTCTGAGCAGGTATCAGGCAAATAGAGTTTCCACAAGCCTCAGGAGCCTTGTGCACATGTTTAATTGTCTATTTCTTGTTAGTTTCAAGTGTTTGGACTGCTTTGTTGCTGGTTTTAGCGGAATCATTATGAAGAATGTAGTAGAATTAAAGCATTTGAAGAGGATGTATGAATTTGAGTACTCCAGCGCTCAGAAAAGTGGAAAGGATAACCTGATGTTACCCACTGGATGAAAATGGCCTTGAAGGCATTTGCCATATTCTGTCCTTTTATGCATCTTACTGAAGACGCCAATTGTGGAATTGGATGTGGCAGCTTTGTTCATCTTCTTATACTCAGTCTTGTGGCAACATTACTTTCCCTACTTTCCCCTCTAAAATCACACTGCTTTTAGAGAGATAGATTCCCTTAAACTCATATACAGATAGCAGCTCTAAACACGAAGACCTTTTTTAAACACCTTCCTGTACTCTTGGAAATCCTCCCTATTAGAAATAATAGAAATTCAAGAAATATACTATTTTATCATGGAGGAAAATTCCCCTTTGGGAAATGAGAACCAAGACTAGTTCTGCCTATTTATGAGGCTTCCTAATTCTGCCTATATTTGTTACACTATTATTCTCAGTTTACCAGCCTATCTATTCCATCTCTGAATGCTCACTTCCAGTTAACCGTTAGTCTCTATTAAAACCTTTTCCTGTCTCTCCTTTCTTTATATTTCGTGTGTGTGTGTCCTTTCTTCTTGCAGATCCATTCTGTAATCTTTGAGCACTCAACTGCCTCATAGACTTATTCTGGTGTGAAATTTATCAGTATGCGTTTTTCTATATTTCTTCTAATGATGTAATGGCTAACTGCCAATTCAGGGAGAAAAAGAGACTGCACAAGACTGATCAGGAGGGATGTTAAGGGATGTTGAGCCTCTACAGAGGTGACAGGAGGAGTCACCATGCCATCACTGGCTTGGCTGCCTTGGAAGCTCCAGTGGAGAAGGGGGAAGGGGCTGGGGATTGTGGCCGTACTGGGGTGCAATTAACAGATTGGAGTAGATCTGTATTTTGATTTGGGAAAAAGTTCTGAGGCAACCCTGCTTCCATATCCTTGATTAAAGAGGATACATTACCTTCCTCTGCCAACAGCAAACCCAAGCACATGAAGTATGTTTACGCATATAAAGTCATTTGAGTCTAAAGAGGCAATCACACGGCCTAATCAAATTCTGCTTTTGTTTATACACTTGTAAAAATGAAATAACTCCACAGTCGTGTACACTGGAATTATCCCTTAAGTGTATGTTGTAATTACCAATTTCTCCTTAAATATATATTCATCATTCTTTGGTATTTCTATGTAACCCATAAACTACTGTTCTTAAATAATGAACTACCTGGGCTCACAGTTATCATGTGGCAGATATGATCAAAAGCATTTCAGTGGTAATCAAGAAGATTTTTTAGAAATAGTTTCTTCCTTGTAAGCAGCAGCAAATGAAATATAGAAAAGCCCCATGGAAATTAGAATACAATAATAATTCTAAATCATACATTGGTGACAAGGCAGCATAGCTGCAAAAATATTAAAATGTGGAAGAGCTCAAATTTGGAACATTTTCCATAACATGCCTAAATTTTTGAAGTAGTCAAACCAAGTTTAGAGGTCAGAAAATGAAAAACAGCCTTTTTAACCAAATTGGATAACATATACTCTTAATAAAAAATTAATTGCAACAAAACATCTGAAGAGAAATATATTTTTGTTCTACTTTTAACCTCTGTTCGTTTTACTGCTAGTCTTCACTGTACATTAGTAATCAAATACTGGTAATAAATCACACCCTTTATCTCCTACTTAATTTTTGTCCCTATGACTCCTAAACACCTGTTTTACCCGAATAAGAGATCTTTACGTTACCCTCAAACTACGTACTCTACAGCAGTTTTCAACTTGCTGTCGAGTTCCAGAACATGAGGTGCTGTCACCTATTTCAGTTCCTTGCCTTCAAAATCAGTAGGAGTTCAAAAAGTTTATTTTAGTCTGTACTTTGGAGGAGAGCCTAACTGTTTCACACCAAACTGTAGTTCTAATCAGTGGATTTGGCCTAATAATCCCACCTCAGGTTAAGCCCTCCTGCGTGCTTAGCTGTTTCTGTGAGCCACAAGTAAACAGACTGACTGTTGTGCATAATGCAGGATATTTTTTCATAGGTTCACTCAGCATGTGTCCTAAAGAATTATAGGATTATCCTCCCTCATGTCTTTCTTAAAACAGAATTAGGTATTCAGGGCAGTAATTTACTAAATACTGCATTACATGGTAGTACTTTATTTTTCCAGCTTGACATTTTCAGAAGCCTCAAGTTACCTCTAATTGAAGGCAAGATAGGCATTACCACATGCACATAAACATTTGGATGTACTGCATTCATGCTCAGATTTGAAATGTGTGCATTCAAAGTTTTTATGTACATGGCAGGTAAGACTTGTACCAGGTAGGATCTAAATAGCTACCTGCCGTCCTAAGTACCTAATTTGTACAGAGTTGGGTAAGTGGGCATACAAATTAAGTGTGCACAGATGAAAGCAAAGCAGTTACAAGTATCTGTGAAAACCTGTTTTTAAATTCGTGTTTGCACAAATATAAAAAAGTTTCATCAGAACTGTTCTGATCATCAGTTTTTAGTATGTTTTTTTACAATTGCTTGCCCTCCTTTAGAAAAAAAATAGTGCATTAAAAGTTGCATGTATCTGAAGACCATGACATAATGAATTCTATGTAAGTATGCTGCTCTGCACGCTTCAGTCACACGTGCACTGTAATTATCTGGTTGTGAGAGCGAATTTAGGGATCTGTTCCTGCAGGGAACTAACTGCCTATATACAATTTCAGAAGTCAAATGCAAATTCAGAAGGAAAAATTGTCCTTTTTTTATACGGATTTTGAACTTAATTAGTTTGACAAATTCTTGCAACTATCTGCGGAATCATACTCTCATCAAAAGTTGGCTTAACCCCTATTACTTTTAATTAAGATTTCCTGATTATTCCTAAGTATTCAGTCACGGTTATTTGCAGATGAGAAATTCAGATTGTTACAGGCACAACTGAAAAGCTTTAGATAAAAAACACACACAGTCTATAGCCAGAGAACAGCTTAATGAGGATACTTAGGATGCATTAATTAAGCAGAGGCTTTTCACCTTCAGGCTGATGGCTCAGATACAATGTTGTATTTAGCAGCAGTACAACTCTTTGGTAAGTGCCCTTAGTGAGAGAGCTGTGCTCTTTGGAAGCTGAACTGGTCACCCTGGGTCCCCATCCCAGGGACAGCCCCTGAAATCCAGTCATGCTGGCTCACGTCAGCGTAACAGGGGACTGGACTCTGGTGTTTCATGAACATTTAAAGAGAGCAACTGGCAAAGTTGCAACTCCAAAATAATCTCCAAGCCAGTGAGACGCATCTGCTCCTATGTGCTCTGCAAGTCCTCATCCATCATCTGCTGCCCTTTGTTATGTACAAAGCCTGTTGTGGTGCAATTACGTTCATCCATGCACAGCATATCACAAACGCGATGTCCTGGGGTGTTCAAGTGGCCACTGAGTGTGAGCAGCACAGTGATACCCCAGATCCCTTTTAAGCACGCTGCTCTCAAATACTAGAGAGGCTAATCCCATCTTGGCCACTGAAGGTGGCATCTCTTCAACTCATTAAACTCACTTCTCACTGCAACAGCTCAATGCACTCATGCAGTGTCAGTGCTGGTGTGCATATGCAGCCTGCATATATACAATATACATTCATATACAGTAGACACAGTCTGCATTCTACTCATCCCTCATCTCCGGTAATGCTGTCTTAGTTCTGACTTTCCCCCCACTGGTCTGGAGGTAGGAGTAACACAATATTGTTGCTGTACCCAGAGGTATTATTTTGGAATGCTTCCTGTTTGGAAACTTGATGACAACATATTGACACTGAAGCTTCCTAGTAAGACAAAGCTGATGCTTGCGAGTATTAGATGCATGAGTAGGTAGACGACAAAGAACGCCCCTCACTTGGTGCTGTTTTGTACTTGCCTCAGCTCGGTCCAGAGCTATTAATAAAACTGTTATGCATTCAGGGAAATATTTGCTGCCAACCATCATCAATCAAGATTCTCTTCAGATAGCACTCTCAAGATGTTTTTCTAGGTGAAATCTTCTAATCTCTCTCTTGAGTCCCACTAAAGGATGTTAAAATTTGGTAGCATAGGGCACCTTCAAGATTTTTCATGTAGGGTTTGCAATGGAATTAGAAAATCTGAGGGTACAGGGAAGACTTGTCCCTTTTTAACAGAACAGCTCATCTCCCAGAAAGGGAAATGAAGGGCATGGGGAAACATCCTGAGTGCTTTGCAACGTTATAAACCTATATCCCATTAATTCTTCAGTCTCTTTGATGAAGTGCACTGCCTGAGGTGCAAATTAGTGCCACTTTTGTGCATTGAACCTGTCCTCTTAAGAGAAGAAGTGCTCCAGAACCGCCTCCTCATTTCAAAAATACTACAGAATAGTTGTCAGTATTGACCTGAGCGAGATTAAACTAGCTACCTCAGAATATAAGGCTGTATATCCCATTAATAATCCCCTGAACTATCCAGTCTGCCACAACATAATACTTCAAAAAGTAGGCAAACTACTCACAATAAATCTTCAAAAGCTTCTTCCACTTTAGTGGAAACCTTACAATGGAAACCTTACAAAATATACCAAAAGTGATCCTGTTGATCTCCATTACTTGCATTATTAGCATTCGTCTCTGTTTGTATTTTCTGGTTTATGAAATGTAAACAGAAATATAAGCCTTCTGTCCTTCTGTGAATGATTTTTGTGATGAAACAAAGCAGGATCACATCCTGTGAATACAATTTTTCATAATCTGATAATTATTTGCATAATCTGGTTATTATAGGCTCAGATTTGTTTTAATAGGGTTATAATTGTTAAACATTTAACATTCACAATACCTTCTGTGTCTAAGAAATTGTTTCAGTGATGGAAAAAAATTCTCAGTGCTTCTTACTGAGCTCAAATTTGAAGCCATATATGCAGATGATATTAGGAAGTTACTTTTCATTTTCACTTGCTGCTGCCTGGCCAGTGGAAGAATTCCTGTGGGTGCAGTGCGATCAGGGCCGTAAAGAATAAGGCACCTTTTTAATAAGGTCAGGATTCTGCAGACTCCTCTTACATGAGAATTTCTCTGCTTATTTGAAGAGAGCATCATTAATTACAGCGTAACTGTTGTGTGTGAGAGCATCGTTCACGTGTAAATAATGGGTATGAGGAAGGCCACTATAACATCATCCGTTAAAGTATAGGCCACTATGGTATAGCCCATTAAAGAGAATTAGTGTTAGGATTTCACTCCTAGTGTTTTTGAGAAGGGATAATTTTTCTCTCCTTCACTCACTTCAGCTGGGGAAGAATGAATGTAGGTGCTACATCAAACTCTCTTGCAAGTATTGAGTTTTAAGATCCATACTGCAAGGGCCTGTTAATAATGTTTAGGAACCTGACAGGACAAACCAAGGTCTAGCTTAGCTAATGGAGATCTGTGCACAGGGACAGCTGGAAGTTTGTTTTTTTTCAGTCATGACTTAAATCTGTTGAAACATATGCTTGTCATAGAAAAATAAAATGCCAACGATCAAAGTTTTATGATATTAAATGCTATCAAAATTTATTAATCAGGAATGCGAACAGTGAATTTGAATATCTTTCTACACAAGTATAAAGGCATATATTCTAATGAAAATAAAAATTATTATAGACGCAGCTAGCAGCTATGCTTAAAGCTGAAGTCTTACATTTTGCTTTTAAAAAAATCCTGTTCCGTGACTTTGAACTTTGCCAAAACATTAACTATTGGGGTAAAAATTTTCATGTTACGTTTGTGGTTCTGGCTGAATTCCTGGCAAAGAGCTGCCTGTCGAGGCCACAGTATGCCATGGCCTGGTTTTGTTATAGACTCACCTTGGTAAATTTAATTGCATTATTTAAAAATAATCTCTCTGATATTTTTATCCTGAATGGTATTTTCAGTGCTAGAGAGGAACATAGCAAGAGGCAAGTATTGCTGCAACTTCACTAAAATTTCAGCCCTGCCCATTCTGAGGATATGTCTGTGCACCTACAGAATTCAGCTACAGGATTAGAGGAACAGGGAGAAAATGCTTTAGATTTTTATTTCAGTGGCACTTCTGGAGAGCAGATTGTGCCAAATTTGCAAAATTCACCAATTAATGCAAATCAGAGCTGTTCAAGACAGAATTATTTTAAAAGAAAAAAAAAATATCTCTAAATAATGCCATGATTTAATGCGACTCAGGTACAGGCATAGTCACACAACTGCAGCTGTAAGGAAATGGGCTTGAAAAGTGTAAATAAGACAGAGGAGGGGAGGGCATAGCTGTATGACAGGCGCCTCAACTAAGAGGTGAGTTTCTTCTGCCTTTCTGTGCGAGGATACTTTAGTATCAGCAGCTTTGCTTTTTCCCTCCCCGTAACTGCAGCGAAGCCACTTGTTATCTGCGGTGTTTTGAAAGCCTTTTAAGGCTTTCTGTGTTTTCTTTCTGTGCGTAACCATGCCACTACTCACAACACACACACACATATCTGTGTGGTTAATAAAGAGAAAATTCTTGAACGATTGCAGTCACTTAACCAAAAGCAGATGTTCATGGTCATTCTCTTCCCTTCCCTTTTAAAATTTATGAGTGAATGCGGTGCTCAAGAAACCAGCAATAATATCAGTTGCTTAAGGTTGGCATAGCAGGAGCAGAATCATCCTGTAATGCTCAGTGCTCAAGGCTTCATGAAGGCTGGTGTTCAAGCAAGCTTGCCTGATCTTTCCTTCCAGCTGCAGAACCGGAGGACAGCACCCCTGGTCCTGCTGCCCGAGTGCAGAGGCAACGTGTGACCTTGTTTTCTCAGTCTCTTCCACCTGCTGATGTCTGGGAGCTGGATGTCTCACGAGGCCGACCGATGTGGCCAGCATCCCTACTGAGCTCTCTCCCTGCAGCTCTGCTCTTGGGCTTGGGAGGCTCCCAAGTTTTTCTCAGCAGCGAGTCCCAGCCACAGACTGTCCTGTCATCTCACAGAATCATAGAATCGTAGAATGGTTAGAGTTGGAAAAGGCATTAAAGATCATCTACTTCCAACCCCCTGCCCTGGGCAGGGACACCTCCCACTAGAGCACGTTGCTCAAAGCCCCATCCAGCCTGGCCTTGAACACTTCCAGGGATGGGGCATCCACAGCTTCCCCAGGCAACCTGTTCAGGGTCTCACCATCCTCATGGTAAAATACGGTGCGAAGGAGAACGTGGCTGTGAGGACACCTCCCAGCCGCCTTCCCACTGGCAGGCACACCTGGAGGCGTGGGATGCGGTGTGGATGCGCGGGAGCCGCCTTGCTCTACGGTGCCTCTTTTCAAGGCTCATTACCGCAACGCAGGCCCGTGCTGTTCTGGCTGAGCTGGTTTTAGTCCCCGAGTAGCCATGGCTGACAGCTGCTCAGGAGTGTTTGCGGCACACTCCAGTGCACCACGGAGCCCGGTCTAATAGGGGAGGCAGGTACTTCGCCTGCTGCCAGGCAGAACAACTCTGTTTGCATATTCGGACACGCAAGGGCACACACTCCAGCCTGGGGAAGTGTTGTGGGATCTGCAGTTCTTCAATGGCTTGCCTTTGTTCAAAATTAAAAGCTGAGTATGTCTCTTAACCGGGATTGTAATGGCTTTGTGTTCATGCTGCTTTTCTTTAGACGCTGTTCCGTGCGCAGCAGCCAGATGCTACCTGTAACTGCTATGTATGCACTGGGTTGATAGCTGTAGTGAATCACCAGGGAAATGGGTTTTAATAATAAAATCCCAAACAACTCGACTTTGGATTACATGGCTGTTCAGTTTTAGAACTAGGGGAAAAAAAGAAAAAAAAAGAAAACCTAAACCATTGAAATAGTAACCTAACAAAACTTATTCCTTCTATGCTTTTTAGTATTCTGTTTTCTCCTCTGCCCTTCTTAATGCAAAAAATATTTGCTTGAGGCAAATCCATAAAAAGACCATATTAGGAGAATTGCATAATATCCCCTAAAAATAGGAAGCAAGAATCTAGGACTATAGAAATTCATTTTGCTCAGATAAATGAATGATTGAACACGAAAACAAAATTGTTAGCAAGTTACTGTACTGCCATGAAAGGTAAGTCAGTCAGTGCAGTTGTCTTGGCTGGGTGTCATATTTTGTGCTGTGCTCACTGAGAGACTAATTGCTTGAAATAAATATTTGAAGATCTCTGTGTCTGGTCCTTGTAAGCCGTTTGATCAGTTTGGTGTTTCTGATAGGATCTGTTTTTTATAAAACCTTTAAGATTGCTGTTAGGCAGTTTTTTGTGCCATATTGTCTCAGCCATATAAGTGCAGTGAGAGATGGGGCTTAATTAGGTCTCATCTTTACTAACATAAGGACCTGGGAATGGTCCAGCAATAGTTCATACAGAACAGGTATTTCCACACTTGTTTTGGAGGAATTACTCTCCAACCCCCACCTTACCAGCCCAATTGAATTTTATCATCATTTTAAGATTGAAGAGGTTGGAGGGAGGAGGCTTTTCTCTACTCGTATTGGACTTTATCAACTAGTAGGCCTGTTTCTCAGATTTCTAAAGTCATATCTGCTGCTAAGTATGTTTTTAGCTACAGCTGTCAAGAGACCCAGGTCTCTGCACTGGATACCTGTAAGACCAGAACTAATTTGACCCATCGTTACCCAGTGGTCTGGGGAAGAGACACTGCTCCGAGCCCCCACCTGGCCCTGTCCAGAAGGACTGGGCCGTGCTACCTTGTTAGTGACTGAAGAGCTGGAAAACTGGCTGCAGCAAAACAGGGACCTACATGTGTCCCGGCTCCTCTTCCAAGAGGATTCCTCCTGTCTACCCTGGGCTGAAGCCTTTTCTTTTCAATCCCCTTTCCTCCTGAAGGAAAGTAGGGAAATGATCTCAGGAAACCCACTGTCACTTTTTCCCTTTCCTGACCTCCCTGCTTTGAGGTTGCCCTCTGTCTCTTGTTTCTGCTGCTTAACTACTCAAAATCAGCAAGAATCTATTAATGTTGAGGGATAAGGGGACTTCTGAAGTGCCATGCTTATTCCTTTAAAAAACCCAGAGCTTTGTGAAGATAGATCTGTCACTGCGTGGTATTGCCCACTGAGCAGCTGTCTGCTGGTTTTGGATGGGGCCTGACTCATGATTTCTGAATGCTCTAACTGGCAAACGAGAGGGTGGCTGGACCCGAGGGCAGCTGGGGCATCCTGCAGTGCTCAGGGCTGCCTGGGGTCCGCTGCCAGACAAGACCCCTGTGGAAGAACGGGGACAGACTGTGTGATTTTAGGACGTGTACACTATGGGAGACAGGAGCTTAGGGCTGGGAGGTGATGAGGTCTGAAGGGACTGGCTGATAAACTGTTCATTGCACTGTATTGCAGCCTGTAAAGCTCTGTGTGTATTTCCCCAGTGTGCATTTGGGCACAAGGGGATAATTGATTTGCTTTATTTAATGTCTCCCAACTGAAAAACTTGTGATTTGATTCTTACTGTGCTGGGTGTTACCTACGTAGCTGTGGAGACTAGTGCCAGCAACATCTTGGTAATGCTTGCTTTTAAAAGATACTTTCTTCACTGTGCAAAGTGGGATGACAGCACTGTAGTGCTTTTATGCAGAATGACGACCGATAATTTTGTGCCCCAAGCTTGCATCTTGAGGACTGATTCAGCAGAGAAAAAAAAACAAAGCAGCAGAAAAAAAGGTCTAACTTCTTTGTTATAGGATTGTGCAAAGCTGATTGTTTTTATAGCTTAAATAGCTTGGCACCCTGGCAGTATGGTATGGGTTTCAAAACTACTCTGTGCTGAATTGGATCCTTATTTTAGTGGCCTGTGTCTCTGACCCGCACTTTGCTTATCTTCCCTGTTGAAAGTAATTTATACTCCAGCATGGCATAGTACTACTGTGCTAATAAGAAAATACTATTGACAATTGTGATAGATGCACCTACCACTTACTGAGTGCAGAAGAGTTAAACTGATTGCATTTTTACAGTCTATATATTTCCCCACTTATTGTTTGTGTCCTGCTGTTGGAAAAACAGGTTAGCTGCATAGTAAATCTCTCTAATCAACACAAGAGAAGAACAAAAAGAACAAGCACCCTCATTTGTTATAGCTACTTCAGAAGCGTGGTCATTTGAAGGATGTATTCAGGGAGATTTGTCCCTCTTCTTCAGAACGACTTGTTAATATGAGCATAACTAACCAGGCATCTCAGGAGAGGACAAAGGCACACTCATTAAATTAGCTGAAAAAAACACCCACATAGCAGGTATCTATTGTAATGATACTTGTGTTGTCTCTCACTGCAATGTCTAAGCAATATGTTTCATAAAGCACACAAGGCCCAAAGCGTGTAGCTAACAGCAAGGGACTGGTTTCTGAGTTGGGATGCTCACTCTGTGCCTGTTCGCATTCAGGTCAAATGCGTTTATTTCCCTTTACGTGCTTCTTTTTTCCTCCCCTCCTCCAAATTAAAGCTTACCTCCATCTGGAGCCGTCCCCAGTCAGACCTTTTCCTTACTGTGAGTAACACAGATATGCATGCTGTACTAGATATAGGAAAATACTGCTGGATGACAAGGCATAAATAACGTGTGTACTGACTCCTGGTGAGATACCACTGCAGTGTTTAATGCATTTATTAACTGTGTAGTGCTGTGATTTGTAGAAGCTGGAAGCATAATTGCAAGATAGCGTTTCTGGGAATAAATCCAGGGCTATAGTGTCTGCAAAGGATGGAGGTAGAGGGATTTGGGGGATGGGAAGCAGAGAGTGACTAGGTTTGGGAGGATCTTGTGGTGGTTATTAGGTGAAGACAAGAGAAGACTAGGATAGAGGATGTTATGAGCAAGGACGTATGATTGAATTCATTGAGGAGCCATTTGAATTAGAACAAAACATGGAGGTCCATAGAGTCCCGTGTCTGGAGAAGAAATATCTGTATAAATAATGTTCCTTTCTCTTTTCAGAAAACGACTAGTTCCTCTGCTGGCCCTGATTCTCCTTCCTTTCTAGGAAAGAAATAAGTAATATTCTGCTTCTGCTCATGAGAATTTTTTCTTTTCTGGACACACAGTTGGTTTCTTTGCCAGCTCTTGACTAAGTCCAACACTTTAGTTTGAATATTAAAAGCTAAAGGTTGCAAAGACCAAAACGTGGTTTGTGTGACTAACATATGAGATATTGAAGAGCTCATCAGGAGGTGTATGAATATGATTATTTCTAAATATCATCTGTTGCTTGTGCTACCACAGTGATAAGGTGCTCTGTAAAAGCAGATGTTCATTTTTACAGGCCATAAAAGCTCAGGTGAGTGCAAGGTTGTTGGCGGTATGGGGGCAGCTTCGTCAGAGAAGCCCACATTACTGAATTATAGTTCCCTATGAAGCTGGGGTGAGTGTCAACCCAACTTAAGTACTTTGTGTTACAGTCATGTCACGGCTGAGTGTATAAGTCATTAGCAAATGCTGGTTTACCTCTGTAGAAAAGATCTCATACTTCTTTCCGTATGTTTAGCCAGTTATTTTAAGCTGCTTTTCTTTCACTGTTATTTTCATTTTTGTCAGCCCAGCCTTGCTTTTGTTTAATGACAAAAAAAATTCTTTTTTTCACCAGATAAGAAAGTTATATTAAAATTTAAAAAAAAAAAATTCTGAATACGGACTTATTAGCCATTTGTGTGTGGTATTTTACTCCTGTGGAATTAGGTACTTCTAGCACCTTTGAAAGTACCTTCTTGCCTGTATGTTAAGCGGGTAGGAGACCTGAGATGGGAGTTGGCAGTGAATCTTTGGCATCTGGCATAATGAACTCTCATTTCCCAAATTTGTTGATGGCTTAGATATTCCGTGTCAGAATTGTCTGCAGCTGTACATGATGGGCACACATTTCTATTTTTTAATCTTTTTGGATAACGGAATATGCTGTAAGGTAAATATCCAATGGCTGAAGATATCTTTCACAATACAAATACATGTCTTCCAGCCTAGATATATTTCCACCGAGGTTATCTGCATAATCTCCTGATTTTTTACCTCTAATAAGGTGTAGCACAAATACAGCAATTCTGCTACATGTAGAGTCCTTTCTGCCCAAGAGTGAGGCAGGAAGAATTTTCTCCTTAGGTTGTAATTACAGGACATACGCTTTCTATAGCACTCTCTTCAACATGTTGGGGTTTTTTTTCCATTACTTGTGATTTAGTAATGCACTGTTGTATCATAGTAGTGCAGCCTATGCCAGCATTTCCATTATAACCCGTTTTTACAGGTTTATATCTCGACAGTAAAAACGTACTCTTCCAATTTGAAACTTGGCATATACTGTCTCATTGCATCCTCGAAATGATAGTTTTTTCTTTCCCTCTGCCTCGCCCCTCCCCCCCCAAAAAAGGAGGTTGCATTTTTTGCTGTATTTTTAAATGGAAGATATTGTTCTTTCTGTTTTGATAAGAGAAAAGCCTGCCTATTTATTAAAATTACTTTTCAATTCTAAGAAAGGACTTCATAATAGAGGATGCATGTGAATAAGTGTTGTTGATGTTAGAATGACTACATTAAGTATATGGATACAGAGAAGTATTACCTTCCAAATGAAAGCCAGGGAATATTGATCAAAATGATCGAAAAGCTTTTTTATTTTTATGTTGATTTTGTTTCTAGCTGTTGATTTTACCCTTAAAATAGTGTTCTCAAAGGTAAATATGTTTTATCTGCTGCACTCTGTTGTTTATCAGGCTGAATGAAGTAAAGAAAGACTTTACTGCATCTCTTTTCTCTTTTGAGAAACACAGTACAGAAGGAACAAAAGTTCTTTGGTGTTGAAACCAACTACCAAGAGCAGACTTGTAGTTAGCCCGGTATTATGAATCCAGAGTAGGCATAAGCAGCAAAGCACAATGTTTCCAATAGGCTTGCGTGAATTAGGAAATTTAGCACTGACTGATGAACTAAGAAATACGAGGCTTTTACCATCCTTAGAGCTTACACTGTCAAGATCTGAAGCTCTGAACCTGATGCCTCTTATGAAGCCTCACATTCCAATTCAATGTAGTATGGGTGTTTAGGATATAAGAAAATCAGGATTGAAATCCAGTTTCTCCTTCTTTACCCGTCTCCTTGCAGCCATCCATTTAGGAGTTGAAATCTACCCAGCTGCCATTAAAAGAAGTTTCCTAACCTCTGTAAATGCCACCAGCACTGCAAACACAGCAGGGAGGCTTCACTGTGTTCCTTCTTGTTGCAGCAAATTTACTTCCAGGCATTTCTTTTTCCATTTAAATAGTTAAATTTATGCTTACTATAACCACTTTAATGGTACTAATTAGAAGGAAGGGTATGTAAGAGAGAGATTTCGCAGAGGGTGTTTATTAATGAATTGAGCTATTATTTTGTCATATATTTGAAAACTATCAACATATATACAGTATGCATTCTTACTATAGTTAAACTGTCTTTCTTTTAAATCCCAGCTGGTTTAGTTTTTCAGTTGTCTCTAATATATCTATTTATAAACATAAAAGTATCATGAAAAGCAGAAAATGTGCTTCCTAATGAGAAGTCCAATTCCTTCATTTGGAGTCTAAAATCAGTAATTAGGTTGAAGACTATTTTCTATCCATAGGCAGCACCAATGGCTCTCAGATATAAAATAAAATATCCGTACGTGGAACTGACTTTTTTGAGGGTATAAAATCAGAATGCTCAGCACTTCCTCACATCAACTTTAGTCCAGTCCATCTCTGCCAAAACCAGTGGCATTCTGTAGTGTAAATGGAATGCAACGCAGTGAGATTCACATCCTCAATTTGTGCAGGAAATAAATTGCAAGTCCAACAAAACTTCCAGAAGTATCAGACATGCTCGGTGCAGTCAGTAGTTTCAGTGTGTAAATCCAAGTCTTCTGGTAAAAGACTTGATTGTATGTTTAACACTGGTAGCTCCTATAAAAGAATGCTGTTTGTATTTTGGAATATACAAAGAAATAAATGATATTGAGAATCACTGAAGTACTTAAATCAGCCACAGTACCATTTACTGCAAATATCTTCAGCACTGTGGGGATTGCTATTGCTATTATAGAAAAGCAGAAAACTCCCAGCCCAGTCATGTTCACTTGAGCACTGGAAATAGTAAACACCTTATGATGCTACACAGAGTGCATACTATTGCTTTCATTTTGGATAATGCTGCTACCAGAAATGTTTCTTACTTGACTTAGTGTGGAGAGCACACAGTAATAGCAACAGATGATCATAAGACATGGCTGAAGATATAGCAGATTCATTTCTTAGGCTTTGATCATCTAAAATATTTCTGCATTTAATAATATTCCATGTATAATCATCAGTGAACACAATGTAAACAAGCAGCTCGATTTGACTTACAGCTGTATATGTTAAAAGACATGAAATGTTCTTTTTGTAACTTTCTAGAAGAGACAGTGTGGCCGCCATGCAATATATTAAAATTTTATTTGTATTTCCATAATTATACTTGAAGAAATTGCAAGAATCATTGAGGATAAAATACTCCTGTGTTGTATATTTTCCTAAAACTGATGAGTATGATAAGTCTTTTGTTAATATGCAGTGGTATTTTGGTAATGATTAACTGTCGTATTTCATTTCTTCTCATGAACATCCAGCACCATTTTTAAGGGGCCACAGAACATGACATGTTCTCTGCAGCTGATGGCACTCATCATTGTAATTACTAAGTACCCTTAGCTGACTGTTTGAAGTTTTGCTGTAAATTCAAATCAGAATGTGAATGTTATTGGAAAACATGCAGTTACATTTGGAGAATTTATTTGCTAATCAAGTGCAAATCACAGTCAAAATTATAGGAGTATGACAGCCCATGTGAATTTATCTAATTGCTTTGTGTTGATGTATGTATAAATTTAAATTTTATTTTGTGTTTGTTCATAGGCACAGAAGAAGAGGAAATCCAATGAATCTGTAGACACAGAGCTCTGTCTTAATGAGGTAAGAGTGTGGATCCTGTATATTTCACAGCACAGGTGGCTCCCCATAATATAAAAGGTTCAACGTCTGTCAAGATTACAATGGGTTTACCTCACACTAAAGTCTTAATAGTGTTATGTTTGGGTACCATAATGTATTAAAGAATGATCTTACTCAGAAATCTGGAGCTGGACACAAAGTGGCCTCTGCTGACTTTGTATTTTAATAGCTCTGTCGCGCATGTTTAGACAAATCCTATGGTAATTACCATTGCACCTAGCAAGTATAATTAGTTAATAATCTGCAGGAACACAAGATGATATGGCTTTTAACAAATTCATAGAAACATACTGGACATCATTCTGTGGCTAACAGAAATGGCCAATTTAGGGCATGAAATGATGTTCACATGAGGAGATGTGATGCTCACATCAGAAGACAGATTGACAGCCCCAAGAGACATGAACCTCCCAGTGCTGTTTGAGCAGTCTGCTCAGCCTGACCTCCAAGGCCCCCTTTCAGACATAAACATTACATCAGTTTCCATGTCTGCCAGTCCATATCCTTTGTACGAGTCTCTCAGGAAGCTTAATAATTAGAGGTACATAAATTAATTTTTACAATGTGTAAGCATGTAGCCCAGGCATCAGAGCAAGACCAGCTGCACTGGCATAAGCCACCAAATGGATGTGACCATATCTTTCAGGTTCTCCTTTGCCAGTACGAATTTGCACAGCGCTTCTAAACAATGACAGTTCTATAGCCCATTCCTAATTCTTTAGGTTTTACTCAGGATTTCCAGTAGGTACCAGAATGAAGCCTAATAACCTCTGGGGGAGAAATGCAGTAATGTTAACAGATCTGTTGACATCTTCTGCTGGCTAGAAGAAGTCCATAGTAACCGTAGTTTGCCGTAAGAAATGCTGGTCTGTTTTATCCCATACTCTGTCTGTGATAGTTTCCAAAAAGCAAATGCCCAGTGTTGAGTATAAGAAAGCATATCATGATGATCCCACCAATGCCTCTATTCTAACAGTTTGCATCTCAAGGCCTTCCAATTAACTAGTGCTAGCAGGTGATAGCAAAGTGGGGGAATAGCATTATTCCATGCTCCCCCCATGAGGGAGGCATTATCCATGAATGCTTCCCTGGCTCTGTAGAACAGTCATTCCTGTGTGAACTGATGCTCTCTACTCATTCTTTATATCTGCTATTCTGGGTACTTCTAGCTTGTACCTTGGCCCGTTGCCTGCCCAGGGTGGAGGGAGGCTTGTCCCCTTTGTAGAAGTTGCATCTTTGGAGATTTTCAAATCCTGAGTGGACGGGGTCCGAGCAATTTTGCATGGAATAGGTTGGACTTAATAAGCTTAGAGGTCCTGTCTATTCTAAATTGTTCTAGTTCTGTGATTACACCTGTATGTTTGTTTTGTTTTTTTTTTTTTAAACTGAAGATGGTAAGCAATGAGAAATATTCCGTTGGACCTCCTCCTAAAATAGCTCACTCTAATCTGCCAACCTATACTTGCATACGTGTAGTGCTTAATTATTGAGACTGAAAAGACAAGGCACTTAAATAATGCATCAATTAAGGGAAAGAGGCTTGAGAAAGAAATTTTTTCATAAGCTAGAAATGTCTATCTTTTCTGATCCTGTGGATTAGATTTTATCTATTGTTATCCAGAAGGAACTTGTTACCAAACAAAGTTGTTCTGTTGACTCTGCAGAAGTTGCAGTGTCCTGCATTTTCTTTTTGAAATAAACTGACATGATAAACACAGAATACTAAAAAAATTGCCATACCTAATAACAGTAGGTTTTACCACTGCTAAAGTAGGAAATTTTTTAATACTTTCTTCTTTTTTTTTTTTTTTTAAATTCTGCTGTAATGGTGCAGTTATCCTTTAAATTAACTTTACAATACTGCCATTTTAGCATCTGTTTTTATGCCTTTTGTATCTTTCAATCTGTGACAGTGGTATATAGGTAACAGTGGAGGGTGGGACCCAAAACAAAAGATGACTTTCATGCTGTATATGTATATATATTGCAATGAAAATGTGTAATAGTGACCAAGGAAGGTATTGTGTCTTGCAGAACGCTATTGGGAAAGACAACACAGCAGGAGTCTCCACCAGTCACATATCTTCGGAGAATTCACTCGCTCTTCCTACAAGCTTCTATCTAAGCACATCGCTCACTCTGATGACACTTGCACTCTCACTCTGTTTGTTCCTAAGCTCATCAGTCGTCTTGTAGCCGCTTTACAAAAGGACATGTAACACAAAAAAAAAAAAAAAAAATCTGTTTCCTGTCCTCTGTTGTTTATCTGGAATTCCAGGTCTGGGAGCTAAGCTGAGGCACTCCTCCTAGAACAGTTTCAGTCAGCTGGAATTTTTTTTCTCTCTCTAAAAAAGCTTCTTGTGATATTTAGAGGCTTTGTGAAATACTTGGTGCAGTGCTACATTCCAAACCCAAAAGGCTTTTGGGCATGCAGTGTTTTAAAGAGACAGTGTGTAAATTTGCCTGTAAAGCGACCTGGTTGGATTATTTTAATAATAATTATTTTAATTCTGGCTTTTACCTGAGAAGGAGGATGGCAGTTTTCTTAAGATCCTATTTATCTCATTGAATGGTTTTGGTTTTCAAATTGATTGAACTTCAGACTATCAAGGATGCCAGGCTTTTGTCTAATGGTGAATGTTCTCCCAGAGAGTGGACTTTATGAAACTTCTTCATTTGATAAATTGCTACTGATGTTAAACTCTTTCAGTGTATTAGCATTTTCCTCTTTAAATGTTTACATACTGTAAGTGATTCTGCGTTCCCTGCTGAGAAGCCATTATAATTCGCATACAGGTATAATGTACGTCTTTCAGTTAAATTCTTATAGAGTGTGGCATAGAACTTTCTAACAGTACATTTATCTTTTAATTATAATCATCTAGCCTTAACAAGGGTGAAGATTCTTTAAATTAACAAAGAGCAGCCATTGTGAAAGCTTGATAAAGATACATTTCTTTAAATTTGAGGATAAGAGGTAGAAATAAATTTTGCTACAGGGTTTCAGCTGTACAGTCTATGGTCTTCTATGCTTCCATTGTGATAATATAGTCCAGTTATTATACTGTTTGTTTAATAAAAAATTGCATACAATTCATTTGCTCTACTAAAACAGCATTATCTGTTCATACATAGCTGATAATGTCAGCTCGAAAAGTTACAGGAACTTCATGCTTTACTTCTCTTATCACAACATCGTAGAGAGAAGAGAGTTAGTAGGATATCATTTAAACTGTGTTTTATTTCATGGACTGCTAAAATCAACATAAAAGGATGGTTAATCCAATTACAAGGCAGTACCACACACTCACCCACATGTTCAGGCTTCTCTCACCCTGGTAGTTCCTGCTGCAGACCTCGGCATTGCTGACATGATGAACTGTTTGCAAGACCAGTTCCACAACTTGTTTTAATGGTTCGGATGGCAGTATTGCCAGTACACATGATTTGATGGCCTTGGTTTTCATTCAGTGACGTTGACAGCCTGTGCTAGCTCATGGTGATTTTCTGTGGTATCTAGAAGGAATTCTTTAAAGCTTTAAATGTCATCTAATAGGCAGCATTTCTCCTAAGGGCTGTCTTTATACCTTACTGTGATGGCTTGTTGACTGTTACGAGCAGTTATGTCTAAATGATCAACAGTAATCAGTTTTTGTTTCTACTGAAAGTACAAGATAACTTCACCAAGCAAGGAGTTCATCATGTTGAATTTACAGATTTACATTGAGACTTGCATAATTAGTCCCTGGCCTGCTCTGAAATGTCCAGATAAAAAGTACTATAAAGTACAAATTACTGTTTTATAAACTGCAATGAAGTTTGGGAGAGTGCAAAATGCACATCTTACTAAGAGAATATTAAACTATTGACAAGTTCATCTTCTGAGCATTTCTTAGCTACTAATAAATACTTTCCTAAATTCTGATATTCACTTACGTACTCTTGATTATGGTCACATAATATAGGTTTCAAAGGACTGTGTATGTGATGGAATTCTAGGATATTCTTTGCCACTGAACATAACAAATTAGACAATATTACTCTTTAATTCTGTGCTGATAAGAAACTGCAAATTACTTTCAAAGGCATCAGAGCTGCTTTCAGAGAAGAAATATGTAGCACATCATTACCAGCAAAGCCCATGTGGCTCCTGTTGCTCTTCTTCTAGAAGCTAATCAAATTATTGAAAACTAGTGACAACGGAAAGAACCTTACGAGATTCATGATTTAAAAAATAAATCAAATTCTTTTTTTGTCAAAAGGAGTTGATAGTATAACCTATTGATATGCTAATGAAATAGCATTATAATTCAAAACTCTGACATTATCCAATTAAAAATATTTTCAAAACAAATTCATAAACATTACAATTATTAAATCTATCTTTGATCCACAAAGCTTTCTTTAAAATATCATTTGTATTCAGCACATTAAACATTTTAAGCAGTATCAGGAATTTTAATAACCTCCCAGTATAGTACATACTTTTTGAAGATTTTTTTACATTTGGTTTGATTACAGTATCTCTATTACATTTAATATCAATTATTAGAGCTTTGACACTGTGTGATCCAGAATAAAAGCTATTGATCACTTATACTGTAAACAACAACCTAATTAGGTTCTGATTACAAAAGAAATTGCTAGTTATCTGATTCAATGAGAGTTACCTTTGGAATTATGTATGTAGTAGCAAAAGAAATAGTGTTTTATAGAGACAGCTACGTTACCACAAACAAAACAGAGCACTCGAGCTTTTTTCCCCCATGTAAATTAAAAGCATACTGAATTCTTAATTAAAAAAATAAATGGCTTATTAAACAGGTGAGAGGTTTCTACAGGCATACTATGCAAATATTGGAGGATTTTTAGAAGTTGGATGAGGTGTGAATGGTGTCGATTTAGCATGGTGACCTTGTCAATGCAGTTATTTGCTGCAGTACTGAAGTACGCAAATTAATTTTTTTCCCCTCCCAGTCACTAGAATGCTATGTGTTGAGTGCTCAATGAACAAGCTTAGGCTGGGCCTTATATATTCCTTTTATACATTGATTTTATCAATATAAGAATAATATAGGAACTGTCCAAATACAGGATGTACATACAGATGGCCTACTGTTTAAATTGTAAATTTAACCCACTCAGTTGTGTGTAAATTAAATCATGGTCTACCCTAAACATATACAAATCATCTTTTTCATTTTACATAATGGAATAGACATTGTCATTAGTATTATTAGGAGTGTTTATACTCTGCCATGGTAAATAATCTCATTATTATGTTTATATTTCTTCTTAAAAGTATTACAAAGAAAGATAAAATTCAGATTGAGCTGAAATATATGGCTACGCTTTTGCAGTATTTAACGTAGAAATTAATTCCACAAGCCAGTCCGATGAAAGAGGCACTGAAGTTGAACCTTTCAGATAGTAGTAAAAATAAATAACAATTGCAGCTTTCCCTTGCCCCAGTGCAGTGGAGCCAGCACAGGCAGTGCCATCCACCGACGGCAGCAGCAGTCCTCCTGGAGTGGCCGCGCAGTGATTTGGTCACTAAGGAGGGTTGCACTCCACTTAGGAGGGTTGCAGCCCTCCTTCCACTGACCCAGCTCCCTGAGATCCCGGCTGCTCCGAGGGAAAGAGGAGGGAGGTACGGAGCACTGAGCAGGCACCATCCATCCATCTTCGCTGGGGCACTGGCCGCTTTCCACTGAGCAGCTTTGTTCCCGCTCTGTCATTAGGAGGAACAGGAATTCTTAATCATTTCAAAGCATTGCATGGGCAGACTCTGTCTGGAGACCTGCTCCAAACCTTGTTTTTAAATGAAATTATGTCCCTCCAAGACCCAGCCTTTTCGTTATGAGGCTGTTCACAGTTGAAGCTATGTTGCAGTTTGAATAATCAGGCTGAAAACACGAGAGTACACACCTTGGCTAAGTCTGTGCAATCAGGCTGGAGATGAAGAAAACAGAGAAGGAATCACCTTGAAATCAAAATCTAATTTTCATTTGTGATTGTTGGCTTAATCAGGACGTTATTTCCACAGAGGAGAGATGGCGAGAAACCAGTGAAGGCAAAGAGCAAAAGTCGGAACAGCTCCCTGAAGGGTCATAAATTTTGTTTATGTCAAGTGACAGGAGTCTCTCATGCTTAGCTTGAAATAGAAGAGCTGGATTCGGGTAGGAAAAGCAGCTCCTTCAGAGCAAGCAGAAAAAGATGGAAGAATGAGCAGTTATTTGTACAGCAATTATAACTTTTTTTTGTCAAATGCAACCGTTTGTCTTCAACACCAAGGTGGATCTACCTCACTGAAAACTATATATTTACTGACAGGACTTCTGCATTAAAGCTATTCTGGGCTAAAGAGGCCCCCAAGGTTGTTTTACACCCATAAGGGTAGTCAGATTCTACCTGATGTCCCTGACATCAAATAGAAATATATTTGCTTCTGATGAACTTGGCAGAGAAATTAATCCAGTGACTTGTTAAATATTTCTCATCTTTAAATATTTGCTTTTTCTTACCCGCTCAGTTCTTTCTATGACATTTCAATTATCGGCTATTTCAGCTTCTCCTTTAACTTCAGAAGATCATTTTCTCCACACTCTAATCCACTTTATAGATCTGCCTCAGTGTTGGTTTTGGGTGGCTTTTTTTTTTTAATTACAGCCTTTGTTTTTGAGGAAAAAAACTGTGATCAGCAATATGTATCTACTGAATGACCAACACCTTTACAAGGAGAGGAAATTGCAAGTCCCTATTTTATCTGTTTAGCACTAGTTTGAGTAGAACAGGCTGAAACATGATGTTGCTATTCCCCAGATGGAATTTAAAATTTAGTTTGGTACTTAATAAGGATTAAAAAGTTTTAAAGTCTCACAAACTTTTAGAAATATTTAAATAGTTCTAATGTATTTTCCAGTTGGATTTTCAGTCAAATAGATAAAGTCTCACTAGGTGGTGGGGTTTTTTTTCAAGAGAAAGAGGTTTCATTGGGAAATTTTATGGGTCCACTTTTAAGGTAGAATCAGGGAGGGTGGTGAATCCTCATTTTTAACTCAATATTATCTTGACTTTCATGCACTCTTATCCCATGTTCTCTTCATCTGAGTGTGTTTGCCCTCAGGGGACCATTACACTTAATAGATACATATTAGATATGGTCACCTCAATAATCGGAAGTCAAGTCCTGCAACCCCTAATTAGACGCTCCATCTCTTTTATCATTCATAAAAGCCAGAGTAACAACTTCAAGCTGTAGCCTAAAGATTATCTGAAGTTTAAAAGAGCACAGAGTCAACCAGTTTCTCAGTAGCATTTCTTATCAATATAGATTGTGGTGTTATTAATCGGTACCACTCAGGCTAGTCACTGAAGTTCTCCGAGTAGATTTATTTAACCAGAGCAGCTGCAGTTCCTGCTGTTTTGCTTGTACCAGGTGCCAGCAGCTGAATTTTGCCATGTGTTACACTGACAGCTAATCGCTCCCTAGGCTACAGCCACCAAACCTGATCCGGCTTCAGCAAGGGTTCCCCTTAGCCCATTTTCTCCTGTTTTTAGTGATTCCAGCACACCTTAATTCTTTTGCGCTACTTCTTAATCTGTCAAAAGGAGTATTTCCTAGAACCCAGGAGAAAATGAGTCATACATTTAAGGGCAATTTTCTTCAAATTCCTCCTGCCAGAATACCACAATATTTGACCTATTATGGACTTCTGTCCTCCAAAGTGCCCAGGGAGGTTGTGGAATCCCCTTCTTTGGAGATTTTCAAGACCTGCCTTGATGCAGTCCTGAGTAACATGCCCTAACATGCTCTAGGCAATCCTGCTTCAGCAGGGGAGTTGGACTAGATGATCTCTATGGTCCCTTCCAACTCGAAAAATTCAGTGGAATTCAGTGAAATACCCCCTGCCCAGCACCTTCAGTCCTTATGATACTGAGCATGACAGGGAGGTCATGCCAGGTTTGCTAGCTCCAAATCTTTAGCTGGTCTGCAAGGAAAAAGAAGTTGATTTTTGACCACTGCACATGTCCTTAGATGGAAATCTAAAAGGTACAAAAGCTAAACAAAAGCTAGATTTACTGAACCATGGGACAGTAAACTCCTTCAAGCACAGAAGCCAGCAAATCTGCTGAAACTATGGAGTAATTTTCAATTCATGGAAGCTGTTCTCCCTTTTGAGAGGTGAAGCAGTTCTCTTAGGAGTACGCTGACCAAAATGCAGCTGATGGGAGCACAGCGTCTCCTTCCCACAACCGCAAGCCCGATTGATTATCAGTAATGCCATCCTCTGCACATTTTGGGGTGGGACAGAGGCTTTAACCCTTAAATGAAAGTTAATTCAGGAGGACTGTTTGTAAGGATTGTTAGAGGTGAAACAAAGCCCTGCAGTGGATGGCATCTGGCAGTCGGGAGTGCACAAGCCGGACTGAGCTGAGTCACATACTGCTTATAAAGAAAAGTAAGTGGAGGTAAAAATTGAAGGCAAAAAATACGGTCTTGAATTTTATATTGCCTCCTCTTTGAGAGGGTCACAGTAGAAGAGTAGAGGCATAAAATAAACCTCTTACCTCTTCCCAGTACCCTCTGCTGTTTCACGGTAAGGAAAAAAAAAACCAATAAATCCAAAAGGCAGGCAGTGGAAGAAATTGTTCAAAGCACTGCAACACGTGGGAAACTTAACTGGTGGTAATTATTAATCTCCGTGTTCTCCCCTCCCCCAAAATTATTGCTACTGAGTTTGCTTAATACGGTTTGTGTGGTGTTTAGTGTAGCATTACTTAGTGGTGAAATGATTAGCTGTGATTAGTACTGCTCGTGCTGGGAAGGTGTATGTGTCTTTCACCTGAGGGTATGTCTAGGTTAGCACTTTCTGTACAAAGTGCAAGCTGACAGGAGCTGCAGCAAAGAGGAAATAGCAGGGAAAGTCTCAGGTAAAAGTAATTTTTGTTACATCACAATGACAAAGGGATTAATTGAGGGTAGGCAGAAAGGATGCAGACAAAGGTAAAAGGTAGCATTTGGACCCAGGAAGACTGGCATTCACTGTGAATTGAGGATATCCAATGTTAGTGTTTTCCTGCTTCTTTTTTTCTTCTCTTTTTCCAAAACTGTCTAGAACATGCTTCCATTTTCTGGAGGAAATTCTTACACAAATAGTTACCATCGTGTAAATTCTATGCTGTCTTAGGGAGTTCTGTCCATCTCACTGCAGGTTATTATGTGTCAGGTCTTCAGTCATAATGGCTGGTAATTTGTTGTAAAAAAATAAAAGCACTGTTCACTTGTTCCTGTTGACTTAGACATTGCTCTGAGGACAATGCTCTTCAGACTGTCCACACTTTGGAAGTCAATTCATGTTTGGCATTTTCTGTTAGCATAATCCTCCTGCATTAGTATTATACATATCCAGAAAACAATCCCTCTCAATAAACATTGGTCTCTTTTTCTATTAAAAAGCATGTTTTTTGTGAGAAAAAAAAAATCCTGGTTGGTTGTTCTGTTTTGATTTATAACAAAAAAAGGAAGCTTGACTGGCAAAAAAAAAAAAAATAAGAAGGAAAAGAAGCTTATTAAAGGTTGATCTCATTGTTCCCTGATGTTTTACAGTCCACTATGATCTCAGAAAATAAGAAATAAAGCTTTTCCCTTTAAATCCATGCTTTTGCTTGCTCCCTAGTTGTTTTGTGTTAGTGAATGTGGCCTGCAAAATTACAATGAGCAGGAAATATCAGATGGAAATGATGGAAAGACAGGCACAGGAGTGGCCAGCTGTCCCTATTCATCCTTGTTCACTCTCTGGCACGCAAACACGCCTCCACACCCTTCCCACCCCTCTGTCCTGCCAGGCCAAAAAGAAAGGCCTCCCCCCTATTTTCACACAATGGGAGCAAAAGAGCTGCAAAGGACAAAAGGGGCAGTGGTGGGGGATATTTTAGGATGTGCACACTGTGCTGGAAGGGGAAGGTGCACAAACACGCTTTCATGACACACTTGCTCATGTTGATGACTAGAAACCAGGAAAATTGTTTCAGCGTTTACTCATAGTCAAACTGAGACTTAATAAATGAATATATTATGGGCAAAGAACAATCACACCCACCTGCAAAAAGCTGCTGCACAGCAAAGGGCAGGCCAGAGCCTGCGACCATTTTAATACCAGAGTGTTTCAGCTGGTGTCACCTCAGAGAGGGGAAGCCAGGTGTGGGGATGGGATGCAGGAAGAAAAGATGGGAGTGGTAGAAATGCACGTAATCCAAGATGAAAGGGCTGCTCTTTCAGGGCTGAAGATACTTTCCTAGCTAACACAGCAGCAGGGCACCATCCTACATGTTCACCACCGTGTTTTCGCAGTGCCAGAAGGGGCTAGAGTTGCATGGGGTGATACAAGCAGGAGGAGATGTTTCGCTGTCCTGATGTCGTTTGCTGCTCAGATGTTCTGTGTTTCTGGAGGTGGGAAGGGCAACAGAACCTGTATGGGAGCATCCAACACCTCAGCTTGGGTGCCTGGGCTGCCTGCTGAGGTTGGTTTGATTTAGGAGTCACTCTTCTGCTATTATGGTCTTGTGGAGTAAGCGCTGCAGGTACTTCAGCTCCTGCCGTGCCAGCTCCAAGTGTTTCACCATTTAAAAGACACAGAATTGGGAAATGTGATGCAAAAAAACAATCAAAATATTTTACATTAGGGCTTCCTTCTACCTGCTTTCCCTCTCTCTCTATGGTGCCACAGCACCAGAGCTGTGAAAGAGGTGCACAGGGTGGGGGGACAGCAGTGGAGCCTCCGTTCAGGATGTACGGCTCCATGACCAACTCGCTGAGCAGCAGCCTCTCTGGGGACAGATGAAACCAAGCTGTGTTCAACACCACTATGCATGACCAGATGGGTTCTTTTGTGGGCATCATCTGTGGGCTTGATTTTCAGGTTTTGTTTTGCTGATTTTTTTTTTTTAACATGTAATTGTTACTATTCACACACAGGCTCCCTTTGACAATTTCCTTCTCAGTTGAGAGATAATGGCAACAGGGCTACTTTTACTGGACGAAGGCCAACTGGGCAAGTCAGGACCAGGGGCCTGTCTAAAAGGTGCACAAACATAAGCCATAGTGCCACAGTGCCCTTCTTCCACATGTGTATGTTACGCCAGTAATAAAGAATGATGCCTCATAGCATCCACCTCTTCTCATGACAGAGAGGATCAGTGTACTCATGATAAACCTGTGTTCTCTCTCTACTGTCCTAGATGATAGGTGTTAAACAAACAGCACCCATCAAGCCAAGCAATTTATTGACTTTCAGTAGGAAAGTTAGAAATGTCTGGTGATGCTGAGCTAAGTAGGGTTATCTGCTTTTCATGGCATCTATAGAATCATTTCAGCTTAATGGGTTGACTTACTTATACAGAGACATTTTAAGACACCCTGCTAAGCAGATGAAGAAAGTGGTTTGACATCTACAAAGCAGGGATACGATGGATGTGTTAGAGAGGGAAAATCGGCCAACTTTTCATTAGGCATTTTCTTTCTTAGAGATGCAGTTCCAGTGTGTCATTAAACCATTAGAGGGTCTCAGCTGTCTAGGACGTGGACACTGAAGGATGGTCCGAACCATTTTCCAAGCATGCTCCTACAGCTCTCTAGGCCACCCTGCCCGAGGAATCGTCCAGTCCCAACACTCGCACAGCTCCTCTGTGCTGGCAACAAAAACTGTCTATGTTATTGTCTGCTTCATGCTGAATTCTGTTCTACATTCAGGAACAGGAGTATGATTTCCTGAAACAATTTTTTGGTAACAATAGACTCAATTGTTTTGGTGATGCACATGCCTTTTTTGGCCCCAAATACAAATTACACCCCCTAATTCTGCATCGCCAAATATTCTTATCTATATTAATTACAGAAAACTGCAGAGCAGCAGCCAGGAACCAGCCAAAGTCGGCACTGGGAAATGTTGCTCCAAAGTAATTGTGCAGAGGGTTTCTGGGTTGGTTTTTTTTTTTTCTTTTTTCTTTTTTTGCTTGCTTGTTTTTTCCAAAGAGTATGCAAGAAAATATTTTGCTTTAAGGTAGAAAGCATAATTCACAGTCTTTAATAAAAAAACTCATTTGTGTTTTGTAGCATAATAAAATAAAGACCAGTAGTCAAGTGCTTTGGAAGGACCTTGCATTCAAGCCTCTGAATTGCTATTGTATATATATATTTAAAAAAAAAAAAAAAACACCCAACAAAATTCTACCAACATGCTCAGTGAGGTTAGCTAAACAGATGGTATTTATCTCTGGCTTTGCAAATGATGTGCCATATCCCTCTTGCTTTCAAAAGAGACTTTAATGCCAAAAATCTTAAAGAGAGGTAGTTAGTTGCAAAAGTGTATCACAAAGTACACACACAGATATATAATGATAAAAAAAAAAATTAAAAAATAAAGCTACATTCACCAGTCCACTGCTGGCTTCATTCTGGATGGGAGAAGCCTCAAAGGCAGTATTAACCTGGCTGAGCAGTGATATTTGTCTGTTTGTCAGAAGTCAGCAGCTGGTGGCTATAAATACAGTTTAGCTTTTATTCATCTCCAAAACAATATTTGTCAATACTGCAGTCCTGAGTTTTAAGCAGATCAATGGCTCTACTGCCTGAGGGCTTTATTATTAATACAAATATAGAAAGGCTAAATATTGGGTAACATTACTAGAACGGGATTGTCCTTCCCTCTGTGACTTTGACTGATATCAAATGAACTTAAATCCCACTAACAAGTTGCCAGAATTCTGCTCGTATTTGCAAGAAACTATCTCTCCCATTCTGTCCCTCATGGGAGCTGTTCAATAATCTAAGGAAGATTACTCAAACTAAGTTTAGGAATGCTAGCAACCTGTGTTAGCATGTAGAAAGAAGTTTGCCTTCTTGGGTGAAAGGCTGAGTTATCTCTGTTCAACATCTTTAGTGGGATGGGATTAGAGCAATTTGTGAGAGGCTCTAGAACTTTCATCCTCCTTATATGCTGCACAGAGGACTATGGCATAATTAAAAGCATGCATGTCCTGGTGATTCTGGTTTAAATTAATGTCTCATTTAAAAAAAAAAAAAAGCCCATGTAAAAAAATATATTTATTGCTGAAGTTAGAGCCTGGCACTTGTGTTACCTCAGACATTGGGACCCTTGTGCAGTGGGGTCTACACAGATGTCTTACTGCCACATTACTCTGACCCAAGGTTGGTCACAAGCCCTCTTAGTGCAGCCCAATGCCTGCTGTGCCTCAAATGCCACCACTTGCTACAGGCCCTGTGGGCGTCAGAAGCAGCCAGATGCTAAGCTGAGGAAGATGCTTTCCAGGCACACAGCTGGCCGTAGAAACAGTCGTCCTGTCAGGTCTGGTGGTGCCCAACTATCTGATATGTGAATAGGCAACTGACTGGTGAGCTGTGCTGTGCTATTCCCTTGAATAATATTTAACCTGAGCTCAGGAAAGAAATCCTGTTGACCAAAAAAGAGACAAATAGCTACAGATAGTGCCCCTTGCTTTCCAGCACATTAAATATTGCTGTGAGATTTTCTACTGAAGGAAGCATGTTTAGATAACTTTTAATTTTTACTGTTTTTTATAATAAATGAAACAATCTTGCACTTACTTGAAATGTAGCAGTGAGATTTTTAAAAATCTCACTCAGTACAGAAAATTAATATTTTTCTGCTGAAGAATACAAAATTTGTGTAGTTCGGGAGTGTCTTGTGTAATTACAGACGATCTACACTTGACAATAACTTAACTTTCAACACCCAGTGACATTAATTTCACTTGACTTCCTGTCTTAAGGTCAAAAACATTAATCAGCACTTCTATCATTAGCTCAGTTTCCTTTTCTATTAAGCGATTATGATCACTTACTATTAATGAGTCGTGAAGTTTTAATAAATTTTTGCTAGTGTGAAATTGCTAAACAGTAATTATGGCATATACTATATGGATGGTTTGTTCCACAATGTACATTTTGCTTAATGTTGGTAAGAAACATCCACAAAAAACAACAGAAAATAATTAACTAGTTATGGCTGAGGATGTGGAATGGCCTTTTTCACCACGTTCATAGTCAATAAAAAGACAAAGCAGGTCATTTTTTTTGTCATTGCTTGAATTATTGCATTTCTGGACCTTGTGACTTTTGCAGTTCTTTATATGAAATGGCACTACCAAGGCTGCTTACTAAACAGGAGATGAAAGAAAACATCACATCTTTAAAGAGCTATTGTTTTAACTTGTCTTATATTTCTACTGTTCTGGCATTGAAACAACAAGGTTAAAAAACAAAAGCCAGACCCTTTCTGTTAATACAGAAGAGAAATAACACAGCAAACCCAATTGCCAAAAAGTAATGTCTGAATGCTGGCTTGGCTTTCCCGTAGTTTGCCATTACTCACAGACACATCTAAACAACCAATGCCAGATGCTCATTTGGAGCTTGGCCGAGGTTTTTATTGGTTAACGGACTTTTTTAAACACTCGTCAACCAGGAGCAGGACTAACAGTGGCTGACGAACTGGAAGGTAACTCTGAATACTGAACATATCAAGAGTTATATTAAAGAAAACAAGGGAGGTTGCAGTGATAACAGTTTCTCAACTAACTGCCCCTTGTTTCCAATTTCCTAGTTTACTGACATCAGTGAAATTTGCTAAGACTATGCCTGCTAGAGTCAATGCAGATGTATGCCCTTTTTTACTGAAACCAAAAATCACCTAAATGGAGGAATAGAGTCCACTGAGGCACACAGTCTTTGCTGAGTGCTGTTTCTGTGAGATTGCACCCGCCTCATAGCAGTTGGGACCTTAAAAAGTGTAAGATTAAATCCTTTTCAGTGTTTGTTACTATACTGATAGTAATGTGCACGGCATGGAAGTTGTGTTGTCTGGTTTGAAAGCCATGGCTGGGATGCCATCTAGGTCAGTATTGTCCCTTTTCAGTAAATGTTATCAAACTGGTGCTGAAAAATAGAAGATGGTTCCAAGAAGAGCCAAAAGGATGATTTTAAGAGTCTGTGAAAAGCATGGCTAATAGTAAATCTCTAAGAGTGCAATCTCATCACAAAAGCACTGTGTATTGTCTTGAACAGTGACTTTAGGTACCTAACAAGAAATAGAAATTAGAAAATAGAAAGTTTTCCATCCAATAGACAAAGCATTAACAAGGCTGGATAGGTGGATGTTAAATCTAAGCCAGCTTAGAAAAGTGTCACATTTGTACCAGAGAATGTAAGCAAACATAGGAAGAAGTAAACAAGATTTGTACTGTGTTCTCCACCATTGAACAAAATCTTTAAAACCAGACAAGGTGTTTTTCCCAGAGAAAAGCTGTGTTCAAAGAATAATTCAGGAAAGTCCTGCACCTTGCATAGTCTATAATGGATAAAGCCATTTCTCCGATATTTATGATTCACAGCTGTATGTCAATTCAATCTAGTGTTAGTCTATCAGAAATTGAACAGGTCTTCATATTCCATTATAGAAAAAGTTAATGCTCTGGATCTTGCATAGCCTAGAGTTAAATAGAAGTAAAAATAAACTAATCAGCTTCCCGTGTCTTCAGCAAAAGCTGTGGCATTGTAAATAGCAGTTCTGTCCAAAGTACACAGTTGCACCATACTGCTGAGACAAGGTCATAACTTTATTGGTAGCTGAGTGACCATCTGTCCTTGCAGACGTTAGAGTATCATCTCCTTGGAGAGTTATAAAGCAATATTGGTCCATACTGGAGGAGCTGCATCATTCACCAGCAGTTACTGGGATCCCAGCCTGTATGACTTGTACTAATCTGAGGAAGATTATTAAAACATTAATTCATATCTCTTGTCTTCATCTTCCCAGCCTGATTCTCACAATGTTCATTACTAGGTAATGTGCAGTTATATCATCTAAGTTTTATAACTCTCTGAGGATACTTTGGGTCAAAAATGAGCTTGTGATTCCAGGGCACAAGAGAAACATAATTTTTATCGGAAGAAACAACAAAGTGTAGGGAGAATTATGACTGGCAAAAGTCATCATAGCCAAGTATCTACTGAAAGCAATTTTACTTTAATTGCACCTGAAACTGTCAATTCCTGAATATGTAGAAAGGCCAGTAATTGCTTTGTGGGGATTTGCAAGGAGCCGCTGAATGTTGCCTTGGATACATGCACTGTATAGGATTACTAGGAAAGCCCAGCCATGCATATGAGGACATCCAGGTAACTTAAAGCACATGGTAATTCCTATAATCAAATTTGTTGTATAAAGATTAAGCAATTTCAGGAATGAGCGGGTGATTGGATCATTAGCACCTTTCCCTCATTCATTAAGGGTACCAGGACTCCTTAATACGTGTGACTGGTGCTGTTACAACACGGTAGGTTCCTTGCTCGATAGTTGAAGTGCACGACACAACATTCACAGTTGTGTAGCCATGCCCTGAAAATTCCCCTTGAATAAGGGGGCAGCCAAAGCAGGTGTAGCAACATGTGGGGCTTGAGTCACTGCCACAGTGCCATTTTCAGAGTTGAGCCCTACGCTTCTCCAAAAACCATCCTCACCACCCAGGGACTGCTGAAAATGCAGGTTCAATTCAGTTTTCAGGGTAGACGGTGTCTGAACAAGGGTTTAAAACACTAAAACTGGGGCTGGAAACTTAAAGCACTAAGGGTAGGTCAAGTCTAGACACACATGTCTTTTAACAAAAGAGCACAAACGCCACTCGGAGACAACAGACGGGTCACAGGACTGCTTTTTATCCACATGTAAAGGGAGATGATAAACACAACAGGCTTTTAATGGAAAGTAGTCACCAGCCATATGGTGACGTCTGGCTAGAGGCTGAGAGTGTTTGACCAAGCAAGTGACACTAAGGCAAAGTCAGAGCTCATTCCTCACATTTGACAAGGGTTTGTGTTGCCAGCTTCATTGTTTCCTCTCTGTACACCACTTTCTGTCTGCTCTTTTCCTGGCTTTGTACTCAATTACTGGATGGCAAAGTGTCTCTAGGTTTAAAATAACAGTATATATGCTGTAAATTCACATTTTAAAACAGATTTCAAGTTGATGATATTCCCTACACTTACTCAGAGGAAAAGCTCTATATTTTAATCCCTTTCAGTTTTGAAACACTTTCAGTCCATTACAGCCACATAAATACAAAACACAAAACAATAACAGGCTACAAATCAATACATTTGCACAGCCAGACCTAAATACATATGATCCCATTGCTGACTCAAAAATCTCAGAATAGTCCAAAGTTTCGAGAGTAATGTGCTGGTGATGAAACATTCAGCTACATGTGAGAAACCCTGATCCTCTTTTCAGGTGGCACACTCAGTACAAGGTGTTAGGAAGGTATTTGTCAACATAGAAGGCCAATCTTCTGAAAAAGTAATGGAACAGTTAAAATTTACCCTGGTGTGAAGCAGGCATGTTTCAGCATGATTGTGGACAGTATGCTGATAAAGTGGATTGTTATGTGGAATGAGACACGTTCAGTTCAAATAGTCAACAGTGATTTCTTGTGAAGCAAGCATTAGGCCTAGCAGGAACTTTATAAATAATACACAATAAAATCATAGTCTTCAGCCTGGAAATCGGTACTAAGCATACAGACACAAACATACTATAATCACACATGATTGGTATCGCTGCAAGGGAACCTCAGAAAGCCTAAAGGAAGAGACAAATCAGAAAGAATGACAACCTCTATTCATTTTGCCTTGTACGACTTACATGTTTCTGCTCTGCAGCTGTTTTTTTAATAAACAGCAGAAGATGCTTCAAAAGATCATCCTTCAAACACCTGGGAAAGTAAAACCAAGAAAATAAGAGAGTGTTTTGTTCAATTTCAAATAATAAGCAATAACGTTCACTGGATTCAAGCCCCAAGTAACAATTTAAAGTTCAAGCCATTTTATGCTCTGATATTCCTCTCTTGCTTAGAGTTATCGCTTCCTGCTCCTCACACAAATTAACATTTTATTGCATCGACCATTAGTGATGGGCACAAGCATAAGAAGGGATACATACATAAGTAAAGGGCAAAAGGAAAACCAGGCACAAGAGGAATAGCTCCTCTGTACCTTTGGGCAAGCAGGTACGGGCTGCTCTCACTTATGCAGTTCAAATTCAGTTTGTCCCTTCTTCTGCACAGTACAAATACTCTGATAAAGAGTAAATGTATTTCACATATTTCACACTAGTCAAAGTCTACAAGCACATATCATAATAATTGGTGGATTTGGATTAAATAACTTGTGTATGAAACAATGGGGTTTGTTAATTCTCTCATTTGACCCTCTTTCTATGAGAATGGGAGGACTGAAAAGCCTGGGAATTTTTACATTGCTTTTGGGGTTCAAAGCCCAAAGACAGTAATCTGCTCTCTCCCTAGCACAGTTGCCCCTACTTGAGTCTTCTTGCTGTGGGAAAAAAAAATTAAGAAAACATAAGATAAGGTAAAATAAAATAATAAAATAAAATAATAATAAAATAATAAAATGGTTCCCCAGGGTGAAAATGTTCGACTGCTTTATGGGTATTTCTGCATAAACCTCTACAATTGATGGGTTTTGGCCCTACTCTTTTCTCCACAAAATATAAAGGTTTCTTGTGGAATAACCCCTCAAAAGCGATCTTAGTGATTCAGTTATTTACAGCAAAATAACTAAAAGTCCCCTAGCTTTTTAATCCAGAGGGTACTCATTTACAATATGCTAAGATCTCATTCGTGCTAAAGCCCACCACCTTTATGTGCTTATTCAGCTGTCTGGAGAGGCAGGCAAATGCTGTTAAATCCATTTTATGGATGAGGACATAAAGATTCAACCACTCTAAATAGGGATTAAATTGAAGTTAGGAGCCAGCCTCTCAGAAGGTGATGTACAGTGTTTGCTCTCCACACTGCCTAATCCCAAAGATGACTTAATTGAGTCAGTGCCCCCATGCTGGACTCCAGAGCTCATTAAGCACTTTTGCATGCTGGGAGGCATCCTGGGTGAAGCAGAAAGGCGCCTGTCTCCTGCCTAAAGTGCTATCATGCCTCAGGGATACACAGAAAAACACCCCAACTCTGCCCAGGACCTCAATGGAAAACACTGGTGAAGCAGGGTACTGTGCCAGTGCTGTCTCCTACTGCTAATTACTGTTTCTTAAAGACCTCTGCAAAATGTGGAAAACCCAGAGACTAGGCCCTGCTTGGCCTGAAGAAGTCCGAATTCATATTGTGCCTTTCAGAGGACAAACCATGAGGATGTGGCCAAAGCCAGGCCTAGCCCTGTTGGGTTCCTGTGCTGAAGCTGCTCAGGAATCAATGCCGGTTGAGCTAGTTGTTGTTTCCTTGTAGCTGCTAACACTCATTTGAATTCCTCATCTGAGGGTTTCAAAATGCACAGGGCCCACACAGAATTTCCACTGAAATCTGGGAGAACATGTGTACAAGTGTTAATCAGTGTTGTAAGTGTAGTAAAGCTACAGCAAGATTATGATGACTGTCTTTCTGTCTTGTCCTGGAAGAAAAAATTTGGATAAATTCAAAGATTACTGATGCTTTCGTTCTTAATTTGTTTTATTTCCTTTTCCATGACTAAACATAAGAGATGGATCGTCTGCAGTGAATTGTGTCTCTGAAAGACTCTCTGAGTGTCTACATCCTACAGAAGATGCAGTTAAAGCATATTCTAAAATGATAGTCCAGACAAAAAGCATAGCTATCATTGGTGCATATTGTAACCACTTTAGGAAAACTATCTGGTAGCATATAACTCATGTTACATGACAGCATTTTGAAAAGGACAGGATAAAAGCTTAACTCATGAAAATCCTTGGCTAGCAGCCCTATTTTGCTTTCTCAGAGAAGTTTGCAGCTATTCTGGAGTTTGATCCAGTGACTGTTAGTGAGTAGGTACTACCCTTTCTTCTAAGATTTATACACCACAGACTCTCCTAGGCTAGTCTTACCCTCTAAATACAGTAGACTAAATCTGACCCCATCTATCATAATAACAATTTGTTTGTTGTTAAGAGCATGGCTGATGCTATCACAGCTTTAGGAAGTCCCATTGTGTTTATTCACACAGCTCGGATCCCTGTGTAGTGCCAATACTCCAATTATTTTGGAAGGAACTGTACTACATGCTCTATAGCTAACATGTACATTACCAAAAAGTAGTCATAGTGGATACAAATACTGCATTTCCTTGTACAAATATTCTCTTAATGAACCCATAAGTTTTGAGATGCACTAAGATTTTTGCTCTACATCTATGATCTTTCCTCGTGGAGAAATTGTCCTAGTTCTAGCGAACAATCTCCACAGTGAACAATGAAGGGCACTGTCTTCAGTAGTGGAGGTCATCTTGATTTCAACAAAGCAGAGGTGTAGCAGCATGCCCAAACCATCCACATCCTTCTGCAGAAAAATACATATTACAGTTCGGGGAAGTTCTTGATATTGTGGGAGGCTGCCCCTTTATTCATAGGATCTTGAATTCACTATCCCTTTCCTCTGCAACACAGAAGGTTATTAGAACAATTTCCCTTCTGTTCGTTTAATGAAACCACTCAGCAGGAATAGTTAATTAAAAATCCATCCTTTGAACTCTCAATTTGGAAAAAGAAAAGAATTCCAAGTAGTTTAGCTCTCTCAGGAAATGAGGCGAGATGAAAGGAGTGCAGGCACGATATGGAAATGCATTGATAAAGGACCTGTGGGACAAATGAAGTCATCAGCCCAAAGAGAGGAGAAGTATCAGTGAGCAAACTCTAGAGTCAGAGATGATTTTGGCTCAGGTTTGAGACATCTTAAATGTTTCTGATCTTCAGAGGTTAGGCATTCAAAGCTAGCTGAAAGCCAGATCTTCTTCTAGGCCCCTCTTATCATTAGTCACTTCTGAGAATCCAGCCTTGTTCTGCGCTCTTCAGCCTGTACTTTCTCATGGGCTTTGATTCTGTTGTGTTAAGGTGGCATGTTCCACCTGTGAGAATGCAACTGGGTGTTATGAACACCATTTGTCAGAAAGCTGGCCAATTTTTCCCCACAAGAAAAGCATGGATATAATAATTTTCAAATAGATTCTAGAAGCGACTCTGTTCACAAGAGTCAAATCAAGCCTAGAAGCTCAGGATTAATGATGTGATAACTGACAAAATATTCTTTCTACCCTTGCTAATGGAAGTAAGTAGACAAGTAGGCATAAAACTATATGATTTGTAAGTATTAAATGCTTTCTTTAACTTTGCAACTAAGAAAGAGAAAAATAATGCCAAGAGAAGCAGAAACAGAAGGTTGTTAATGGGTTTATCTCTACAATTTCTGTTAGGAAGATTAAATTTAGCAATATTCTCCTTGTGAAATCACTTCCTTCCCCTGCCAGTAATTTTCATAGCATGTATCCCCAGGTATGGCTTTTTTCTGATGAAAAAAGTGCTTGCTGACATTGGCAATCTGTTGACTCATACGTGTATCCTTAGTAGCTCTCAATTTTTATCCTCTTGTCCTGCATGGAAGCTGAGGTTCCATCATTCAGCCATTCATTCTGATTCAAAGCAGCCCCAAATCTCAACCAATTTGCCTATGGATACAGAACAAACGAATCTAAAAAAGATGTGACCTTCATGTATCAAAACAGCTACCATCTGGAGACCATAAATGTTGTGATCCTACATGCTTCTGCACAAGCATGCAAATTGAAGTCAATTTTGGTAACTTGGGCGTAATGAGGTTCAGCAATGTTTTAGTAAGATCATTGTTAAAATTACAGGTTACAAGCTGGAACCTGAGCCATCATCCCTATTCACCCTCTAAAGAGAGTAAAAGGAAAAAAAATCAGGAAAATTTAGTTTATATAATATCTGTTCCCTTTCTATTTGACTCCCCTGCTTATGATTTCTCAGTGTTTGTGTTCGGTGTCCTCAGTTCTTTGTCAAAATGTGCCACATGTGTCCAGATGTCTGATGTTGCCTAGCAGTGCCTCCGACTCCTAGATACCGTGAGATGAACGTTGGAATTAGCACAGATATGCTCCCGAGGAACGCTATGCCGTGAATAGCCCTAGGAATTCGTTAGGCACCCAAGGTAGGAAAGCACATACGCCCGTTCACGTGCCTCTAACAGGATGACATCAGGCTGCATGCTGTGAGACCTGGGTCGTTGCTCCGTGTCCTGGCTCAGCAGCAAGCCCAGCCTCACAAGTCCCCGCTCCCCGGCTGCTCGTTTTGTGCGTCCCCCTCCTGACCCCCCCTGACTGATTTGCCTCACTTGTGCCATCATGATTGTTTGTGGAGCTGAGACACAACCTGGATTCCTGAAATGAACAGCCTGAAAATAGCTGTTAATAATAAACTGTTGTATCAACACAGCTGAGGGGTGATGAACTGCAAGAAGGTAGGTGGGAATTGGCCAGGGGGAAAATGCATCTTCGGCCAGCTTTGCTGCTGAAACCCGTTATCTCCCTGATTGCTCCTCTCGGTTACAGCAGGGGTGTTAGTGAAGTAGCATTGATGGGATATTAAGATATTAATATCCACATAGATATTAAGAAGCTGGTTCATGGGGACATTTAAACCTTTTATTGCTGTTACTGCTGTGAATTTAAATAGCATACTGCTTTCTGCTGCAATTTCTTATAGTACCTTCGAGGACGACAGGGAATTCAGCGCCAGATCAGCCTGTGATCTCTGTAGTCCAGTGCCTTGTTGTAAACACTGGCCAGCAAGACCTTTCCGAAGAAAGTCCGTACAGCTCAAAGCGGCAGTTACACATGAACCTGTTGCCTGGGAAGTTTCTTACTGGCTTCAGTGGTCTGAAGGTGGCTTAAAATTATCACAGATGCCCTGCGCTTTACAGAAGAGCTCATACCTAGTTTACTATTTTAAAAGCATGGATTGTAACAGATACAAAAACTACAAATAATAATAAAAATAGGAAACACTGAGGCCAGATAAACTGTGATGTTTCAGCTAATTTCAGATTTTGAAGCTTAAGCAGAGTCTTACATATCTGCATTCCCATCATTTTAGTTTGAGAGCCATGGCTGTGGATGTGTTTGCATCCACTCCTAACACCAAGGCTTGAAGAGCTGACAGTCCAAAAAGACTAGAGAAAGGAGAAGAAATTCGCTTATCCTTACTTTACAGATAGAGATCTAAGACAGAGAGAAATGAGGGACTTACCTCAGGTCATACAAAGAGTCAATAGCAGAAATTGAACAAAGATTGTCTGAATCATGCCCAGTGCGCTAATATCTTGACCTTTATACCAAGGCATTTAAACTTCCATAGGAAAGCGTTATATAGAAGGCTGAGGGAAAGCAGTGTACAATTAATTATGTTTTACCTACCCTTTCTTTCTTTGTCCCCAGTTACCTCCTCGCCCCACAGCCTGAATCACGAACTCTTGAAGAATTTTCTTCATTCAGGGAATCTGTACATAGAAGATAAATAGAAGCTGGAGGAAAAATGCCGAGATGATAGAGTAGGTGGAGGAGGTTTTCTATGCCACTAATGTATTTCAATATACTCCTCATCTGAGCTCTGGGTAGCTGCTCTGAAGAAAGAGAGAAAAAGGCTGAATACTTGGCTTTTTCCTTTTGGTAACAGCTGTGGTAGGTACTAAAGAGAGAGCATCCCAGTTCTTTAAAGAATGACTGATAAAGAAAGGGTTTTGTTAAAAATAAGAGAAGAAAGTCCCTCTGCTTTATTTCTTGCCCTGAGAACTTCTAGACATTCCCCAGTAGGTGCAAAAGACCTCAGGAGTGATTGGCAGTGGTAACTGTAATGGTTGAGGAAGCCAGTGAGGATTTTTTAAAGGACTTCTGGGATTCAGGCACATAAGTCCCACTGACAGGTATTACATTCCTTAGGTTCACCTGAAATGCCGCACTGCAATTAACACCTGGAACAGCAGATTTTGTGCATTATCCTTCATAACTACAGGTGATGTTGGATTAGATTTAATTTTTATTACACTAAAATTTTTTTACTTGTGCTGGGAATAAAGTTCTGCTCTTCAGAGTCACAGCCTTACATTTCTAAGGACTCTCAGACATGGGGTAACTGTGGCTCGAACCATACACTCACCAGAAACTCCCACTTCCAGCCTTATTCATAGTCTCTCCAGTGTCTGCTCAAAAGGCACTAAACTGAAAAACAACTTCTTTAGCCCTCAGTGCCAAGTATACTGACTTATGTTGGATGCTGTTCTCTGATTTACAACTTTGTGCAAAGAAATTCAGCACTATTTTTAGCCTGCACAATCTCTTTGTGCTCTCACTTGTGTGGATGGAAACCAGGAGAGATCCAAAGACAGTCACAAGGGTTTGAATAGCGTCTCTAAAAGCTTACACCTGGTACAAAGGCACATGAGCACGTGCAAACTGTGCGATCTGCTTCTTATATAAAGCACATCTGGGAAAAGAGAAACTTACTGTAACAGAAGAGTGGCTGCTGAGTCAGTGTCTTGTTCTTCACATGGGGCTCTTTCCTGACAGCAGTCATCTGTACACTGGAGAAAGCTTTGAACAGCTACAATTCAGACACTGATCCCATTAATCCCACTAATCCCATGCCCCAATGTGCTCCATTAGCCTGTGAAAGGCAGATTTGGACTTTCACGACTGGTGGCACGCTACGCTTCAGAGAGGAGGTTCATACATTTCCCCAGACCCAACCAAAAGGGGAACAGCGAGACTGCAGCCAAAGGAGCTACACAGCAATTGTGCCAACCTGTGAAATGCGCTCCCTGGAGGTCCATGGAAGTTGGTCTCATCTGTATCCACGCACCAAAAGTCACTGTCTCTGTGGCAGCTCCTTGTTGTCATTGAAGAAACTTATTATTTCACGACACTGTCAAGAGCAGAGTGAGCCAGCACCGTCACAGGAGTAAGGATTTGCTGACGTACAGAAATTATCTCCAGCCTTCAGTTCAGTTTCAGCAACTGCTTTTACATGGAGCTACATAGCCAGCGTGGACCAGGCACAGTGGCTACAGTAGTGGAGTGAGAAAAAACATTTTTGTTTCTCTTTAGGCCCTCAACTGGCACGGCTAAACACAAGTATGTATTACCTTAGCCCACAAACGCTGCGAGCTTTCAATTAAAGGTGGCAACATCTGGGTGGAAACAGTAAGTCAAAGAATCACTTAATCCTAAGGAAACTGCTAGGTAGCTAAAAGAAGTTGAAAGATGCTGTGTGTGGATGCCTGTGTGTATGCCTGAGAAACAGCACATTCTCCGTACTGATAAACTTTAAAATATGATTTACTCTGTGCAGGCAGCAGTCTCAGACATCAAAGCTTCAGACTCAGTGCTGTGTCAAAAAACCATGAAGCTTTAAAACTCGACCAAGCATCAACACCAAGCTGAGGCAGAAGCTTTTACTCTTGAGACCTCTGACTGAACAGATTAGATTAAAAAAACCCCACAACTCTCTAAAACTGCTGGTAGAAAAATAAATGACTAAATGTATGTTTGCTCAAGTACGTCTTTGTTTATCCTGCTGCACTCTACACATCAGTATTTAAACTCACTGCATTTTAAATGGAGGCTAAAGCCAGCTGTACATGCACTAGTCAATGAACTAATGACAACAAATGCATCCAGTGAAGGAGACAAAGTTTTGCTTTTAATCAAAGAAATAAAACAAAGACCAAGACTAACAGTGTATTAGATATTTTCTCTCATGCTGCAGTGTGAGCTGGCCTCGAGCCATGCAGCAAGGTACAGCTCTTTCCTTTGTGCATGCATTTTTATGGAAACATTGGTGATCCACCCAAGGTTATTGTACCAGATATATGGCCAAGACTGGATCCACTGGCTGGGCAGAGAGGGAAAGTGTTCTGCTGCAAGTGCTGTGCGAGATCCTGGTAACTCAAGGAATATGGAATGCTTAGACCCCTCTGTCTGCAGAGTAGAGCCATGCCTAAAACTACTGTGGTGCCAAAAGGTGGGACATCCTTGTGCCAAGCTCTGCATGGGGCTGAAAAAAGCTCATTCAGCAAAGATGATAAACAAGCAATATTCATAAACAGGGGGAAAAAAAAACCAACTGATATGTTATAATTTCACTTTTATATATCAATAATAAAACATAGCACAGCTCCTCAGAAAGTTATTTAAGGCCTTTGCCTTAATTTGAGTGGGAGTTACATACTGCAGCGACTCACAGAAACCATGCCAAATACTCACCCAAGTCTGTGAAAGAGGTGGGAAATGACTACAAAGCCCTCTTGTAGGTATTACAATCACGTGTATCCTCTTTAGAACCTCATGGTTTCATCCTTAGATTTCACCGCCAAGTGAACACTTGAGGAAGACGTGGCTGGAGAACCTCAGTTCAATGTTTTGAACTTGTGACACCCTTCTCCTAATGCTCCTGTTGAAAAGGGAGTGAAGTCAGTTTTATTTGTACACTTGTATGAGAAGGTGACTGAACTGCTAATGGAGGACACTGCCTCACTTTCAACAGCATATACAGATTTACAAATAGCCTGCACCAGCTGGTGGGCTGCAGCTGAAATCATAGTTGGCATTAATGCTGCTTGCACAGCTTATCTACGGGGCTACTTTAAGAGGGTTTCATTCTTTGGACTAGAATCGGGCTCTTGTATTGTGCACAGAAAGGGATTGCCTCCTTTCCATCAGGATTTTACAAACTGATTTCACATTAAGGGACACTGGCTACTCTTTCCCCCAGTTTCTTTCCCCTCTCCACGTGCTCTGTGCACCCTCGTGGCAGATTTGCACACGTCAGAGCTGCTCGCCTCTGACCTGGCTTGGGCAAATTGGCCACACAAAAAAAACAACCCCCAAAAAGGCAAAACCCCAAAACAACAGCAACAACAACAAAAATTGATTTTCTACAATACAAAGGAAACCTGAATCTCCTCCTGTTGCTACGTAAGCCCTGCTGCTGACAAAGAGCAAGTTGGAAGGGAAAACAAAGAAAAAGATAAGCGATTGAATGAAGATTCCAGGTAGGGAGCTGCCAGCCTGGAAAACTCCATCTCTTCTGCCACTTATTAACACTAAGACCATTTAAGAGGCACTGCATTGTTATTTCTGTATCAGGGCAGCAAACCAAGCTTAGTGACATGGAACAAGTTGTCAATAGGCCTACAGATCTGCAGGAGGAATTTAATTGGGTAAGAACATATGTCAGGAGAGGGTGGAGGCTGGGTTCTTTTTATTAGCAAAAGATGTTACTAGGCATGGTAGCTTTTGAGAAGGAAAAACTTTTATTCCTTTGTCTCTTTTATCATAAAAATCTACTAAAGCACAAACCGTTCAGCTTTGCAATGAAAGAGTGCCTTTTGTGTCATTTATATTACCCTACTGTGCTCTTATTATTAACAGTTTTATGCTTAAGAACAGCACTTGGAAAAACATGCTCTTAAGAGCTTGAAAAAACTCCCTGCAAAGCTTTCTTCCTTTGCTCCCACCCCAGAATCCAAATCAACAAGTGGATTTTGCATTTAGGCTCCCCTCTCCACCCACCCAGTCGCTTTTGTGAAATATTAATTCATCCTGAAGTTCCAAAAAAAAAGCTATTGAAAAACAGCTTGAGGCACTTTTCTCCCTCCAAGAAATGCCCCTTAGGGTGTCTGGAAAGCAGGAAGGTTGGGGGTGAGAGGCAGGAAAAGCTATTGCCCGTTATGAAGGAATGATGAAACTGAGAGACAGTCAAGGAAAACCTGTCAGGACATGCAAATTTGCCTCCCAACACCGAAGTCACCTGTCTTTGAGAAAGGTGGGGGAAACACGGCAATCCTAACTCTCTCTCAGGAAAAGAGGAGCCTGCCTGAGCATGTGTGCTATTTGAGTTCACAGATCCCTTGCAGTTGAGGAATGAGAAGTTATCGCAGCAGACTAGAGCAGATATATTTTGACCTTCAGCCCTCTATCCTGCTACATGCTACAGTAAGCAGCTCCTCTCTGCCTTTCTTCCTTTTTTTCACCCTAAGCTAAATTATTTTCATCATTGAAAAGTGCTGGCCTATGTGAACATTGTGGGATAAATGAAATTTGGGAGATCTACCCTATCCAAAGACATAGGAGGAGAAGAGCCAGGACTGACAAGGGATGATCTCTACTTATTTAAGATACAAGCAATAGCAGTGGAAATTTTTCCACTGCCATCCTACAAAGTATTCATGAACACAATCATTTTGCTCCGTAGAGCAGTGCAGTGCAGTTCTGTGCTGGTTCAGTTTACAGAGCAGTTTTGGTGCACACCAGCCAGGTGCCAGCTTTCTGTGGCAGAAAGGAAGCCTGAAAAAGGACTAGAGGACTATGTACTTTCCATGGATTTTTTTTTTTTTTTAGACTACAGACAAGGAAGTCAGATGCTTCCAGTGCCACTTGAAATGCTTAGGAACAGTGGGTCTTGCTATGGTCTGCTCAGAAACTTGACTGAGCCTCTACACTGCCAGAAATTAATGCAAGAATCTTAAAGTAAGATAAGCTAAGACAACTGCAATGAAAACAAGGAATGGGGAGGCGACTGATGTTTTGGGGATCTTTCTTTTGATACTGTCCATCTCTCAAAGAGAGTCTCATGGTAAATGATTCTTAATTTCCCAGATGTACAGTTATTTCCCCTGAGCGTGTCTTTTCAGAGACTCAGACAATACAAGCTCCCATGTATCTCTGCGTAACGTTTTGCCCTTTTTAGAAAGGACTTCGGACACACGGCTCTGAAGTTAAAATTGCATGCAACTGATCAATGTTCATGGCTAAATATAATCAAATAAGACATTTCTCCTCTGATTAATTTCAAGTGCATTGTCAAAGGTGGTACAGATAATATCAAATTCACATAGCAAGGCAAAAGAGGCAGCACAATGTCTCTGTACTTTTCAGCTGTCTGGTTTGATGAGAGTGTAAGGATTGTTCCACTCTGGGCAGGGAGGAGCACATCTCACATACGTACAAAAAAAAGAAGGTGCTATTCTTCATGGTTCACCAATAGGGGACAGCCTTTTGCATATCTGTCAGATTAACATATTCTCGGATGGCATTTCCCGGAGGGAATAAAGTGTCTCAAGTTGTTTTTCAAGCTCCTGTGCACTGTCTGAACAGATAGTTATGAAATTGCATGGCTAATGCTTACAGTGGAGAGGCTTTCTATTATATGCTACAGTGAAAACATTCAATACATAGCTACACGTACTCACTGTCTTCAAAGGTACAGAACAGCTTGCTCTGTCCTAAGCAGAATGCCATGCTGTTAAATGATGGGGCAGCCACCAGAGAATATTTCATGGGATGGAGAGGCCAAATTTCATTGTGAAAGCACATGCCAGCTCACCTCATCCGAACTGGTTATAGTGCACTCCACTTACGGCACATAGCAATATAGCTGCTCTGTCTCTTCTGGAAATTTTCAAATCCCCATTTCTGTCCCTCTCTCAACACTTTTTCACCGTATTCTCCCTTTTTCCCCCAGATATCCTTCCCCAGCCTTTTGCCAAGTACTGTAGTTCTGGACCCAGAGAAGGAAAGACATTTTAGTCTCCCACAAATCACCCCACCCCC